>CM061062.1:92477205-93039254 GCA_030762895.1 Sophora flavescens | reverse complement strand
CTCACTTTATTTCCTTCACTTCGCTTTCGCAGCATGTGACTGCGGATAAAGCAGATGGAGCACAAGGAATTCAAGTGAGGGAGGTGATGCAAAGATCCATTTCATCATTTTGCTTTCGCAGCTAGTGATTGTGGATAAAACAGATGGAGCATCAAGGAATTCAAGTGAGGGATTCATTCATTGGAATTTCTGAGGACAGGGACTGAGAAGAAAATGATGTTGAAGCAGAAACGTTTTTATATTTTATGGCTATGTTGCAGAAATTTTTTATCTTTTAATCATGTAATTGTAACTTATGAAGTTATGAATCGCTTGAATGAGATACGATTTGATTATACATATAATTTGTTTTATGTTAAGTGTTTATTTATTTTAATTTGCACAAGAAATTATGTTAAAAGTGTATAAGTTTCTTCAAAAACATTCTTCCTTTGACTACGTACTGTGCTACTTACCCATGCACCTTGTAACTTAATCCTCTTAATGATCGGAATATGGCTCCTATAAACCAGTTACTTAATTACCACGCTTAGTAACTTCATCCCCTGCTCCTATAAATAGCTTCCTTCCATCCTTTTAATTTTCTGCTTCACAATATGGCTCTGCCATGGAGATTAACTTCATCACTCTTTCTTCCTATTCCTAGACTCAAAGATCTTTGTCTTAATGGTCAAACAACTTCTGAGGTTGTGTAAATCACATAACATGGGTGATATGGTTGTGTAAATCACATAATGTGAGTTACTCACCTTATCATCCTTCCGGAGAATCGGCTACTGCAGTTCCAAAACCTCAGCTTTGGAAGCAAGTGACTGTTCCAAGACCATTGCTGAAACAGATCGAGTGCACCTTTGCTCAGCCGCTCTGGAAAACTCAGTCGCTCGACTCTCCTCTCTTGCTCACCCGTGAAGGGAACGAAGCCTCAACAAATGTTTAGGATTTTAAACCCTTTCAATGTAACTTTTTATAGGATTTTAAACCCTTTCAATCTTACGTATCGATCGTATTACACTTCATGAATGAGATCCGGTTTGGGTTATTGATTCAACTTATACTTCGCACATATATTTTAGTTTTCAAAACAGAAACACAAAACATCAAAGCAAGTGAAACTGAAACTTTGAGGAAGGCAATGCGGAAGGATACGTATACTAGCTAAAAAAAATTATTAAAATAACCTTTAACGTTTGTTGATGAAAGAACATACGTTAAAAGTGAGTCACTTAACTTTTAACGTCAGTCCTTACAAAAACTGACGTTAAAATTGAATTAATGAAGTCTGATATTTACAAAACTGCCACCGCCTCCTTTTTAACGTCTAGCTTTTGATTTACTAACGTAAACCTTTCCCGTCTAATGTATATTTTCCACTAGTGTGTTTTCTTTAATAGACGAGACTATAAATGAATACCTAAATAACTTGTTAGGTACAGCCAGTCCAAATACTTGAAAATAAGCGCGTCCATCTTGCCACGTCAGCAGACAGAAGTAATTAGATGAAGAAAATGAACTAAAACTCAAATTAACCTAGTAGACGAGCTCTATATGCCACGTCACTAGACGGATATATTTTTAACTCATTAAGGAATAGCAAGTCTAAAGACTTGATAAATAAAAGGATTTGCCACGTTATCACACGAGCTAAGAAAATTATCGAATAGACTTGACTCTCATCTGAATGAGTAGACGGAGTTTTCTTTTAGACGAACTCCATCCTTGAATGAATTTAATGCAATCTGGTCCACAATGAATATATTTCAAATGATTGATATTTATTTCAAATGAATATTTGTTCTTCACATTTGTTTTTATCCGATTTAATGTCTTGTTTCCTTTGAGAAAATTCATAGTACTATCAAGGAAATACAAAAAGTAAATAGTACAATTGGAATTGCAAAACGATCTGTACGATGACATCTTTATTGATGGACAAAAAATGGGTTGTACACAAAGGAGGAAAGAAAGTTTGTTAAGGTACAATTGCTCAGAACAGTGAGCCTCTATTTTGTGATTCTCTGATAACCAAGGATACTTTTCAACATGGTCAAAATCAAGATATCAGTCACAACGGATATCATGCATTTAATGCTATCTCTAAACGGGATTATTCAAAGTAACCGTTGAAGAATTACAAGAGAAGAAGAAGGTCACTATAAATTGAAGACCTCAGATACTGAAGAAAAGAACTCTTGCCTGCACAATCTTGCTAGCTGAACTTTTGCCACTATCATTCATTCTATTATTCTTTCAAGAGCAAGAGTCTGTATTCATTAGTTTGAATATTGTTGTAATATTCAACCGATCTTAAACTGTCATATTCTCATACTTAGTGAGTTAAAAAGATCAACTTTTAAATCGGTGATAGAATTAGAGCCTAAAGAGGCTTGGTAAGAAAAGAATACTCGTAGCCCGAAGAGGTGTTGAATACTTGTTGTGTAATCTATTTGGAGAAATAGTGGAAAAATCCTTCAAGTCGAAGGGATTGGACGTAGCTCTTGGTTGGAAGAGAGTGAAGCAGGATAAAATCTCTTGTGTGAATTTTCTTTCCCTAAACTGTTCAGTTTTATTTTCTTATACTAACTGTGGGGTTTTGACATTGCTTTTGTTAATCTTTTAAAAAGGATTTCTTGTGTGCTTAATCTTTTTATCTTCTGCATGTGAAAAAGTTGTTCAAAAGGGTTTTTACGAAAATAATTAACAAACACAATTCAATCACCCCTTCTTGTGTTTGTCTGTGCCAACTTCAAGAACCATGGGGGTTTTCCACAGGAATATCTTTTAGAACGACCAACTTAGGTTTTTGAGATGTTATTGATTTATGATAGTATGGAATGTTTATGGCTCGGAGTGCTTTTCTTTTGGATGGAAATCTAAGATTTTCCTTTTGGTCATGTATAGTTTGTTGGTGTAAATATTTTTAGAATAATGCCATCTTGATGTATTTTGTATGACTGAAAGTTCTGGGACGAAAATATAAATATTTCAACAGGTGTTTATTTTGGGATGTTGGAATTACAGAGGAGACTCTGTTGAAAATTTTGGAAAAGTTATAGATCTATATTCAAGTATATTTCTAAAATGTCGTGTTATTATTTTAAAATAGGTTTAAGTTTTACCGCAACTGTAGGAAAAATTTTATACCTACTTTCATGACCTATAGAGAATTACACGAAATATTTTCCGAGAGCAACCAGCAAATATTTATTTTATTTTAATATGGTATTACGAATTTGAGTTAGTCATGTAATGCCCAAGGGGGGTGTTACACAATATGTAATTGAAAATATTTTATCTCCTGGTTTCATTAGGGTTTCTCTTAAAAATTTGTGTTCAAGAATTAATGCTTGATTTAATCTTTGAGTATTTAATGAGATTCCTATATTTGGCCTGATTTCAAACTTTAATTTTACATGTGCTAAATTTCCTTCTATTACACCTAGTATCTTATCCTTTGGATCATTTATTCTATTATCTTTTAGAACTAATTCGATTGGTGAGTTTATTCCTTCTTGAAATGTTGATTTGATTAAAACTTGTACTGCTCCTATATGGATGTATCCTAATTTCTTTGTGCTCTTGGTTCTTTAGATTTCTTTTTAATTCTGAAATTTTTTCTTTACTTATTAACTGAATACTTGAATTTCCTTGTGTTTCGGATATATCTATTGGTGATTCATTCATTAGTTTTCCATAATATATTATATTTTCCTTTTGATTGAATTTATTTAGTATATGCATTAATTTTTCTTTCTTTCCTACCATGTTTGCAGTTTCGACTAAATCTAGGTCTTCTTTTGAATTTTCTTAAATAATTTTGGATTAATTAAAATACTTGCTTCATAATTTCCACCTTCTTCAGTAATTTGAAAGTGTTCTATTTCATTAGTTTCGATCTGATCTGCTTCAGACATTATTTTGCATAAAATAAATCTAGTTATGAAACGAGTGGCTTAGTAATCATACATGGTCTTTGATTTCTTGAAATTATTTGCTTCTGCCTACTTCTGATTCCGTTGATTCCTTCTTTTAATTTTGCTTGGTATAGAGTAATTTACAGAATAATTTGAAGAAAGAGAGACTTTATTTAGTAATTGATATTTTACATGAAGGGATTGGATGGACACTCAACCATCCAAGCTATACCACAGAGGTCTAGCAGACTACTCTCAGAGATAGAGAGATTACACAAGAGAGAATTTGAAACTGGTTCTGAATTCTGTTTTTGCCTCAGCATAAGAGGACTTATTTATAGCCTATTTACACAAGTATAATTTACATAAATGACCCTAAATATTACATCTGGCCTTAATAATTCGACTAATGATGTTAGTGCTTACGTCATTGTTCAATAATTCTGCTTGATGACGTCAGTGCTTAGGTCATTCTTCAATTATTACTTCATCAGAGTCTCTGTCTTCTTCCCAGGGCTTGCTGGTGCTTTGTCACTATCTGTCTTTTCGTGCATCTTTCACATTTATGATTCCTGCTTTCTTTAATTAGTGCACATAGCTTGCTTAGGACAGCTGGTCTATAATTCATTTGTGGTCCTTCCAATGCATAGAATGGGAATTCAAAGTTTGTCAGGATGCTTGGGTATTTTTCTTTCATTTCTTTACCAAGTGTTTTGCTTAGAAGTAAAGTATTTGGGACTTTGTAATTGGTTTTGATAAAAGAATTTTGTCCTATTGCATTGCACTGTCCGTAGATGCTTGCCAACTGGTTAGCCATAATTGTTGTCATATCATCTTCATCATAGGTGATTCTCCTTGCTTCGTCCATTAAAGGAAAATTATTGTTGCTTGTGCCTACAAAGGCGAAATGCTGTTGTTTTGTTTGGAAGTCTGGGTATGCTGGATAGAACTTTGAATAAATAGTTCTTTCTCCAGCTACCTTCTTTTTGTATAGAT
Source organism: Sophora flavescens (assembly GCA_030762895.1). Lineage (NCBI taxonomy): Eukaryota > Viridiplantae > Streptophyta > Magnoliopsida > Fabales > Fabaceae > Sophora > Sophora flavescens. The sequence continues at coordinate 93,034,347 of CM061062.1, read as the reverse complement.
GTACTGCTTCCTTGAAGTAATGTGGGAACAGATTAATCTCATCGAGATTCTTTCTTGGATAAATACACTCAATTAGTCCAAATTGGAACATATTGAATGCTAGAGCTGGGGTTGCTCCTGGAGTGATTATTGTCTTAAGTCCATAGACATTTCTATCAACCATATAAAAACAGTTGATTTTCTTTTTCGTTCCAGTTAATTAATATTCCAAGGTGCTCATAAAATTTTTCTTCGGAGAATTGAACTAGTAATTCATGGTCTTTTCTGGTAATTATTGGGTAATTATCTAAGGAGGATGAAATTCTCCCTAGAATCTTCATTGGATTCTTTGTTTCTGTTTTTGTTATTTGTGTTGTTTCCGAGTAAGTTCTTGGTCCGAGATAAATTTATTTACTTGCTTCTTGGACTTCTTTTCCTTTTCTTGATTTTTCATTTTCTTGAGAAATATTTAGAGCTTTTTCTGCAGCCTCTTTGGTTGGAAATGCTTGATGACGAACTCCTGATATTCCTTGACAATGAGGGACTGATTTGAACCAATCATCATAGATTCCTGACATTGGACCGTTAAAGACAACGTACCATTTATTTGTTTCTTTTCGTGCTACTTCTTTGATCTCATTTGGGATTCTTCATTCCAAAAGTCCTTCTGTTTGCATTTGGATTTCCAATACTTTTAAATCTGATTTAATTAAATCTAATTCCTTCAGCTTTTGTTCTTCAAGTGCTTTTTTGAGCTGGTACTGCTGCTTTAATAATTCTGCTGTGCCTCGCTCCATTCTCTTGATAAAATATCTGCAAGAACATTCTTTTCTCCCTTAATATGAGAGATTGAATAATTGAATTCAGATAATTTCATCTACCATCGGATTAATCTCCCTTGCTTATAGGTTCCTTTACGATTAATATTTTTGAAACAAAAAACATAGGTTGAATCAGTCCGAACAATAAATTCTTTATCTAGTATATAGATACAATGTTTTTCCAACATTATGATTAGTGCTAGAGTTTCTTTTTTATGTGTTGGATAATTAATTTCACTGTCTGAAAAAGTTCCAGAAGCGTATCGACATAGTAATTCTTTCTTTTGCCCCGGGGCTTTGCTTTCACGACTCCTCCCCAACAGTCATTAGATGGATAAGTTTCTATAATAATTAGATCATCATCCGATTGATAATATAGCTCAAGAAGATCCTGGCATATTAATTTCATTTTTTCAATAGTTGCTTCGTCTACCTCGGTCCAAGATCAGAGGACATCGTTCTTTAATTTTTGTTGAAGTACTTTCCTTTCTGCTGCAAGATCTTTGATAAAACCTTCACTAAAAATATATGTTAGTAATCCAAGAAATCTATGTAATTCCTTTTTGTCTTTTAATTTGATAGGGATATTCATTAATTTTTCTAACACATGCTTTTGCATTAAAATCTTTCCTTTCTCAATTTCTAATCCTAAATAATTAATTTTGTTTTGAGCTAATATTATTTTTTTCTTGCTTAAAACTATCCATGCTCTAAGCATTTATTTAGTACTAATTCAACTTTGTTAAAATGATCCTCTAAATCTTTATTAGTAAAGATCAAGATATCATCGATATATATAAGACAGAAGTCCTTGAATTCTTTAAGTATTGAATCCATTCTTTGTTGAAAAATTCCTGGTGACTGCTTCATTCCCATTGGAAATACATTCCATTCATATCGACCCTGAGGACAACTGCAATCAAAGGTACTAAACCAATTCATATTTCTAATTCGTTCAAAAATTAAATCTTTTTCTTGGAAGAAAATAAGCAACACCTTCCATTGCATCATTTATCTGTTTATAATTAATTACCATCCTTTGTTTTCCTCTTTTTATTTCATTATGATTTTCTACATAAAAGGCTGGTGCAAAATGATTGCTTTTTGATGGCCGCATTAATCCTTTTTTGCACATTTCTTCAATATCTTTTACAAATTCATCTCTATCTTGTTTTGTGTAAATAACAGGTTTACATTTTACTTCTTTTGTTGGGTCTTTTAATTTTAATACTGTTAATTCATTATTTTTGTTATTGATATTTGGATCTAGTGGATTTTCACTGTATACTTTATCTAAAAGTTCTTCTACATGAGCTGATATTCTTTTATTTGGTTCTAGGTTTAGTAATACATAGCAAATTTTTAAGCATATTTCATTAGCTATTTCACCACGATTCAGCTTGCTAAACTCTGATTTTTTAGAGTAAATACATCCAGAAGAGTGAATAATTGGAATGTTAATTATCTCTCTTTTTTGTTTTTTGTAAATATATGGTGTTTTTAGTGATATATAGTCTAATTACTGGGAAAATAGTGCATATAATCTCAAAAAGTTATTCCCAATAATCATGTTTACACTTGTATCTTGTTGATATATTGTTGGTACTATAAATAATTTTTCTTGTATGATTAATACAATTCTTGTTACCACCCAATATAGCGGATGTATTGATCCATCTGCTATTTGTACTGTGACAGGTTTTTCTAATTTTTCCCATTTATCAAACAACGCTCTTGTTGCTAGACAAATACTTGCTCTAGTATCTATATATGCTTCAGTTTTTTTTATTTTTTTCTACTATTATTTTTATACAAGTATTATTCAGATTCTGTTTCTTCTGAAGATAATTCATCTTCAAGATATTCATATATACTTTCGTCAGTATCAGTTAATTCTTCTTCTAATGGTTCAAGTTCATATATTCGGTATACTTGCTTTATTAATTTTGATTTTTCTTTAAGATCTTTTTTCTTTTCACTGAGGACATTTATTAGCATAATGACCTTCAACATTAGATATCCAATAAACACATTTCTTTTTTCCTTTTGGCCAATATTTCCTTGGCGTTACTTTCTTTTTCCTAAAGAATTTTTTCTTGTTATTTTTATAATATGTTTTCTTTCTTGGATATCTTCCTTTTAAATTTGGTTTCCTATAATATTTTCTTTTTCTTGTTGGTTTTTCACAACCATAATTTCCAGGTTTTTCTATTTATGGGATGTCGCAACAAATTGCAATGCGCTCCCTCTATTTAATTGTCTTATTGTTTCTCTTGCTATACATTGTTCTCTTAATTCTTGGTATACAGTTTGAATAATTCCTGCTAAGGTGTTAGCTGTTTCATCTTGTCTGGATTCCTATAATTTCTTTATTCTAGTATCAAGGGGATATGGTAGCTTATCTATAAAGATATGTTTGTAAGTTTCTTTTGCTTCTTCATTCACTTGATAATAATATTTATGGTATTCAAAAATAAAACTTTCTATTTGACACATGTCAATTATTTTTATTTTGTTTAGATGAGTTTTGGCCTTTACATTTAAGAATTTATTTGTTTTTTTCTTGTTGATCAAACATTGTATATCCTAGAAATTCTTGATAGATCATAGCCATTTTCATTTTGGCAAAATCTTGGTTATTTTTTACTAATCTTGCATGTCTTTGCCAGGCTTCATCTTTTATGCTAAGTAAGAATATGTGTACATTTCCTGTTGTTTTAAATGTTAAAAAGTTTTTTACATCCATTACATTTAGTTTATTAAATCTTTCATCGGTTGCTATTAGTAATATCATTTCATTGGTCCATTGTACTAATACTTATTCTTTATTTCTTGCACAGTCAAGATTTAAAACATTTCCCATTCTAGTTGATTCATAATGAGGTTTAAATTCTTCTTGAATTTTTGTCCATTTGCTATTCTTTCTTGCATATCATTTTTTATACATCGTTTCTTCTTCGTATTTATCCCATGTTCCATTTGGGGTATACTTATATTCTTCCCATTTTCTTTCGGGCTTTGTTCCACTATATTCTCTTTTTTCCCATTTTTATATAATTTTCTTTAGATTCTCAAGTTGAACTATAGTTTAAAATTATTTCTTCGTTTTCATCATTTTCTTTTATTACTTGATCTATGAGATCTATTTTCTGTATTTGATCATGCTCTTCTTCAATAATTTTCAATTGTTCTAATAATTGTTGAATTTCTTCTAAATCATTTGATTTCTTTAATGTTTCTATGTAATCTTCTTTTATCCTCTCCATTAAGTTACCGTTTAGATAACATTGATGTTCTAATTGTGTTTCTTGTTTTATGATTATTTTATCTAATTCTCTTGATTTTAATAATTCTTCTAAGTCTTTTATTGTTATATATTTATTCTTTTCTTCATCTTCTAAAAGATGTTCTAATTGTTCAAGAATTTATCTAATTCTTTCAATATCTTTATTTTCATCTATTTCTTTACATTTTCTTATACTATTTAATGTATCTCTTATATTGTTTATTTCACTTTATCCTTTTTGTATTCCATTATAAGTGTAATTTACATTTTTATTAGTATTTTTTATTAATTGAATGATACTTTTATTTGTTTCTTTTATTGTTTTTTCTATTGCTTCGAATTTTATTATCATTTCTTCTTGATAAACCTATAATTATAATGTTTTTATTTTTTAATATTTTATTGGTGGGGTGGTACGTAAGAAACCTCCTTTATTTTTAGCGAAATATTCATGTTTGTTGGGTGTCCGTGTGGGTGTGGATATATACTTTAACAAAGCATGTTTGCCCTAGTTTCTGACAAGAACTTGGCATGTCCCGTCAATGTTAAGATCGTGAAAGACATATGATGGAACAATGTACTTTGCATTTGCTCAAAACCAATAAAAGCATTGAAGAGATCAATGGCTAAGTACATTAAGACTTTCACCTTTGGTTGAAGATTTAATTAAGATAAGTAGTTTCTTTTTTTTATTATAAGAAATTAAGGTAATTAAGTTTCTCATATATCTTGGAAGCTCACACAAGAATCAGACCATCGTAATTTATGAAGTTGATTCTGTCCCGTTTATCTTATTTTTCTTACATGCCATCCCCAATTTGTGTAAACAAAATCAAACATAGTCATACTCGTAATCCATGTCCCTTTCTTTATAATTCATATCATGAAGATCTTAATTATGCTTGCTAGTGCATTTTTATGCTTACCGTATAATCTACTGCCATCGCGTGCATCGTTCTTATTTATATTAATTGTTTGTGCTAAAACAATAAAGAGGAATGGTATATGTGATTGTTGTATTATTGATTGAGAACTAAATTCAGAACAATGATGATTTTAGTATAATACAGAACTACTTGGTGCATACTATTCACGCGAGTTGGTTACTCTGAACGGGCCCCATCGGGCCGTTAATGTGATTCGCGGGCTCATGCATGGGATCTATATTTTACCAATCATCTGGAGATTCTTCTAGAAGGGGGTGACACGTCATTTAGCTTATCTTATTATGATCGTTACCTTTACCCGATCGGACGTCTTATCAAGATCGTTACCTTTGACCGATTGATATGTTCCTTGGTTCTTAGCCCGAGATGTTCTCGCCCTGCCCGAGGTCCTTTGCTGAAGCCTTTTAGGCTGGTTATAATACGCAACAGCCCAAGTTATTGCCATCTGTCTTCTGCCGATATAACCTTGCCTTACAACGAGACTTCCCCAACCTCTCTGTCATAGATAATTCCCTTGCTATCCGACTCAGATGACCTTGTACTATTTCGGGCGAGAACATTAATGTAATAGAATCACTCCAAAGTACACATAACAAAGCAATCGCATGCCAGTAAAATTATTTGCAATGAGTGCAAGAGTTTAGAATTAAAATTTGGCTTAACTAAAAAAGAATGGAGTCAGGGAATAGTGAATAATAAGAAACATTATTATTTATAATTGACACTGTAATTTTATACAATGAAAAAAATACATAGAGGATGACTATTAAAACAGGGGATGGGCCGGTATAAATTTTTTTTATACCGTGAATATATTGTCAGATCATTAAAAATATTTGACTTTTATCATACCTATCTTAAGTCACATAAAGTATAATTTGTAATTAGTTGACAATATAAAAAAATTATACTAATGACATATCAAATTTAAACTATTTATTTTATTAATTTTTTCTCTTGCACTAAGATTTATAAAATCGTTCGAAGATAAATGAACCTTATATCTTACTTTTTTTTTTCATTTTTGAAAAATCATATCTTATTTAAAAAGAAAAACAATCTTATTACTCTCAAATTAATATCAAAGATAAAGCTTAAAAAATAATTAATAAATAATCAATTTTCTAAATAGACAAATAATAGTAAAATTAAACTTTTCATTAATTGGTGATATGTGATTAGTCTTTTTTAGATTCAATATTTGAATGAGTTTTTCTATCCTGTGAAATCTTACAAGGTTAAAAAACTCAAAAGAATAAATTCATATAAGAATTTATATATTTTATACTTTTAAAAATAAAATATTTAATTTTTTAATGAATAATTATTATTTTTATGTTTTTTTTGTCCATGATAAAAAAACCCTAATTGAATAAATTTTCCCCTTTTCTTTTAGTGTTATAACCCATTGAGTGTACCGCTCCTATTTTCACGTCTAGGTAAACCCCAATGGCCCAATCCCTAGCAGAAATAAATAATCATTGACTTGGTTTTCGTGTGCGTTGGATTTTGATAAAATTGATTTTGAAAGGAATATTTTTAAAAAAAATTAAGATTAAAAAAATTGATTTATATTTGATAATGTTAATTTAAAAAATAAATTTAGAAAAAATGTTTCATTTGAGTGATATAGTAAAATCATTTTTTAAAGTGTAAATATAAAAAAAAAATTGTAGACCATACACCTAAAATCAATCCTACATCACTCAAAATCAATTTTTTGAATGCAATCATGTAAACAATTTTTATAAACAAATACTCTCAAAATCTTAAAAAAAAAAAAACCGAAAATTAAGTTTGGATTGCCCAAAATCTTAAACAAAGGACAAGTTGGAAATAGTTTAAATTTTGTTTCCGATCATTTACAATATTTGTGTGGTACTGAAATTATAATCATGGTTAATAAGAAACCTACAGAAAGCCTTAACACACAGCTCCCATCATCACAGTGACTTGACAGAGAAAAAGATGGGAAGAAATTTCAAGTTAGAGCTAGAGGGCTACGTAACACAGTCTTCAGAAGTGGTCCAGAAAGTGATTACCTACTGATTTTCCTCTCATTTTTGGCGTAGACAGAACGGTTGGAACAGAAAAAGGAAAAGATGATTAGAAAGGAAAATAAAGGAGAAAAGGAAACAGGTAGTAAAAGAAAGCAATAAATATAAACGTGGGCAGTGTAGCAGAGGATCAAGCCCCAGTCTACTAGAAGTCTAGAAGTGCAAATCGAAGAGAGATATAATTAATACTTATAGAGAAAATAGCAGGGAAGGAATGGGTGTTTGGAATGGTACGGATATGTTGATTTTCCCATCATAAGGTACAAAAATAAAAGGGTACATTACGTGCGCACGTTTTGCACTTTGCTAGGTGAATATTAATTACGTGTTGTGTAGTAGGAGGAGAGGAGTTATGGCCAAAACGCCAAATGGGGCTGGAAAAGTTGTGGCCACTACACTAATCAAACACAAGTATAGGATAGTAATGCCACCTCTCAGGAAGGTCTACTTCAGTTGCTAAACTTGTTTGATGCGATTGTAGTCCCAATTTTCTGCCTAGTTTCCTGTCTGTCTGCCCCAAACAGAGGCAATGAGAGATATCAGTAGACTCAGTTGGCCATGCATGGTCCCCGTTTCATATGTCAGAACCTATGAAAAGATTTATATAGATACTATGAAAATATATACTTTTTCTCGCTTTCTGATAATTTGACTTTACATTTGCATTCACATATAATGATTCTTTTAATAATAATCAATCAAGAAGTCATATATTAGGTCTGACTTTGTTCTTTAGTAAAATAAGATTGTGCATAAATCATGAATTTCGCGGTGAACTTTTTTTTTTATATGTAAATATTAGTAATTAGTATGTTATTATTTACGTCGGTTTATTCCCACTCTTATCCAGCACCTCTAGAGTGATCAATCGAACCAAAGCTCGCTTCTTTTGTTTCAAGCCATGAAAGCGTGAGCCACCTCTTTCCAGTCGTTGTTGTGATGGTGGGAAGATCAATATATTAGAAGATTATTCTCCCTTCTCTTATAAATAGATCAAAATATACCTAATATGGCTGGTGGGGGTGGGTAACAATGCTAAATTATGAACTAATGTAAATCAGAAAAATTAGAGAGGAAGAGCGTTGAGCAAAAAACACCGATTGAAGAATCCGGAATTAAGTGGTGCCTACTGCTCTACCTAATCAAATAACACATTTTTATTAAACATTGTGCTACGGTTTATGAGATCATATGCGCAGGAGAATACGTCTCCTCACAGCATGTTTTGCCAAAATGTAGTACGCACTCTATCTCTAATTGATTAAAGCAGCTAGAGCTATTGACACCTGGTTTCCAAGCTCTGGTTTATTTTGAATAATTAGCTTGATTTCTTTAAAAAAAATTTGCGTAAAAGTTTTTTTCCTCTAAAAAAGAAATATATGTCATCATACTTACATTTTGATTTATAGCCAGTACTGGAGCAATGACAATTGTGTATCTTTTGCCTATAATTTTTACTTGATAATTATGGTAACTTAGATGCATGAAACATACTCTCAAACTTAAATTCAAAAATATTGGTCGAAATGGCAGTCGATTATGCTCCTAGAAATTTTTTTATCTGCATGGTTAAAAGTTCAAATCCTGGAGTCATCATTTTGGGAGGACATTACCCAAATATCACCCCGATTAGAGATTTAGTCTCATAGCTTTTACTTGTGAAAATACTCGATCAATATTAGGAAAATGAAAGAATAATTCTGTATTGATCATTAAGAATGGTTTACAAAACCGGTGTTTATATAGAAACACCTAGAAAACCTGAAAGGAGATTACAAACAGATTAACAACTAACATTATCCTAACAGAAAGTTTATCTAATATAACTGATATATCCTAACAGAAACTTATCTAATATAAACAGAGATAATAACTAACAAAATGGTCGAGAAAGGGAACTAATATATGCTAATAGTCCCCCCTCAAGTTGGAGAATGGATGGATTCCATGCGCAGCTTGTGAACAAATGTCTGAAAAGATGAAGGATCAAGAGATTTCGTTAAAATATTTGCAATCTGATTATTGCTGGAAATTGGGAGAAGATGAAACAATTTATGTTGAAGCTTCTCACGAACAATGTGGCAATCCAACTCTATATGTTTCGTTCTTTCATGAAAGGAAGAGTTGGATACAAGGTGCCTTGCGGACTGGCTGTCACAATACAGTAAAGCAGGGGAAAGGAGAGGAATCTGTAAGTCAGTGAGAAGGTATGTTAACCATTGAAGTTCACAGACGGTGGAAGCCAAAGCTCGATATTCAGCTTTCGATGATGATCTAGAAACTGTAGATTGCTTTTTAGATTTCCAAGATATGAGAGATGATCCAAGGAAAACACAAAAGTCAGTCACTGGTTTTCTTGTGTCCGGGCATGTAGCCCAATCGGAATCACTGAAACCTTTCAATTGAAGAGTAGAATCACTAGGGTAAAAGAGGCCTTGCGCAGGAGAAGATTTGATGTAGGGAAGCACGCGGATAGCAACATCATGATGAAGGTTGGTTGGATGTCCCATGTATTGGCTTAATTGTTGGACAGAAAAGCAAATATCAGGTAAAGTAGTTGTCAAATAAAGCAATTTACCTATTAATCTTCTATAAGCTCCTGGATCAGGCAGAGGAGTGCCATCTTTTCAACTTTTAATTAATCGAGTGTCTTTAGTCATAGGCGTTGTGGCAAGCTTGGAAGCAAGCAAACCACATTCCTCCAAGATATCCAAGGCGTATTTTCGTTGGCAAATGTGGATACCAGTCCTTGAATGAGCAATTTCAAGTCTCAAAAAGTATTTCAAGTGTCCCGAATCTTTAACGTTGAAGGTAGAATGTAAAGCAACCTTAATGTTGTTTATTTCAGTAATGCTATTACCTGCAAGAACAATATCATCCACATATACCAATAATGCAGTAAAGGAAGAAGATGAAGTTTTAATAAACAAAGAACAATCTGAAGTAGAGTGTGAATAGCCTTTATTAATAAGGAAAGAAGAGGGTCTAGCAAACCATTTCCAACTAGACTGTTTTAAGCCATAAAGAGACTTGAGTAATCGACACACTTGATTGGGTTCGGTAAAAAGTCCTGGAGGAGGCTGCATATAAACTTCCTCTTCAAGAGTACCATGTAAGAAAGCATTATGAACATCCAATTGATGAAGAAACCGGTTATTGGTAGATGCGATGACTAATAAAAGTCTTATAGTTGTTACTTTAGCAACCGGTGAGTATGTATCAAAAAAGTCAAGCCCTTCAATTTGGTTAAATCCTTTGGCAACAGGGCGTGCTTTATACCTTTCTATTGTGCCATCAACTTTGTATTTGACCCTATAAACCCATTTACACCCTATAGGTGTTTTACCTTTAGGAAGATCAGTGAGAATCCATGTTTTATTAGAGTGCAAAGCATGGAGTTCAGCATTCAAGGCATGAATCCAATGTGCATGCTTAATAGCCTGATTATATGTCTTAGGTTCATCATTAGAGGAAATAGAAAGCGTGGAATGCAAATTGGGTGGGTGGGTGGGTGGGGGGGGGGGGGGCAGTTTAGAATAAGAAAGAACATCAGACAGAGGATATAATGTTTTAGATTGAGGATTAGTGGAATTTAAATTGTTGCAGTGAAATTCCTTCAAATAAGAAGGAGGATTACGGGTCCTAGCGGACCTTCTTAATGTCTGCAAATTGGGTTCAACATGGAAATCAGTAGCATGGCTGGAATTAAGTGCATCATTGTGTGTATCAGGTGTATTATCAGAAGTATTATTATGTTGTGTAGTGTTAGGAAAGTGAAACATTAGTTGGTGTACTATTTGGTGAAGCATGTATAGGCAAATCAAATAAAAGGCAGAATCATGCGTATCAGTAGATGAAGTAGGAACATCAGTAGATGGTTTAAGAAATGATAAGGGGTTTGTGTGAAAGGGAAAACAATGTTCATAAAAAATAGCATTTCTAGAAACAAAAAAATCCCTAGTATGTAGATCATACAAAAGACATCCCTATGTCCTAGGTTTATGACCTAAAAACATACATTTTTCTAGCCCTTGAATCTAGCTTATGTATATGTTGAGTTAAAGTAGATGTATAGGCAAGACAACGAAAAACCTTGAGATCCATAAATGGGGTGGGGTGGGGTGGGGTGGGGGTTTGATATAATAATTCATATGGCGTTTTCTGTTGTAAAACCGAGCTAGGGAGTTTGTTTATTAAGTGGACCGAATGGCAGAGAGCATAAGTCCAAAGGGGCTTTGGTAGATTAGATTGAAAAATTAGTGCCCTAGTTACATTAAGAAGGTGTCTATGTTTTCTCTCAACAATAGAGTTTTGTTGAGGGGTTTCCACACAAGAAGTTTGGTGGATGATGCCAAGGGAAGAATAGTATGACGGCCAATTGAATTCAAGGCCATTATCAGTCCTTAATATTTGGACTTTGGCAGAAAATTGTGTGGATATTAGATTAAAGAAGTGAACAATACAAGGTCTAGTGTCAAACTTAGTCTTAAGCAAGTAAACCCAAGTGTATCTACTATAGTCATCCACAATTGTCAGAAAATAATGATGTCCATGAATAGAAGCAATACTTAGAGGACCCAAAATGTCCGTATGTAAAAGGGCAAAAGGATGCACAGATTTAGAGTCACTAACAGGGAAAGGTAATTTAGTTTGCTTAGCATAATGACAACAATCACAAATCAATATTTTATTAAAAACAATACATGGAAAAGAGGTACATATTTGTTGTAAAACAATAGAAGAAGGATGACCTAGTATAAAATGCCACAAATCAAAGGAATCATGTGGCAATTTATTGGAATGAGTAGTATTAACTAAGGTATTACTATTCGGTTTACAAGATAAGGATGTGGGAATGACCTGGAATATATAAAGGTTGTTGATAACCTTAGCTTGCCCAATCATCCTCAGGGTAGACCGATCTTGTATAATGCAAGATTGTGAAGTTAGAATCATTTGACAGTTAATAGAAGAAGTTAGTTTGTTGATTGAAATAAGATTGAAGTGGAATGCAGGAATGAGTAAAACATCAGTAAGATAAAGGTCTTTATTGAAAAAGATTGTGCCTGAATATTGAGCATGAAGAATACTACCATTAGGTAATTTAACAGAGATAGGTTTGATCAAATTGTAATTGGAAGAGCATTCAACATAAGGACAAATATGATCACTTACCCCAGAATCCAATATCCAAGTAGAGAAAGGAATTATAGTTACCTGATTTGGTGACACCCGAAACCATGTGATGACTGGTGTCCTGTAAAGGAGGTTTACTCACTGTATTGATTGCAGAAGGAGGCTCATGCTCGGAAGAATGCAGCAGACTGATAAGGTACTGATAATCTTCCTTAAAAATTGTAAAGGAAGAGTCTGAAGACATAGGTTTTGCAGAAGTAGAACGGAGTTCATTTCTTGGTATAACATCAAATGAAGTAGCTGCAAGATGAGGAGCAGGGTTGGAATTCTTGGTACGATATCCGGGAGGGAAACCGTGTTTAAAGTAACAGGTCTCAATGGTATGATTAGAGCGGTTACAGTGAGTGCATAACATTGGGGGTTCTTGAATTGTTTCATCCTCCACCCCTTCCTTGAGTTGGTCCACCTCATGCTTGAGAGAAAGAATTTGATGTGAGAGCAGTAGATTCCAAAATAGGAGAAGAATTTCGTTCTTGTTGAAGACCCATGGAGTAAGTTTCAGTGATGCTTGGCAAATGATTCATAATGAGAATCTAACTGCGGACAAGCTGGTATGTTTCATTGAGGCCTTTTAAGAAGCAAATTACATGCTCCTTGTCTTTATAGGTTTGGACTGATCTGCTCAAAGTACAAGAACAAACAACCGCACAGGAGCAAGAAGGGGTAGGACGAAGGAACTCAAGTTCATCCCAAAGGATTTGCATATCAGTAAAGAAATGGGATAAAGATCTTTCACCTTATTTCATTGAATGAAGTTCTTGGAGCAAATCAAACATACGAAAATGATTCTCTCGAGTAAAACGAATTTCAAGATTGAGCCATAAATCCCTAGCCGTATCAAATGAGGCAATACTCTAGGAAATTTGTGGGGATAAAGTGGGAGTAATCCATGAAACAACCATGTGATTACATCTCTGCCAGGCATCAAAGAGGGGATCTATTGCAATTGGTCGTGAAATGGCTCCATTGATGATTTTGATTTTGTACTTGGAGGATAGGGCTTGTTGCATTGCACGGCTCCAATGATAGAAATTGTCACCATGAAGAGGTGATGACACAAGAACATACCCTGGGTTTTCTCCAGGATGCAGGAAGTAAGGACTTGATGGATTATGTGAAGGATCAACAGGTGGGGGGTCAGTGGCTGGGCTTGAAGTAGTGGAATCGTCAGCCATTGGAAAGAAAGGAAAGAAAATGCGGAAGCTATGTATTCAGATAAACGCTGATACCATATTAGGAAAATGAAAGAATAATTTTGTATTGATCATTAAGAAAGGTTTCACTACAACAGATTAGACTTTAGATAGCGTTTCCGTATGCCTTTTAATAGCGTTTGTAACCGCTATCTATTCTACCGCTATTAAAACTCGTTAGCAAAGATAGCATTTAGGAACTGCTATTAATAGGTGACTTTAGATAGCGTTTGTACACGGAAACGCTATCTAAAGTCAGACTTTAGATAGCGTTTCCTTATACAAACGCTATCTAAAGTCTGACTTTAGATAGCGTTTGTACAAGGAAACGCTATCTAAAGCCCTTTTTTTTTAATTTTATTTCTTAACTTTTACATCCATTATTCCTGCATATTTACACAAAAAAACCACAATTGTTGCAGTCAACACAATTGTTCAAAATGTGTTCAAAATATAAGTGTTCAATGCAGCACTGCATGTGTTTGTGCAAAGAAACCAAGAACTATACAATCAAAGTGCTACACTCTATACAGCAACTATATATATATATAACCAGATATAAGTACACCACTCTGTTTCTAAAGTATTCAAATTCACACGAGTAAGACAAAATCAAAGTGCAGCAACTATACCAGATCTCAATCCTTAAGAAACCAAAATCGAAAAACCAACATACATCTACAATTAATCTACATTTACAGCTTCTGTTTTGTTTTTCATGAGACCAAGACAACACCAAAGTAATGTGTCGAAATGTGATCCAAAGACTCAGTAGCATACATACTGCATTTCCACCACAAAGACTAACTTTGTTACATTGGGATACAGCGGACTAATTAGGTAAATACTACTCGTAGCAAGAAACAGAATTCAAATCAAGCATTAACAAAGTGTAACAAAAATAATAAGTTTGAACTTATTTTCTCCTAGCAAATGCACATCAACTCGAAGGCATGTACCAAGGAAAAACAAATACATAGATAGTTTGGGGTTGATAAATATAAAACATTATTCACATACCAATGAGTATTGTTGCAACTATCGTGATCAATTTGACATAATCAAACGAACTTTTCAACAATATAGCGACACCACTCTTCCTTGACTTGAGATAGGCGAGCGGTGGAGTATGTGGAGCATTTGAAGTCGGGGAAATCTTGCGACATAAAAATTAAATAAATTAAGTTACAATTGCTAAAACATTTGAACAATCACGATTAAAAACTAAGTAAACAACATACCGCCATTGGTATTTTAACTTGGTTCCGCAAGATAGTCTCCTTCATGAAACGCATGACATAGTACCCACAATGTCTCTTGTTGGGTTGTCTTGGGCACTATAAAAAATAAAATAGTAAATCAATATAGTTTTTTTTTATCTAATTGCGCATTAAGTTTTTGCAAATATACCTGTATCTCGAATCCATTTAATGTTGGTTGCCTTTAAACGCGGCACCTTAGCTCCGATATTTGCGCGATAAACTTGCAAACCACTAATCACAAAATCAAACAGACTTCATTAAGAAACATATTTTCAATCATCACAAACACACGCATGCTCACGTATCGAACATAATCATAGAAAATCAGAAATATAAAAACATGCTTACGTATCGAATGCATTCTTTAATTCAGGCGATCCCTAGGATCAACATACAAGGGATCCAGATAGTAAATAATCTCTTCAACAATATTTATCGCGACAAAGACCCAATGATTCCTACAAAAATGTTGAGATAACAAATCCTAAGCACCTCAACTTTTATGTAAATCATTATTGTGAATTAAGTCCTATAGGATAAGCTACTCAAACAACATAGCACGGCGCTAAAAACAAGGGCTGATATTCTCTTTCTTTAGTTGCAAACCGGTCGACTAGATACGTTGTCCGTGAATCCCTCCCGAAGTAGCCGTATGTATTTGTTTGGTGTGGGGACAAGAACGAAACCTCCTCGTTATTTCCTTTGGAAGCAACAATTCTTCATACAAATACCTTCAATTAAAATATAAAAATGGATTACACCAATGACATTCATCAATATTTAAA
Source organism: Sophora flavescens (assembly GCA_030762895.1). Taxonomy (NCBI): domain Eukaryota; kingdom Viridiplantae; phylum Streptophyta; class Magnoliopsida; order Fabales; family Fabaceae; genus Sophora; species Sophora flavescens. Next base: position 93,018,821 of record CM061062.1, on the reverse strand, counting down.
TTGAAAGACTAAAAAAATATCGTACACTTTAAACCTGATTTATTTCCTGATATATGCGGAAATAACGGAGGCGAGATACCCATTCATGATTTACAACTTCTCCGATATTTTCAGTATTGAGCATCTCAATGAAATGGAGACCAAAAATATTTTCTTCCATCTCTACGTACAATTGGTCAGCATTTTTCATATTCTTTCGTTCATGTATTTTAAGGAAATTCAAATATTCCGGAGAAGTTGTAGTTGAACCAGTTTGTAGGTGGGTTGGCCTCGAGTTGCCTCCTTTATTTTCTGGGGTTGTAATTGACTCCTTTGTATAACCAGACACTCTGCCCTTGCCTTTAGCTTTTGCGGGTGCCTGGAAATTTTGCATTTCAATATGCCAGTTAGTGATCAACTAATGTAATGCATATATGCCGTATATGAAAAGGTGGAAAAATGCAATTACATACCATATTAATTACAACCACGAGATCAATTGGCCATGCCACATAAGTACCTATTGCATCTCCTACCGTCATCACATCTGCATCAACGATAGGTACCGGCAATGGCGCATCCCCCTCAGTTGCAACATCAACTCCAACTTTCACATGGTTAAGGGGTACTGGTCCAGTGTGCAGTGTAACACCCGGGTCATTGTATACTTTACCCATAGCAACCATACGATAGTTTGGGGTCGATAAATATAGCTGACATGAGTTGACGCCCTAATCCAATGATAGATGAATAAGCTGTGAATTAAGGCATCCAATTGAATGTATTTAACTGCGAATGCAATACTAGTAAAAAAAAAAGGCATGCATTACCTCTGGAAGCATGCTGGCAGATGGTAGAGTGCAACTATCTTTGACGCTTGCTTGGGCTGTGAAATTAGCCTGCCTCTCCTCATCATCCTTTTGTTTCATCTTTTCTTCCAAAATGTTCAATCTATCAGAGAGTTGAGACACCAATGTCTCCCACTTTTTCATTTCCGAGTTATTTCTTGCACGACCTTCGGGTGGGAAGTAATCTTTTTGTGAGACGCCGAAACCCACACCCCTAACACGCCCAGGGTTCTCTGGCACACCTATGGCTTTGGCAAGAATATCCTGGCGACCAAAGTCTTCTATCTCTCCTCTACCGCAGATCGTGACAGTTCCTCCTGACACATAGTTATTGGTGAAATGCAAATGTTAAAATTATTATATATTATCATATGAAAATAACAATTGATAATGTAATCGTTAGTCTACTAACACATTTATTCCACACGGTCTGCGTATTTTTGTTGTCAATTACACCCGCCTTGTTCTCGCGGGCTTTCCTCCACACAATATGGCGTTTAATTTTCTTAACTTCTGGCCCCGCCTCCTGTATCTGTATATTGAGATAATATAAATTAACTAAACAGTTTAAAAGTCATATTTACCACAAATGCAGTTAAATATATATATATATATATATATACATACCAATTCATCCTCAATGTCGCATACCCCTACGTGATGCTTTGTAAGGGCATGCAGGATCTAACGTCCTGTTGCGATTTTCATTGCTTAATTTCTATTCAGACACATATAAGTAATATTAATACATGGTTAATGTCATATGTACGTATTGCTATAAAATTATAAGGACTAACGTGATATTAAACATACCAGGAATTGAGCATCTCCTGTGCGTATTGCTATAAAATCAGTCCACTCATCCCTTGATATGTGTGGATATTGTGATGGAGGCTCCTCATTGATATTCCCGTTGGCATCTCTTAGAAATTTTTTGGTCAATCTAGTTCTGAATGCCCTATGTAGGTTACCAGCTTCCTGAAGTACAAATTTTTTCCTAGATTCATCAACATTAAAAGACATCTGCAAAACAATATAAACAACGTGTCAAAGTAAGTATGTTTACATAGTTTACAATATAATTTATAAATTTTAACAATTACCTGTACATCAGCCCATATGCTCTCTTTGAAACCATCCAAAGCTTCATCCTTCCAATTAGAACAAATAATTGGGACCGTTTGCCGAACAACGGCCCCAATGTAACTCTTCAATATTTTACCATTAGCATGAATAGGTTGGTCCAAAGAATTCCATTCAACCTAATAAAAATAATAAAGTAATTAAATCTAGATATCAAACAACATTATGAAATCCTTAGATTAGTAAGTAAATTACATCAAATTTTTGTCCTTTACTCCTAGCGCGGATGACCGCCTTCATAATCAGTTGGCCCACGTCTCGCCGCTTTGGCATCACTAGAATTACTTGATGATGCCATTTACCTACAAAAATATTAGATACAAGTAAAACATCAATGGACATTAATATAACATTAATTGATGCAAAATATAAAACAACTATGAATAACAAAATCAACACTAGCATTACCTGAAGATGCTAACTATAATATAAAAGGATCAGAAAGTTCATTTAAACACAAACACTACATACATGTTTAAGTCAACCTTTTTCTTTTCTTCATTTGATTGAGATTTGTTTGTCCTTTATTAGTACGAAATGGTGGATTGACCAAAAGCCCCTCATCATGATCATCTCTCATATACATACCATCATCCCTAGTTGGATCAATCTCAAGTGATTGTAATGTCCCGACGAAAGGATCATCTTCAATATCAACATCTCGATGGTCTTGATCATCAACATTAGTAATTATTTTGTTAATCAAAAGAACAATGGACCTTTTCATATCAGCTGGATCAGTGACATAGAACACTTGTTGAGCTTGAGATGCTAATATAAAAGGCTCATCTTTATACCCCACCCTATTAAGATCCACCTGCATGAACCCTGACTCATCAATCTGAACACCGTTATTATTGTCAACCCACTTGCAACCAAACACACCAACCTTAAACTTTGTGTAATCCAACTCCCATATGCGTTCAATGACGCCGAAGTATGACATATTTGCATATATCGGGTTTGCGTCTTTGGCACTTGAGATATGCATCGACCGAGCTACTAGAGTCACACCACTGTTTTGCATTGTACTCCGACCATCTTGTTCTTTTGTATAGAATGTGTACCCATTAATTTGATAACCGTGGTAAGAGAACACATGCAAACTTGGACCTTTGGCTAACCATCTCAATCTATTTGAAACTGAAGTATCATTTTCAGTCAACTCTGCATAAATGTGATCTCTTAGCCACGTTATAAAACAACGATTGTGTTCTCTAGTTAGCCAATTTTGATTCTTATTTGGATACAAACTCTTAAGCATGTCCTTGTGTTTTTCAACATATGGCTCAACCTCATCGGCATTGTGCAGAACATATAAGTGTGCTTGCTCCCATTCTGTCCTTGTTATAGTCATTATTTCATTTCCAGTAATTCCTTGCCCCATCATTCTCCATGTGTGACGAGACTTTGGCAGCCCTATAGATTCAGCATTGGATAGGTATTCGATGAGAATTCAACAGCTTTCTTCGACAATATACCGTTCAACAATACAACCTTCTGGTCGTGATCGGTTTTTCACATACCCTTTTAATATCTTCATATAACGCTCAATCGGGTACATCCATCTCATATAAGCTGGCCCACACAGTTGTGTCTCTCTAACAAGGTGAATGGTTAGATGAACCATTATGTCAAAGAATGAAGGTGGAAAGTACATCTCAAGCTCACATAAAGTCACAACAATTTCTCTTTGCAATGATGGCAACTTCCCAGGGTCAATCACTTTGCTGCAAATTGCCTTGAAGAAGAAACAGAGTTTAGTTAAGGCCCCCGCACTTTGTTAGGTAAAATAGACGGTATACCAATGGGTATCAACTGCTCCATGAGAACATGACAATCGTGGGACTTTAGACCTTTTAACTTGAGATCTTTCATCGATACGAGGTTCCTAATGTTTGAAGAGTACCCTTCCGAACCTTAACTCCTTCAAGAAACTTACAAAAAACAGTTTTTTTCTTTTCTAGATAGAGTGTAAGCAGCCGGAGGAAGATATGTACTTTTACCCTTCTTCGTCGGTCCCAATTCTCTTCTTATTCCCATACTAACCAAGTCCAACCTTGCATTGATGCCATCTTTAGTCTTCCCCGGCACATTGAGTAACGCATCAATGACACTATCACATATTTTTTTCAACGTGCATCACATCGAGGAAATGTCTTACATATAATGATTTCCAATATGGCAACTCAAAGAAAATCGACCTTTTCTTCCACCCTCTTGTGACAATATCTCTCGCAAAAAGGTTTACCGAATTGGATATTCAAATCCTTTACCTTTTCAAAAAGTTGATCACCCGTCAAAGGTGAAGGCGCTCTACCTTCTTCCGAGTTCCCATTGAACGCCTTTCTCCACCACCGGTAATGATGACTTGGATGCAAAAATCTACGATTCCCAAGAAAGACATTCTTCTTACAATGTTCTAACCGCATCCAATCTGTACCCTCTTCACATATAGGGCATGCACACCGACCCTTGATGCTATATCCTGACAGATTACCGTAGGCTGGAAAATCATTAATTGTCCCAAACAACATAGCTCTCAAATTGAAACTTTCTTCCTTATACCCATCATACACCTCCACACCTTGTCTCCCACAGTTGTTTCAAGTCTTCAATCAAAGGAGTCAAATAGACGCTCTATATCATTTCCTGGTTGTTTGGGCCCGAAAATTAACATAGATAACATCATAAATTTGCGCTTCATGCATAGCCATGGGGATAGGTTGTAAATCACCAAAATCACAGGCCATGTCTTGTGAGAGCTACTTTGAACACCATGCGGGTTAAATCCGTCGTTAGCCAATGCAAGTCGTAGGTTTCTTGAATCTTGCCCAAAATCAGGATAATCATGATCAAATTTCTTCCATTGCGGAGAATCTGCCGGGTGTCGCAGCTTGCCATCTTTGATCCTTTCATCCTCATGCCATGTCAAGTGCTTTGAATCTTCGTAACTACGGTACATGCGCCTAAATCTGGGTATTATGGGAAAATACCACACAACCTTCTCTCGGATCTGATTCTTTCTTCTTATATCGTGAGGCATTACATTTAGGACACATCTCGTAACGATGCATATTTATTCCGAAATAAAATGCAATCGTTAGGACAAGCATGTATCCTCTCGTAGCTCATGCCAATAGAGCGTAACATTTGTTTAGCCTCGTATGTCCGACTAGGAAGCACATTATCATCCGGCAACATGTCTTTCAATAGTGTGAGTAAGTCCGTAAAGCTCTTATCAGTCCATCCGTTGCCCGATTTCAAGTTATACAACTTTAACATCGCCGACAATCTTGTGAATTTAGTACATCCATCATACAATGGTTGCTCTGCATCACTTACCAACCTCCCAAACATTTGTGGACAATCCCGAAGATCCTCTTCAACAAGCATTTGCAATGTCTTCAAAACGATCGCCCTCATAAGTATTTGTGTCGGTATCGTATGATGAATATCTCACACGATTCCTCATTTCACTAGACTCAGCTCTTGTCTCACCATGTTTTGTCCAACATGTATAACTTTGATCGATTCCATTACACACTAAATGTTCTTCCAAATCGGCTGCACTAACTCGCCTTGCATAACAACAATCTAAACAAGGACATATGATTGTATTAGGGTTTTTCGCATGCCGAACTGCAAAACTAATGAACTCTTTCACCCCATCCTCATACTCCTTCGTTAAACGATTGGCAGACATCCATTTCCGATCCATGCTTTTCCGATCTACAAAAATATTTATTAAACATATTTACTTTGAGTTTAGAGTGGTTGAGGTCTACATGCAATGTATACAGATTAAAGGAATGAAAGGCTGCAAACAAAACACATTGTCGCCGAGTATTCTTGAAGGAACCAAGTGTCGACTTGTTGATGAGTGTGATTCCACATCATCTTTGTCTATCATTTTGCATGCATTTTCATGTAGTTTAGGCATATTTTTATTAGATTTTAGGTTAATTTTCCTTTGGAACGGGTAAGGCGGTTTTCGTGTGTTGTTTTGCAGATATCAAGGGTAAAATGCTCAAGATCAACCATGATGAAGTTTGGATAAAGATAGGGCTTTAAAAGTGCAGAAAATGAGCCAAACAGAGTCCATCACTGCCTAGCCGTGATGCCCATCACGGCCTAGCCGTGATGCCCATCACGGCTATGATCGAGCAAAACTGAAAAAGAAGAAAGGCTGAAGTCAGAGTCTGTCACGGCCTGGCCGTGATATCCATCACGGCCGTGACCCAAAACCACCACAAGTCAGAGCACATCACAGCCCAGCCGTGAAATTCTTCACGGCCATAACAGAGGGCTCGTGACGCGAGCATAGGCTCGCCTCGCGAGAGACTGGAATTTCGCAGAGCAACCGAGGAGCGAGACGTCACGGCTCGGCCGTGATATCCATCACGGCCGTGACCCAAAACCACCAAAATCTGAGCACAGAAACATTAAATTAAATGATATATAAAGGGAAAGGATCAACAAACTGAAGCAACAAAAACAAACATATGAACCCATTCTTCACATTCAAAAAACATTGAAACAAAACAAAACAGGATACCAAAGCAGATTAGGTTCAAAATGCATACAGTCAATCCGTCAATCCATATTCATATTTTCAAATAATGATTGACACACAAACAAGTCACATTCCATTCAACACCAATCAAACCGAAAATTAAAGAGCAAGTAAAATAAAACCTTGAACACAGATCGTGAACTTGGATAAAAACACACTCCCACAAATATTAAGAATGTCCGAGGAAATAAAATTTGTAAATGATAGAAAATCACCCGAACACGGATCGTGAACTTGGAAGTGGGTTCCACTAAAGCTGCAAACTTGGAACTGGGTTCAACCGGGAATGCGCCCACGTGATCGTGTCACGGCACTCGAGCCGAGTGTGAAGCTCTTAGTATGAGACTTAATCATATTTAAAAAGGACAGATTGGCAAACAAATTTGTCTTGCATTTCACGATTTAACACTAATAAGAAATGTGATGAATTAATGTTAGCACAATCAAGGACCATTTAAACATATTTCAGTTCTAAAAGTAAGACAATGCTGAAACGCGCACAGCCAAAGCATTCATACTCAAGTATAATATCGGGATACTTTTGACACAAAATGCACAAAACCCATTCGACCATTCATACTCAAACTTTCCATGTAATAATTCATTCAGATCTGATATCAAGGTCCTCTAAAATATGAGACCGAAAGAAAAAAAGCGAAAACAAACACATGGACGCAAAGGGACTTACAAGATTTCAAATAAAGATAATCGGAAGTCATTGTTCGCATAAGATCCATGAACCCTATCCCACATGAAATCAAGTCCCTAAGCATTTGACCACCTAATCTAAAAGAACAGGAATAAATAGAAAAGGCAAAGTTAAACTTTAAATAGTAAAAGCTTTCAAGTTCTCTACATGTTCACATTTCTTCAACCAAAACTCATCCGTTTTGTTTTTTCGAAATGTAAATCCATTACATAATGAAACAAGAAAGTGAAGCCAAGATTGATCACAAGCTAATCACATAGAGTGGTGAATACTGATCCAAAAGCAACAAAATAAAAACAATGCACCAATGAAATCCCTTTTATCCCTCAAAACAAAATAACGACCATTCTTTGACACAAGCACATTTAATCGAAAAATTGTCCAACAGAAACAATAACCAAAATTCACATTCAAAATTTGTGTTCAAATATCACGATCGATATTAGAAAGAGTGTTACCTGAACCCAACAAGAAAGCCAAGAGAAGTGTCCCGATTGACTTGATGACTCGGCGCAAGACAGCCCCGAAGAGGAGCAAAGGAACAATGAGAGGGAGCGGAAAGCGCAAAACGACATTGTGAAAGTGTGAACTATGAAACTAATAGATTTTATATGAAGGGAGCAGAAACTGCAAAACAACATTACATCTCAGTTATCTTCCACTCCACAGAACACTATGAAAGTGTGAAACTAAAACTACAATGGTATGATTTAAGTTCTTTCTCTTTCGGAGTAGCAGCGGCGGCGAGCAATGGCGAAGGTGAGGGAAGAAAAAAGAGATGGCATGCAGAGGGAAGGAAACAGTAGAATGAAAATGAGGAAGAAACAGAGAGGGAAGGCCGAGCGCGCGTCTAATTTTACTGGGAAGACCTAAGATAGCGTTTCCTACAGGAAACGCTATCTTAGGTGATACCTAAGATAGCGTTTCCCTTAGGGAAACGCTATTAAAAGTCCCCCATCACTTTTAATAGCATTTCCACACGGAAATGCTATTAAAGGTGCGTTATTAAAAGTCTATTTTGTTGTAGTGTTTACAAAACTGGTGTTTATATAGAAACACCTAGGAAGCCTAGAAAGGAGATTACAAACAGATTAACAACTAACATTATCCTAACATAAAGTTTATCTAATATAACGGATATATCCTAACAAAAACTTATCTAACACTAGTGCAAAAAAGGGATTCTACATCGGAGTTTACACATCGGTTTAGTATAAACCGATGTGTAAAACGAGGCGGTGGCATTTTTGAAATTCAAAGGAAAGTATTACACATCGGTTTAGAGATTAACCGATGTGTAATACTTTTCCACATCGGTTATATATAACCGATGTGTAAAATTAAAATAAAAAAATTTAAAACTCGGAATTTTTAACATTCAACATCGGTTCTTTTTGAACCGATGTGTAAAATGGTGAGTAACCACATCGGTTTTTAAATAACCGATGTATAAAATTATAAAGAAAAAAAAATAGAAATTTAGGTTACACTTTTACACATCGGTTTTTATTAACCGATGTATAAAATTTAAAAGAAAAAATCAGAATTTAAATGTTTCATGTTTACACATCGGTTTTTGCATAACCGATGTGTATAATATGTTTAACACATCGGTTTTCCTCATAACCGATGTGTAATAGTCCCATTTTTCTATTTCCCTCCGTGTGTTTTGCGCCCTCTGTCTGAGTTTAGGAACGTACACTAAAACACAACACTCCCTCCCTCTGCTAACGCTCTTTGTCACTGCTTTTCCCTCTCTCTCACTTTGCACTCACATCCGCGAGCTACCCTCGGTATGCGTCTCTCTCTCTCTCATTCCCATTCTCTCTCTCGCATTTCCTTCTTCTCATTCTCTCTCTCTGCATTTCCTTCTTCTCATTCTCTCTCTTTCTTTCTCTTTCTCTCTCTCGCTCCCTTCTTCACGTCCTTTTTCCCTTTTTCAATCGTAGACAAAGAAGACCACTACGCGATCTGCGAGCCTTCATTTTCTGCTTCGTAAGAGAACCACTGAGAACCAAAGCCGCGAGCTACCCTCGTTTGCGTGAAGAGCGCCATTTTTGCTCGTCCCTCAGGTATATATTTGTTTCTTCTTTAGAAAAGTTATGAACTTTGACTCGAAATGGTTGGATAATATACTTGCATGTGTTGTTCTGTTGCTCCAAGACTGGATTTTTCCAGTGGTGGTATCACCCGTCACGGCCGTGCTGCCTGTCACGGCTTGGCCGTGACGGATTCTGACTGGGAGGTTGCTTCACTGGTTGTTCTGTCACGGCCGTGACCACCATCACGGCAAGGCCGTGATCTGTTCTGCGTGTGTGGGTCTGGTTCAGTTGGCATGTCACGGCCGTGATGGCCATCACGGCCAGGCCGTGATAGGTTCTGCCTTGGAGGATGCTTCACTGGTTGGTCTGTCACGGCCGTGACCACCATCACGGCTAGGCCGTGATCAGTTCTGCCTGTGAGGGTCTGGTTCAGTTGGCATGTCACGGCCGTGATGGCCATCACGGCCAGGCCGTGATAGGTTCTGCCTTGGAGGTTGCTTCACTCGTTGGTCCGTCACGGCCGTGACCACCATCACGGCCTGGCCGTGATCGGTTCCGCTGTGAGGGTCTGCAGTACAGCTGACATGTCACGGCCGTGATGGGCATCACGGGATGGCCGTGACCAGTTCGACTTTTCCATTCTTTCTTTTAAGCTATACTCGATCACTACGTGATGGCTTTCAAGGCTAGGCCGTGAAGGGCTCTGTTTGGCTAATTTTCTACACTTTTCAAGCCCCATCTTCATGCAAGCTACATAAATAGTAAAGCCTTAGTTTCCCGTTTGAGATGCAATACTAATGAGCGTACGTGTACGTGCTTAATGTACCGCTCATTGTGTTGGATCTTGAATTGTCCAAAGTTGGACAGTTTGGGAAAAAACTTTTTCTTAATTCAGTTAAAATAGTTATTCATTGGTTCTAATGTTATATACTTGATGAAAGTTCGGATTGATACATTTCCTTTCGTTCTCCGGGTGCATACTTTATCGTGGTGGATGTCATCGCGTTCAAGTAGTGTACGTCGGAGACTGCGCGTAAATGCTGCGAAAATTTTGTCGAGTATGAGCATGAGAGTTAAGGACTAACTGTTAACCGAATGTTGGAAAAGTTTCTTCTCGAATGGGATAGGGCCATACCCTGTCATAAGAAGTGGTTGATGAATATGTTGGACTAAGTACGAAGGTATTGGTTTAGTCATGGATCGCGGTTGGATGAATGCTAGACGGACAAGTGATGAGTATGAGAATGGAGTGGAAGATTTTCTACAGTTTGCAAAAACAAATGCTCCTGATAGTGGTAACGGAAGGTTTTATTGTCCTTGTGTTAACTGTTTGAATGAGAGACGACTAGAAGCTGAGGAGATACGTGATCATCTTATTTGTGAGGGGATTTGCAAGAGTTATACAACATGGATATGCCATGGTGAATCGTTAGACAGGCCGAGGGTGTCGGATAGAGAGGAAGTTGATGACGTGGAAATGGACGATGGACTAGAGGACATGATCCGTGATGTTGGGCAAGAGTCTTTTCGGCGCGCACATGTGTATGATACTTTGTGCAGTGATGCGCAAGTGGCTTTGTATCCGGGTGCACTAATTTCACACGGTTGTCGGCGGTGTTAAGATTGTTCAATGTGAAGGCGAGAAATGGGTGGAGCGATAAAAGCTTTACCGAATTGCTTGAGTTGTTGAAAGAAATGCTTCCAGAAGGCAACACATTGCCATCTCGAAACTATGAGGCGAAGAAGATATTGTGTCCGATGGGTATGGAGTATAAGAAAATACACGCTTGCCCCAATGATTGCATATTGTACAGGAAAGAGTTTGAAGAGATGCACGAGTGCCCTGGTGTGTGGGGTATCACGCTACAAAGTGAAGGATGGTGATTCTAGTTGTGATGTGGTCACTAAAGGTCCTCCTGCGAAGGTGTTATGGTATCTTCCCGTGATTCCGCGGTTCAAGCGATTGTTTGCTAATGTAAATGACGCAAAGAACATTAGATGGCATGCAGATGAGAGGAAGTGTGATGGACAGCTTCGCCATCCGGCCGATTCTTTGCAATGGAAGAGAATTGATAGTTTGTTTCCTGATTTCGGCAATGAGCCCGAAACCTCGGGCTTGGACTTGCTACCGATGGAATGAATCCATATGGAAACTTAAGTAGTATTCATAGTTCATGGCCTGTTCTCCTTGTAATTTACAACCTGTCTCCTTGGTTGTGCATGAAGCGCAAATACATTATGTTAAGTATGATGATTTCGGGTCCTAAACAGCCAGGAAATGATATTGATGTTTATCTCGAGTCCCTTGATTGAAGAATTGAGAATGATGTGGGATGAAGGCGTTGATGTGATCGACGGGTATTGCCGTGAGACATTCGGATTGCGTGCCATGTTATTTTGCACCATCAATGACTTTCCAAAGATACGGGAACCTGTGTGGGTATAGTGTTAAGGGGCATAAAGCATGTCCAATATGTGAAGAAGGCACATGTTACCATCAACTGCAACATGGAAGGAAGACGGTCTACCTTGGGCATCGGAGATTTCTCCGACGTAATCATCCTTATCGTAGATTGAGGAAAGCTTTCAATGGACTTCCGGAGAATGAAATTGCTCCGGTGGCCTTGACCGGAGAGCAAGTTTATGAAAGGGTGAACAACACTAATGTTATCTATGGGAAGACCCGGAAAGAAGGCTACAGAGAAGAAAATATGGAAGAAGAGGTCGATCTTCTTTGATCTTCCATACTTGGTGCAAGCTTGATGTAAGACATTGTATTGATGTGATGCATGTAGAGAAAAATGTGTGTGACAGTTTAATCGGAACGCTTCTCAACATTCAAGGCAAGACAAAGGATGGTGTGAATGCTCGTCTGGATCTAGTTGCGATGGGTATACGAGAGCAGTTAGCTCCACTTAAAGTGGGGGATAAGAAGACTTATTTGCCCCCAAAGATGTCATACTTTATCAAAAAAAGAGAAAAGAAGTTTCGTGAATGTCTACGGGGAGTCAAAGTGCCACGGGGTTACTCTTCAAATATCGGAAGACTTGTCTCAATGACGATCTCAAATTAGTTGGCTTAAAGTCTCATGATTGTCATGTCTTGATGCAACAACTACTACCGGTGGCCATTCGTGACATATTGCCTAAAAAAGTCGGACATGCCATTACTAGGTTATGCTTATTCTTCAATGCTATATGTAGCAAGGTCATTGACACTAAAAATTTGGATGAGTTGGAAAATGAGGCAGCCATTGTATTGTGCCAATTGGAGATGAATTTTCCACCTTCATTTTTTGACATCATGGTTCATTTGATTGTTCATCTAGTGAGGGAGATTAGATTGTGCGGTCCCGTTTATTTAAGGTGGATGTACCCTATTGAGCGATACATGAAGATCCCGAAAGGATATATGAAAAATCCACACCGTCCCGAAGCATCTATTGTTGAAAGGTATGTTGCGAAGAAGCTATTGAGTTTTGTGTACAGACTACATGTCGGAAGCGGAACTCGTAGGGCTTCCGAAGTCTCGTCACGAAGGAAGATATGATGGTAAGGGTACACGAGGTATCACCGTTAAGAGCATGGATCGGGAGGAAGTGCTTCAAGCACATTTGTATATATTGAATAACACCGATGAGGTTGAACCATACTTATGTGAGCATAAAAGCATTATCAATGAAACTTACCCTAGAATGAATGAAAAATGGTGTTTGAACAAGCATAACAAGACTTTCTTGAACTGGTTTAAAGAAAAAATTGCAAAGGATGGTACTCGCTTCGCTACATTAAAATGGCTAGCACAGGGGCCTAACTTTGATGTCATATGCTTGGAGTGGGTACGATATCAATAAGTTTTCCTTCTATACAAAGTCCCAGGATGACAAAAGTACTATGCAAAACAGTGGGGGTTATGGTCGTCATTTGAGTCCATGCATTTCTCTAGTTCGAAAGATAAAAACCCTGTTATGGCATCAGTTTCATACTTTGGAATCATTGAAGAGATATGGGAGGTTGATTACACGAAGTTTAGAGTACTGTTTTTAAATGTCGGTGGGTCGACAAAGAATAATGGTGTGCAAACCGATGAGTTAGGATTCAAATTGGTGGACCTTAGTAAGGTAGGTAATAAAGAGGAACCTTTCATCATGGCATCCCAAGCAAAACAAGTGTTTTATATCCGTGATCCTTCTAACAAAAGGTGGTCAGTGGTTCTCCAGGAAAAAAACATGTATAACGGTAGTGAGGGAAATCACGATTCAACTCTTGATATTTCGATACTCCTTCTTTCTCAACACGAGTGCCTAATTTCAATGAGGAAAATGAAGTGGATGATGTACATGCTACTCGTAATGATCACCAAGAAGGGTTATGGGAGAACTTTACTAATTGACCACAAAGTAAGTTTAGTTTGATATTACCATCAAGTTTGGCATATTATGTGTTTACGTTGATATTTATAAGTTATGTTTATGTCCGTTGATCGATATTTATAAGTTATGTTTGATATTTATCCTGACATACTAACAAGTTTTTTTTTTGTTTTGTGTTTAAACAGGTATACATGGCTGATCATGAGGATACACCTCCTTCATGCAGCGGGTCAGAGACCCCGTCTACCGGTAGAAAGGGTAGACGTGCCACACGGATGAGGCATTTGACTGCCAATCGTGGGTCAAATCAGAGGATAAGAGTAGATTTTGATGATAACCTCAAACCTATTGGGCCAATGGAAGATCAGTTTACCAGTTTTGTGGCGACCCTTGCTAGGAACAGGCCTAGTATACTCATTGATAGGTGGAGAGATGTACCGGCGGACGTAAAGGAGCAGATATGGGAGAGTATTCTGGTATCTATACTTTATTTTGTCTGTATCTACTTTATTTTTATCTTAATAATATCATACAGTAATTCGTTGATTCTTTTGGTCTTAATGTAGTTGACATTTGACATACCGGATACATACGCTATGAAGAAGCGTTCTTTGAAGTATCTTTGGAGAGCGTTGGAGGGGTTTTAAGGCCGACCTGGCGGATACTATATATTCGGTCCAAAAAGTAAAAAGAACCCACTTGAGGTGTATCCGTTTCTTGACAAGGCGACGTGGGATCGCTTTGTTCGGAGCCGACGTGATCCCAAATTTTCAGGTTAACTTATTTGATTTGTCTCTAAATTTATGTAATTGCATTAATTTCATTTACTTATGTAATTTAATTGTCTTTTATTTATAACAGGAGAAGAGGAAAAAGGGGCGGGAAAACCAAAGCAAGAATGTCTACCCCCATGTCATGTCTCGTGGGGGATATAAAAAGCTTGTTAAGAAAATGGTTGAAGAGGAAAAGAAAGCACGTCGTGAGGCGAAGATCTCAAAGCGGATCCTAATGCTGAAAATCTTCCAGAGGTTGTTGATCCACCTCCACCCCCACGCCATCGTTCATGGAAGAGGGGCCGACAAAGAAAAACGGGACAATATACATCCGAGGAGGCCCGCCAAGTAGCCGAGAGGATTGTAAGTATAGTTTGTTGTAATTGTCATTTTAAGATTGTTACCGAATTGTAATGTGACCTGATATTTTTATGTGATAGGATGCCTTGGATGATCAGCTAACCCAAGGAACCTTTGTTCCTAGAGGACGCAATGATATCTTATCTATCGCCATCGGTAAACTGCACCACCCGGCCGTGTCATTGGTGTTGGATGGGGAGTCGGCATTCGCCAATACCATGGTTCATCTTCACATTCCTCCCACAGGGGATTCGGTTGCGAGATAGAGCACAACTAAAACAGGAGATTGCAGCTGAGCTTCGACAGGAGATGAACGAGCGGTTGCCCAAAGAGATGGCAATATTTACTTCTTTGTCCCGGAGATGACAAGCAGGTGTCCAACCCTCTGTCCAACCCTCTGTCCATGTGAGCACTAAGGGCTCATGTGATCCTCCTCATCATCCCGAAAATGATGATGATGTGCTGATGATGATGATGATGATGATGATGATGATGACGACCACGATAGGTGTGAGTCGTATGTTGATGATCATCATCATCATCGCCGCTTAGTGGCATTGGGTAGGACATATAATAAGTTAGGTAATACCATACACCATCGGTTATTACCGGACGATCATCCGAGGGTGTCTGTTGAGATTATTCGAGATGTCGATGCTCGAGTCCCTGTGCCCACCGAGGAGGTTCAAACAAAGGGGTCGGGCCCCCAGAACTTCATCCTCCGGCCAAGAAGACCGGTCAGCTTTCTTGTTGCATCCGAGGTATTCGGTTAGTTGTGTTTTTCTATATTCATAGTTGAAATATATTTATTATTGTTTAAAGATAATGCTTTATTTGTATTTGTTATAGGATGTTGGAAATGATATTGTGCCTAAAAGGTCGGATCTAGGAAGACCGAGAGATGTCTCGCTCTGTCAAGGTATTCATTTGACCATTTAGTTCATAATCGAATTAAATAACTTAATTATCCGTGATTACTAATATATATCTATGTTGTTTAGGGGATCGACAAAGGGGTACCTGGCCATGGTGATGTTTTCAAAGATCTTGCTATACAAGGTTGTCACCATGGAGGATGATGCAAGCATTGGTAACGTTGGAACATGATGCCAGCCCTGGTGAACCGTATATACCAAAGAAAGAACTTATGGAGATGGCACTCAATAAAGAAATGGCCAGTTCTGCACACATATCGTTTTGGTGCACGTAAGTACATTTTATTTATAAGTTAAGTACGTAATTAATTTTTAAATACAATGATAATTAACATGTTTTTCCAATATATTAGGTATCTGCATCGTATGTTAGTCGATCAGGGTAACCTCGCCCTTTATGGGTTCATTGACCCCATGTTCATTCAGGGTGATGTTCTCGTAGCATCGGAAGACCCGGTCACTAACATACGTGATATACTTGCCCGAGACGATCATCAATTCTATCTTGCGCCTTATCTCAATAAGTAAGTACCGGTTATTAATTTAAGTATAACTATATATGACTTACAGTCACTAATTGTTCCGCAAATACAAGCAAGCATTGGCAATCGTTGCTCTTGTACCCAAGAATGAACGTCGTGGTCTTCTTCTCGCTCATTGGGACATAAGCCGTGAATGAGTCGAAGACGGTCATCGAAACGTAAGCGTTAAAATACTTTATAATCGGTAATGCAGTTGTTTTAATTATCTGAAATCTATTATATATACTTTAATTAATGTTTTTGTCATGATAGGTCTATTAATGCATCCCACATGCAGCGTGGTGAAAGGCGTACTCGGGCTATCAGATGGATTATTCCCAGCGTAAGATATTTATTAGTTCAAAATGCATCAAATGCAGTGGGTACAATAATTGATTTCTATTTTATTTAATTCCTCATATTCTAATTGGGTTTCATTTGTACGTAGTCACGTATACAACGTGGGTCATGGGAATGTGGCTACTATGTGATGCAGTGGATGTTGGAAATTATCTCCTCCGGGATCACTGAAAGATGGAGTGAGGTAAATGTTAATTGACACAATTAGAAGTAATAGTATAGATTCGTTATATGTTTTATGTTAGTTTATTACTTAAAAGTAATAATCTTTTGTCCAATTAAACTTGCGAGATATTCAACAATCCATCTCCATTGTCCGGTTCGACATCAACATCATAAAGAGGCGTTGGGCAACTTTCTTTCTTGAAGTGTACCACCCATAGTTTGTATATATGTAGTTAGTTTAAAAACTTATCATATACTAGCTATAGTGTACGTACCTTTGATTGATGATATGTATTAGTGCTCGTGTCCGGTTCAATTTTTCTTCTCTCGTGTTTTGATGTAGCTTTGATAAAGTGTTGTTTTCATTCATAAGAAAATTGAATGAAGTATGTTTTGCTTTTGAATGATTGTGTCAAAACTGGTTTGGTGTTCTGTTGTTGTTTCTTGTTTGATCGGGTCTTCTTTGGTTTGTTTATTGATCCGCATTAGTGAAACAGGAATGATTGAAATGTAAATATCGATTAAAAAAAAAGAGATTTTACACATCGGTTCTCAAGAATCGATGTGTATATTTAACTTTCTACATCGGTTTTACATAAAACCGATGTGTAAATTTAACTTTACACATCGGTTCTTTATAAAACCGATGTAGAAGGTCAATTTTACACATCGGTTTTTTGCAAAACCGATGTAGAAAGTTAAATTTACAACTGCTTATCAATTGCTAAATTAATTTTATACATCGGTTAGTATTAAACCGATGTTTAAAATATACTTTACACATCGGTTTTAAAACCGATGTGTAAAGTGGCAATAAACCACATCGGTCGTTTCCACATCAGTTTCAAAACCGATGTGGAAAGCCAAAAATAACCGATGTGGAATCCCCTTTGTGCACTAGTGTAATCTAAACAGAGATAATAACTAACAAACTGATCAAGAAAGTGAACTAATATATGCTAATAATCAAAGACAAAAAATACTTATCAAACAAGTTAAATGTATGTCAACTATCACCATAATAATAAATACATTTCATCAAAATTATAGTGTAATAAAAAAAGTGAAAGACATTAGAAACCTAAGGGTGGCTGGATCGGAAGTTCAAACATACACTAAATCTATTTCTACAAGTTGTGTGAAAAAAAAAAATTCTATTTCTACAAGTAGAAAAAGTTGAGAGTAATATCACATTACTTCATACTCCTGAGATCGTTACAGAGAAAAGTAAAAAAAAATATATATATATAAAGTAATAGAATTCATCAATTTTATTATTCAATTATATTTTATTGTATTATTAATAATATTTAACTCTCATAATAATTATTTTAAAAGTTACCAATTTAGTAATTTATGTTTATTAAATTTTGAAACTTTTCTAAAAATAATTATCTTTATAAAAAATATACTTATAATCTTTGTAAAAAAAAAAGAATATATTTATAATCACTAAATCATATAACGATAAATATATTTTTACTTACTCACTTTAAAATTTTAATACATATTTTTGTCTTCATTGTTTTGTTTTGTTTTTTTTTTTTTTTAAGTCGAAAAGTTAACAGTATTCAGTGTTTCTTCGCAAGACAAAAAAGAAATAAATTTAAAAAAAATGAAGAAAAGGTTAATGAATGAATCCATCCATGCTGGTCCAGATTCTTTTCTTGACGTCTATTCCATGGCACATTTTTGAATAAATAGTATAGGGGTCTCAACCTACCTATGCATGCATCATACACAAACCAGTGTGTGGTCATTCTGAAAAATAACAACTGAATTGCAACCTTGTATCATGAATTAGGAGAGGTAGTATAATGAGAAATGGGAATAAGAGTCAGAAAAAATTAAAGAAAGAAAAAAAATGAAAGAAGGTATTAGAAAAGTTGTCGAAGTAATGTACTAAAAACATTGCTTAAAAAGAATTGCAGACCCCCTTTCTTGTTGTTTTTGTTCCCTAATATGTTCACACCAATGGAAAACAAGGATCATTTGAAAATTGAAAATCAAAATTTCGATAATTGTTGGTAACTATCGGTACATGTCAGCAGTATATTAGACCGGCCAGAGACGTGTATCAAAAGACGCCGATTCGGTGTTTCGTTAATTTGGTAAACTTTTGACTCAAGTTGCCATGCATCGAACCCCGGATATAGTTTATGCCTATTGAGAGTCGTATGTATAATGCGATAGACTCTAAACGTAAACATAAATTTAATTTAATGAGGTATATCAAATACACACAATAACTCGCAAAACCTATACTATTTGCAAACCGTTTCATTTGATGGAGATGACATTTACATTCATCTTTTCGGTTTACGCACCGATCTATTTTTTTTTTTTGAAAGGCGATCTATTATTATTATTATTTATTTTTTTACATCTAGGTTATGCACCGATCTATTCGATCACTTATATTAGAGTATAATGCTTTTGGAGTTTTGGAGTTGCCAGCACACGGAGGAATTAATTTTAGTTGAGCCAAAATACCAGGTCTACGATCGTTAATAAATAAGAAAATGAGAATTTGTATAGCCATAAAGGACATTTGAATGGACCCGTTATGTTGATATTAGTGACTCAATATTGTATTACCTCATGTACGTAATATAAGAAACAATCCTAAAACATACATGCAAAGAAAATATATTAAAATGTATTAATTATAATTAATACTCATATAAATTTATAAAAATATCCCTTATAATTTTAATTAGTATTCTGATTGTCTATAATTAATGATAAATATGTATGAAAATTGATACACGTTTCTTATATTTTCGAAAAAAAAAACTATTCGTTTATTATATTGTGGACCTGAGGTACTATAAAATATGAATAAAATATGGTATAGATATTTGAAGTAATCAAATACTAATGCAACTATCAACATGTGATTGGTCGTGATAAAGGATTTTGGCACCTTAAATAAATAGTCAAAGATTCGAATCTTGATTTTATATACGGAGAAAATCTAATTGAAAGGGAATAATCCATTTTATGTGCCCAACATATTTTCTGAAGAAGATTGATCACTCTTGAATCTTGATGGTTAAAAAAAAAAAATACTAATGTAATTGTATCATAAATATGCCCCCTCGAGTCAATCCAAACCTCTCCTCCTCCTTACTTTGCTCAAAATAACCAAAATACTAGCAATTACTAACCCACCACCCTTTCCAATCAAACACGACTACACGCCCTTTATTGACTTTGAAGTTGAACCTCCCCAACCCAACCCCTATTTATTCTTGCAACAACCTCTTCCATTAGAATAATAATCCCACACTTATATCTACCCCTTCAATTCCCCCTTCCCATTAATACACCGCTAGCAAGCCCGTGTGAGAAATCGAATCCCCCCCCCCTACACTTCCGCCATAGAAATCTGGTATAAAAGAAAGAAACACACTGGTGAATTACCCTCTCTCACACACTGATGAAAGCCCTAGCATTAAGAGCTTTTTCTCTGCTGCCATCTCTGCAGCAACAAGATTCCTAATTAAGTCCCAGCATGTATTCCTTCCCATGTTCCCTTTGCTTCTAATCTGGGGGGAATTTCCCTTGTACTTAATTTCCACACACCAAAAGCATTGTTTTCTTCCCTACTATTAATGCAAAAGCTAGCAGGGGATGGGAGACATGGTACTCTCTCTTATCATCATTCCCTTTTTATTTATTTCCCCCCTTCCCTTTCTAGTTTATCTTTGCTTTCTCACAGGCGATTCCTGTGCTGGGTACGTTGCCTCCATTTATATAAATATATAGATATAGATATTCAATTTAAACACTTTTTATCTTTCATTCTATTATCTAATCTAATAATATCCATAATCATATCATATATAACATCAATCAATAATATTATTATTAATTATACATATTTTATTTTTCTTCAGGAGATCGATGCCAAGATGATATAAGTACTTTAATAACAGATTTTTCATTAATTATTATTATTATTGTTGCATTAGAATGGTGAGAGACACAGTCACATAGGGGGACGGTAGGCGAAGAGGCTATATAAGAAGGGCGATCTCTGTTATGTTGGCCCAGTGAGTTCCGTTGAGACCAAAAAGCAAGAGCCATAAAAAGACAGCTTCTTAGATTGTTTTCTTACTCGGTTGGCTGTTTCTGATATATATCTGCCTTTTCATTTCAGTAATTCTCACCACCCTCCTTCACACTAGATACTAGATAGCGCCCCATCATCATCATGGCTTCTTCTAACAGACACTGGCCAAGCATGTTCAAGTCCAAGCCCAATAAACCCTGCAACCCTCATAACCACCAATGGCAGCATGACATCAATTCTTCTCTCATCTCAACTGGTTGCCACAGAATCCCTTACACTTCAGGTTTGTCAAACTCATAATCAACTATATGTATAGCCATCTAGTCTACCATATATAACTAGTATACACTTAAGTTCCACTTTGCAAATTTCATAGCATTAGATATTGATTGACTTTTGTGCATGAAATATAGGTAGAGATCTTGGTTTCATTTTGGCGTTTATCTAAGTATCAACTTCACTTTTCTTTTCCATTCTTAAATTAACTTAATACCTGCAGCGGGGGCTGAGGAGAGAAGTCCAGAGCCAAAGCCAAGGTGGAACCCAAAACCAGAGCAAATTCGCATACTTGAAGCCATATTCAATTCTGGGATGGTGAATCCTCCAAGAGATGAGATAAGGAAGATAAGGGCACAGTTGCAAGAGTATGGTCAAGTGGGTGATGCCAACGTCTTCTACTGGTTCCAGAACCGCAAATCCAGGAGCAAGCACAAGCTCAGACAACTCCAGAACTCCAAGAATTACCAGAACCCACCACCACCAGAACCCCAACAACAAAACACTGTTTCTCTCCCTCAAACCACTACTGCGCCTTCATCCTCATCTTCCTCCTCTGAGAAATCCTCCACAAAAGAAATAACACCCACCAAGGTATTCTCCATTGGCTTCTCTACCGTCAGTGATGTGGTGCCTAATTCTCCCACCGCCTCTGTGAACCAGACTTATTTTCACACCACCAATGAAACCATTTTGCCAGCACCGCCACCACCACCAGCAGCAGCAACTGAGGCTTTCTTCTTCCCAATGCAACATCATGCAGGGCAAGGACATCATGTGTTACCTAATAATACCATAGCATCACAAGGGTTTTGCTTCTCTGAACTCTCCAATGTTGTTCATTCTCAACCACATGTTGGTCCTTCAACCAGTCTCTTGCTTAGCGAGATCATGAACCGTGGAGCTTCCTCAAAAAAAGATCAAGACAAGTCAGTGAAAATAATGCACCCATATTCACAGCTTAGTTTCTGTGTCACTCCCACTACAACTCTTCACACTGCTACCATTGTCCCTCCCATCACTACCACCACAATTACCGTTCCATCCCCCAACCTCACTACTCAAGTTCAAGGTAAATATTAATTTATTATTTTTACTGAATTTGTTGGTTGTGCATACTGCATGGTTATATTAGCAGTGTTATAATTAATTATTAATTTATTAATAATGCGGGTTCCCATAGAATTTTGGTCACGTGTGCATGGCTTCTTTGTTGACTTTCTATTATGTTTTCGACTTGTTCATGAGAGATGATTCGGTGTATCTCAGGCATTGGAGATGCAGCTGTTACCCCGAAATCAACGGTATTCATTAACGATGTGGCATTTGAAGTTGCAGTGGGGCCTTTCAACGTGCGCGAGGCGTTTGGCGATGATGCGGTGCTCATCCACGCCACTGGTCACCCTGTTCTCACAAACCAGTGGGGTGTCACCCTCCACTCACTCCAGCATGGCGCATGTTATTATTTGGTGCGCACGTTAAAACAATTAACATTTTTTTTTTTATGTTTATTGTGTGACCAAAGCTTCCCGGTTGAAAAGTTACTGACCTAATTTTTTTTTTATAATATATCATTTTGCAGATTTAGGAAGCAGAAAGGTGAAGGATCGATTGAATGGTTTTTAGATATGGTGTTTTCTGTGTCTAGTTCTATCAGTCTCTCTCACTTCCCAGTTATCACCCTGTTTTCTTGTTATTTTTGTCTTTATTTGCGTATTACAGTACTGTTAGGGTTATGAATAGGGGTTCTAAGACACTGCTCATGTGAATGACTTATATAAGATGGGTCTATGTTGTTCAACAACGATATCATGACTTTGTGGACTAAAATATGTAATTTTCTTTCGTCTTAAGCAAGCTATATTTTTCTTACTTTGTATGATATGGTTTGTGGCTTTTGGATGTGGTCTCGTTCATTATTATTTCCAACAGAAAGAAAGACTAATGAGTAATTTGAAATCGAAGTTAAATTTTATGTGTGCATTAAATGTTTACGTGAATATGGATACAGCGATTGTGAATTTTGTAGTGCAGTTAAGGTGAGATCATTATGCTCATGATCTGCCAGCTTTTGGGTTGGCACGTGTTTATGCTTGAAGTAAGCATTATTATTTCATTGCTGCCCCCTAAGGCACATATACTTCTACTTGAAACCGTGATTGGGTTGGTTCCAGGTAATATAATTTAATTTTTTGGATAAAACATAGAAGATATTTATGCAGTTTCTTTTATATTTCAATGATGTAATTTGTTGTGCGACCAATCTGGTACAAATTGAAAAGAATTTATCTATTTTTTATTTTTTTATAATAAAATAATAAAATAATAAAATAATGGATGTCGTATTTCTTATGTACGACTTATGTTAATAAAAATTTATATCAGTACAATTTTTATTATTTTATTAGAAAAAATAAAAAGTGAAATTGTATACATTGTAATGGAAATTTTAGAATTTGGAGAAAACTTCTTGGAAGAAGAGGCTACTTATAATATAACTCTTTTGTTTTTGACATGCATACTCAGACTATGGGTCCGTTTGATTCGCAGTACAGGAAGAAGAAAAAGACAAGATCTGATGACAAAACAAGATGTAACAAGTGATTGAGTTCTGAAAGACAAC
Source organism: Sophora flavescens (assembly GCA_030762895.1). Lineage (NCBI taxonomy): Eukaryota > Viridiplantae > Streptophyta > Magnoliopsida > Fabales > Fabaceae > Sophora > Sophora flavescens. The sequence goes on along the minus strand of CM061062.1, from coordinate 92,995,061 downwards.
TTTTTGTGATGTATGGTGTTTGTTAGTTGATGCACAAAGACAAGTGATTTTGTACGGTATGTTGTTTGATATGCTTAAGCACTTTACAATGAACAACGCAAAAATTACTAAAATACCCTTTGTACTATATAATGTTTTATTTATTATTATGAAAAGATACAGAATAAGAATTTTTATATTTAAAATTAATTTTTATTTATAAATAAATTATTATCATGTTGTCCTCTTACTTATAATTTATTACTAATAATTTGCATATTTTTTCAAGTATTATTTTAATTTTATAACTTTTTTAAAAAATAATTCATAGTAATGCTGATAAATTTTTATGTATATTTTTATAATTACCATATTTTAAATTAATAATTTTAAAACAAAAAAATTTAATTTTATAATAATACTGATAAATTTCTATCTATAATTTATAATCACCATACTATGAATTAAAATAAAATTAAAATAAATTATTAAAAGTCTTAAAATGTTTATAATATTGTTTCAAAAAAAATGTTTATAATATTAATCTATAGTTATATATAGCAATGAATACGTATATATATATAGATAGATTGATAACCGTCTGGCAACTTCGTGGGTAGGTGAGAGACGTGGGTAACTGGGTAATTGGTATCATGGAAGACGTGGGTAGGTGAGAGACAGAGAAAAGGGATTGAGTTGGTTATTTTTGTCATTTCATATTTATTGTACTTGGGACAATTTTTTGTCCCTTGGTTAAGTGAGTAACAAAATTTTATAATTTTGTTCTGTCCTTCATCTCTTATCTTGTGCTGTCCCATAAACATTTTTAAAATCAAACATGGAACAAGTTGTTTTGTTCTGTACTGTCCTTTATTTTACAGTGAATCAAACGGACCCTATGACCTCTTATTTATGCTAGTGGCACCTTTTTAACCAATAGCTAAGATTATGTCAACACATTTTTAATCTAATGATCACAAAGTCCTCTAGAGTTTTTCTTTAGGTTAAGGCCCGAATACTAAATGGGTCAAAACAAGTTTACTTTTTAATAGTATATAGTATGTACGATTTTAAAGTTGTATATCTCATATGACCTACTCCAGATAGGGACATATTTTTTAATTTGTACTTTGCCAAATAAATTACACTATAAAGGGTAAAAATCTATTTATGCCCTTTCCTTACAAAATGGTACTTTAGGCTTACGTTTTTGTTTTTTTTTTGTATTTGCTTTTCGTGTAATAAAATAGTAAAGTGAGTTTTACCCAAGCTGCTAAATATCAAGAAACAAATCACCAACGAATTCAAAGTATCCAATAGGATTAGAGCACGAAACCATAAAAGGTGGAGAAAATAAGTAACATACACCTCCAACCGAACGAATTAAGGATTTGTACCAAAACAACAAATTTCAATTCGTAACATTAATCATTTCCCTTTACGAAAAACTGAAGGTGAGAGAAATTGTTAAACATAGTTTGTTTTCGTCTGAGTGTAGGGATGGTAATGGGTTCTGGGTAGGTCTAGCAAGGGCCAATCTAAGGGTAAAGCCACTGAAAATAGGGTTTTAGGTCTTCTAAAAAGACCAAACCTAGAGCATAACATGATCAAGATATACTTTCTTGCTTAAAATAAATAAACATCACTAAAAATTTGCTTTAGGCTTCGCTCCTTCTTGGGCCAGTCCCGGGTCTAGGTAAGGGTATTATAATACCCGTCCACATATCCGTATTTGAAAAAAATTACCTGTATCGTATCCGTATGAGTAAGAATTTTAGTACCTTACTTGTATCCTATGAATATCTAAGTACCCGTACTCGCATCGATTACCCGCATTTCAACCGGGAAAAAGCAATAAATGACAAAAGAAATGTTTAACAATTAAAAAATGATTCAATCAAAATTCAAAACATACGGATGCGTAATTAGGGTTCCAAATTCCTTTGGTAGTGTAGTCTGTTTGTTTAAAAAAACAGGTCTCAATAACCTCACTGCATGCCATTTTAAAGCGCATCTTGTTTGCACGAATCAGAAAGGTCTGACCCGAAACGGAATGGTACTAACGTTTTCACATAAACTGCCAATTTTAATTTTCTCTTCAACTGGTGATCAGGACTATGCCAAATCAATAATGTGTTCACATCACAATTCATTCACTGTTCCTTTCCCCAATAAATTCAATTCAACATTTCAATCACAGCACAGAGAAGAGAAGAGAAGAGAATAGGAGAGTAGTTGTTGACGAGAGGTCACAGCTTCTCAGGCACAGTTTGCAGATTGGTTTACGTGTAGTTTGATAACAACAGTGTTCCCTCTCATGTTTTGATGCCTCGATTTGACTAAGCGATTTGGATATATCATGGAGAGTTGTATATAAATATGTCTTCCAATTGAAATTCCTCCCTTTTCTTTCAATCTTTTATGCTAAGTCACACCCAAACATCCATTTTCTTCTGCATTCACGTATGGTATATGTGAATGATGATCACAAAATATAATGATGACCATGACGACTTCTGGCTACTCAATTCGCACTCTTATGATGTGAATGGTATTTCACTTTGTTTAGAAGGTGATGGATGGATGGATGGAGAGGAAGCATGGTTGAGGAAATAAGAAGCATGTGTGTCTCAGACTTTTTGATCGTCAGAGATCTCAGTCACATGGATGTGATATTTGGTTTGGAACGTACTACAATTTTGAGCATATTGGTGTGGTGCTGCTGCCAAACTCTGATTTTCTCATGTCCTTCTGGTTATATCCCTTACCAGGGTGTTAGGTGAAGGAACAGTCACTTTGATTTGTTAACCTTGTCCATTGGATTTCTTCTATTCCATTTTTTGGTGCACAATTTAAGTGACTTAATTAATTAGGATTAGGATAAGTATATTATTAATTAATAAATAGATGATATTAATTAAACACTATCTATAATTAGCCAGGTTTACCTATCTGCTATCTCTAAAATACTATATTGTTTATGTAAAAAATTATATTATTTTCTAGACTATCAATTCATGTATATCTTTTAGTATGTTTTCTTTTTATAAGCAAAACTTAATTTTTATTAAATAGAGTACTTGGCTATTCTAACCCATGTACATATTCATTACATAGTTGATATCTTTTATGCATTGTTTGGGTGTGAGAAGAAAATGAGAAGAGAGAAAGAGGTGAGAAAGATTATGAGAAGAGAGAAAAAGGTAAAAAAAAATAATATATTTGATGTGTTATTTGGTACAAAAAAAATATAGAAGAAATGGGTTTGTTTTCTCTCCCCTTTGTTTTACGTTTTTTTTTTTTTGGGTTATTGATGGGATGAGGGACAAGTTATAGGCCCAATCTTATAGTTTCTTTTCACTCTCAGTTGATCAACTAACTTGTTCTTCTTCTTTTTTTTCTTTTTGCTCTCTGATACTTTTTTGTAATTGGACTGAATACCCCTTGTATTTTATTCAATTTCATTTTACTTATAAAAAAATTGAAAGAACTAGAGAAAATCTTCCTTTTTTACTTCTCTCTTTTAACATTAGTATATAAAATGAATGTAAGTTTAACATTTTTCATTTTTCATTTTGGATAAAAATTGTTCCATGGGTAAGTAACTGTAACATCTTTACACTTGAATCTAGGGGTGGACACGGAACCGTCACCTGGCCCGAACCCGAAAAAACTAAAGGAAAAAAAAAAAAAGGGGACGGGTGGGTCGATTCGGTCTACGGGTAAGACGATTTGAAAAGTTGGATTCAAATGAGTTCTTACGGTTGGGTCCGGGTGTGAAAAAACAAATTCGTCGGTACCCGGTCCCGACCGAACTTGCTGTAATGTTTATATTGTTTCTGATGTCTATGCACTTACTCATGGCCCAATAGGTGTTATCAATTTAACAGGCCCAACCAATTCACAACGTGTTCACATCCTTCACTTCAGGAAGACAGAAACCCTAGCCTAATAACATTAACACTCTCACTCTCATTTCATTCGTAAGTACTGTTTCAAATTCATTTCAGTTTCACCCTTCACTTCCGAAACCCTAACCCAGCTGCAGCAGCGAGACGCGTCAGATCTCCTCCACTGCGAGACTCATCAGTTCTCCTCCGCCGCGGTTCGTTGGGAGCCACTTTGCCATTTCTCTTCATCTCCATGCACCGTCTCAGCTCCATCTTCGCCAATCGTCGCTGCATCTCTGAATCTCCCTCCCTTCTTCGCCAATCGTCGTCGCGCTCCCTCCCCTCGCCGTCGAGCTCGCTTCCCTCGCCGTTGCGTTCGAGACGCATCACCGCTCTTCGAAGTTTGAACCCAGTCATCCCTGGCTCGCCAATCGCTGTGGAGCTCGTTTCCCTCGCCGCTGCGCTCGAGACACATCACTGCTGCATTAAGTTTCAGATCTGTGAACGAAGAAGATGGGCAAGGCAATGAAGAAAGGTCGAAACTTTTTGGGTGTATGTTCTTGTTTGTGGTTTCTGGCTTAAAATTTTGATCATATTTGTTCTCTTGCTTTGATTTTATGTTCTTATGGTTTATGTTTAAGTTCTTGATTATGCGTCTATCTTCTTTTTCTTTTTGGTTTGTGTAATTTTTTTTATTTGGCATTCAACCGTGTCAATCCAACCCACCGACCCGCATAATCCGAACCCGCTCAAATCGAAGGTTCAATCGGACGGGAATGGGTCACGTATTTTGATATCCAAAACCAACCAAAATCGAAATGGGTCACCCAAAATCGTTCATAACCGATCGATGTCCACCCCAACTTGAATCTATACATTTGCCATCTACATTTTCCTTTACACTTGTCTTTTGTGCGACAAAAGAGAGAGATAAAGAGGAAAAGATGCGTTGAGTACTAATGTTACACTAACAAGAAAAATAGCTATAAACTTTGACAAAATACAATATATTTATGAGATGGAATAGGATAGTGAAACTACTCATTCATCTAAAAATCTGCAAGCATGTCACATTAAACAAAAGTTTGACTAGACTAATTACTAGAAGAGTAGCTAGACTGAATTCCACTTCTATACTCCAGTTTATCGAGTGCCAGTGTGCCAGGCTTCTTTGTGTAATCGCAACTTTAAATTTTAGCCTAGCTAAATTGTGTGTTTTTTTTTTTTAATTTCTTCTAACTAATTACTGCCCTAAAATAAAGATTTCGTCTAGTGATATTGCAAAGATTGTCTGAACACTTAGGGCAATAATGGCAATTGGTACTTGGTGGGGCTCATGCGTCCAAGAGTGCCTCTTCTTTTGGCTCTAAAGACTAGTAGTAGGGGTAACATTGACTATGGGAATGAGTCAATCCTTTCTTTGGTTCTTTATAACTTAATCAGTATAATTTAATTAAATTCAAGGTGTATGATTATGTAATTCTTTTTCCGAGAAATGATAAATATACATATTTATGGAATATCATGTATAAATATCATATGATGATGGGTTGTTTTGAAGTATTAAATACATGTGATAGAGAGAAAAAATAATAAACAAATATATATATATATATATATATATATATATATATATATATATATAATATGATGTTGAACATAAAAAATATATACAACTATCATTACTCTTCTTTCTCCCACAAGCTTAGAGACAAAGATCGGAGGATATGAAAAATCTGCAGATTCCTTTGAAGAAACGATATTGAACTGGCCGGATTCCAAGTCCCTTGCTTTCACTATCAAGATTTTCTAGAATTTTTTTGTTTGTGATAAAACTTGGTAATAGGATCTTTTTAAGTCTAACAAAATTTAGTTATTTTTGTTATTAAAACAACTAAAAAAGTGTTTGGGAAAACTGAAAAAAAAAAATTATGCTCATAACCAATTATATATATAACCGATTATAATCATATCTATTTTTGTTTGTGTATGTTTGTTGAAAAGTTAAATGATCTATTTTATTTGGGTGATGTAAAAAAATATTTTTATGTAGTAAATTATAACGAAAAATATATGAAACTATTTATAAAATTTAATAATATTTGTTTAAAAGTTAGTTTTGTAGGGGAGGGAAAACAGGGAAGAGAGATTTGAGAATGAAAAATAATCAAATCACAACAATCTTAAGGTAAAACAAATTAGATGGCATAAAACAACTATTTTCCCCTAAAAACAAAGCTTTTCTATAAATTTAAGCAAAGTATCAAACATGTTATATTATTTTGAAAACAACTTTTTGGGATAAAATAGCTATAATCTAAAAAAAATAAGTGTTCCCACTACAGCATAAATGACTTATAATAGCAGTTATTTAATAGCATTTGTTATGCGGAACTGCTATTAAAAATTGTAGTGCCCTTTTAATAGCATTTCCTAAAATAAGTGCTATTAAAGAGGGCACATAAGATAGCGTTTTTAAGTGGAACCGCTATCTTTTATAATTTGAAATAAATAAATAAATAAAATCAACTTTTAATAGCATTTGTTTTAAGAAATGCTATTAAAAGATAAACTTTAGATAGCGTTTAAAGTAAGAAACGCTATCTTAGGTGAATTTTAGATAGCGTTTAAAGTTTGAAACGCTATCTTAGGTGAATTTTGGAACTACCCGCACGCTCATATACCCTAACATTCTCAGTTTTTGCGTATACCCTAACGCAGACAGAGCACCATCGTAGGGCGAGTTAATCTCAGTTCATCATTGACCTTCAACCATCACTGAAGCTTGTTCATCGCAAGGCGAAATTCCAAACTGACTTCGCAAGGCGAGACCACTCCTTAGCTACTGCCTCTCGTCGCGTGGTGGAGCTCGTGCATCGCAGTGCGAAAGTTTGCACTATAAAAGCTTCACAAGTCCAGTTTCTTGTTCACATCGTATGCAATTCTCACCCTAAGATTCATCAGTTCAAAGTAGTGGTAACAAATCCCTCTCTTCCTTGCACTCATCCCATATTGTAATGTGATTTGGTTTGATACTCCTTGGTTGATAATGTGATTTCTGATTTCATTTTTCCAATTTGGGGTGTGATTGATATGCTAACCATGCATTTATGTTAGAAGGATTTCACATGCATCACTTCTGTTTGATAAAATGCCTCTATGAAAATATTTTTGTTGAACACCACATGCCTAGTTGGAATTCTTTCCCATACAAATTACAAGTGGGTATGATATGAACTCTTGAATAAAAGTGACAGGGTGTAAGCACATGGTCTGTACAATTCATTGGTGTTGAGATTTACTTTTTGAGACATGTTCTAACTTTGCCTACCTGTCACTAATTGCATTTTAGAGGAGAAATATGGAATCCTTTGGTTGTAACAGTTTTAGGCATAACATGTGCTTGATAAAATGATTGAATGAAAAACTCTTAGTGCTTGCAAAGTGCCATGAGTTTCTAAGCGCCACCCATGTGTGTGTGCATATGGTCTTCGTGAGGCAAATTTTTTGGGTTGTCTCATATGAAATTCTCTTTCTACTGGTTAGTGAATGTGAGTGATGGCATTCCCTTGTCTTTACCATGCGTGTGTCAAAAGTAGAAGTGGTGTGTCTTACTCATTTGCTTAAATGCCTATATGATAACATGCCTCTAATGTTGGGTTACACTGTATCTTTGGAATGTTGGAACTGTGTTGGGTGTTTGCAATTTTTCTAGTTCATGATTGTGATACACTACAAGAATTTTCGCTGTTTCCCATGGCCTATGGCCCTGGGAAATCCATAAAATCCGTGGGAAAATACACATTTCCCAGGGATGACCCACAGATTCAGATCCCTCAATTTTCAGCTGGTCGGAAACGTTTCCCACGGGTATGCCCTGGGAAATACCCCGCGGTCACACCCTTGGGAAATTTCCCACGGAAAAATCCCTGGGAAACGTTTCCCACGGAATTTTCCTTGGGAAACATTTCCCAGGGTTTTAACCTTGGGAAACCTATGTATTTTTTTTAATTAAAAAACCTAGCTGGTGCAGCCACTGGCAGTGGCTCTGCACGGTGGCCGGAGATGGCGTTGGACCAGGAGGACGATGACGGACCGAAGGAGGTTGGGGCGGCGCCGTTCGCGTACAGGGACTGAAACTTTATTTTGAGACTGGTCAAAGAGAACTAAATTACCCTCAGATATTGTTAACAAGGCAGAATTCTTATCAGAAACTGGGTTATCTCTATTTGCTACCCAAACATATGTCCTTTCAGAAACCTTTTTGTACCACATGCCTATGTAGTAGTTAGAGGAATTACCTGGTTTGGTGAGATGGTGGTCAAAGCTGCAAGGGAGGTGTAGGTGTGAAGAGAGAAGAAGCAGATGATGATGAGAAGATAAAGGCGAGAACCATGGTTTGTGCATGTTGTCCATGGCTCAACACCGCAACTTCAAAGTAACTTCGAGTGAAGGAAGGCGGGGGTTTCTAATTCCATATTTCCCACGGCCACGACTGGGAAACGGCGCCTCATGTAACATATTTCCTACGGCCACGACCACTGGAAACGGTGCCTCAACATATTTCCCACGGCCACGACCACTGGGAAACGGCGCCTCAACATATTTCCCACGGCCCACGACCACTGGAAACGGCGCTCAACATATTTCCCACGGCCACAACCCCGGGAAACGACGCCTCATGTAACATATTTCCCACGGCCCACAGCCCGGGAAACAGCTAAATCAGATACCCGGGCCCAATCCGGTGGGAAAACAAGCGGGAGCAGATTGGTGCCTCTGTTACCCAAGGCCCAACCCGTGGGAACCATAGAGAACTTTCCCAAGGCTTTAACCGTGGGAAACGTCAAAATTTCCTAGGGATTTTTTGCCCTGGGTAATATGCCTTGGGAAATAGCTTAAATTCTTGTAGTGATACATGTTGTAACTTTGTAGTTTTGAAAATTCCTTTTGAAGTTTAAGTACAGTTTTCGTATCAACGTTTTGAATTCCTTTTCAAAGTTGAAAACAGTTTTTATACTAGTGGTGTGCATGGGTGGTTTTATGCAGCCACAAGAAGAACATATTAGACTTCTTGGATCAGTTGTGCTCATTCTATCAGCAGAAATACATTTCTACCTCAGTTGTGAAAGTTGATAGCACTCAAGCATTTATTGATAAGGTCTGCGAGCTTGTTGAGGCTAATGGGTTACCGTCTAAAGGCTATAGGTCTTCTCTCTCTGAATTTTCTGCTGAAGAAGTGAGAGAGTATTTGAGTAAGGTATTTTTGATTGCCTTGTGATTAAAAAAATTACATTTTGGTCCACTTTTACTTTTTCTCATTTGATGCTAGTACCTAATTAAAGTTATTCTCTACTACTGTTGCTTTCCCTCTTTGCTTCTCCCCCTCATTTATTTATTAAGGTGGAGGTTTTCACAGTTCTAGACTCAATTTAATAGCCTCTCATTGACATATTTTTTCCTTTTTGTTTGGAAATCATCAAAGTTTGTATTAAATGAGGCTTATTGTTATCAGGTGGAAATTTTTTTGAATAGGGTACTTGGGTTTGAATCTGGTGTCAATGCTGTCTTCATTAATGGAAGGGTAAGACTACCTTAGTCTCATTGTCTATTTCACAGTGTGTTCAGTCTCTGTCGAATAATTACTAGCTCTAATTTTCATCTCATTAATCATGATATATACCCGTCAAACAAGGTAGTTAAAGACGAAAGGCGCTAGGGGGTCTTGACACCTTGAGGCAAGAGGAGCCAAAAAGTGCACGCCTCACTGAAGAAATGAGTTAATATTAGAAAATGGAAGCATTAAAATATTTTATTTTTCCACGATTTTTCATATAAATTAGCCACTCAAGCATGACATTCATGGTAAAGATAAAAGATTGTGATGTTCAATTTACGAACCTCTGTTAAAAGTTCCAAAGTTTGACAATATTCTTTTAGCATTCTAACTATTTTTCCCCTTTAGCACCACAGTTAGTAAGTTATATGGCTGGTCTTTCAGAGATTATTTAAACTGTTATCCAGAAATGCACTCCTAAACCTAAAGTGCTATGAGAGGCTGACACTTTTTAGCACCTTAGGTGTGCCTTTTGGTGCCTTTGACTACACTGCCTTCGAATTTGATTAGTTTTTCATCAATGATAAAGTCTGTTGTTCTTCCTGTGCTAACCTTAACATTTGTGTTTCACAGGTAACTTATCCTGTTGATGAAAGCACATTTTTGAGAGCTTCTGTTTTGCATTGAATGACCAATCAAGGATAAGAGAGTGTGGTGAGTCTAAGTTGTTACAATGGCTTAACTATATTATTCTGGTTCTGAATTGTTGGCATATCATTCAAGTTAGTGTTTGGCTGTTTTAATTCACATCTAATTGGTGAATTAACCATCCTCTCTTTGCTGCCACAGTGAGTAAAACATATTATTAAGTGAAGAAGTATAGGTTAATCAATCAGGAACCAATCTTCCTAGTTTCCTAGTTTTCTAATAATATTGCATTGCCTAATTAAAACTTGCAAAATGAATCTGAACCTTTCTTGAGATATTGTATGTATAAAGATTATATATATGAACATTTTCTTTTTGGGCATGATAAAACGAATCCTCAATCTTTTAACATTGATAAGGGCTGAACCTATTTTGTTTTTGTCCACTATATCTAGATACCATCCATGGTGAAAACTCACATCAAGTACCGAGTACAACGGCATCTTGCCATCTAGTGAAACAATGGTGCTAGCGTGCTAGGTCATGTCAGTACCACTTGATTGTTGTGACCATAGTAGTACTACTGCAACAGGCACGTGTCAAGATTAATTGCTATCTATATCCTCCCAATAAATGCTTTTATTTTTCTGATTTTCTATGATTCTGTCGAATGGCTTCCATGGTAGATACATGTTGCAAGTTGTCATGGTCCTAATGTGCTTTTGATTTTTGACATTAGAATAACTGTGTTGAATTGGCATATACTGGGTTGTGGCTGTTGTGGTTCAAAATAAAAAAAAAAAGCAATCGGAACCTTCATTTTGTATTTAGATGTTACCGTTGAGAATTTTTGTTGGAAAATCCATTCGTGTGTTTGTGATGATTGAAAATATGTTTCTTAATGAAGTCTGTTTGATTTTGTGATTATTGCTTTGCAAGTTTATCGCGCACGTAGCGGAGCTAAGGTGCCTCGTTTAAAAGCAACCAATATTAAATGGATTCGGATAGAGGTATATTTTCAAAAACTTAATGAGCAATTAGTTAAAAAAACTATATTGATTTACTATTTTATTTTTTATAGTCCCCAAGACAACCCAACAATACAGATTGTGGGTATTATATCATGCGTTTCATGAAGGAAATTATCTTACAGAACCAAGTTAAAATACCAATGGCGGTATGTAGTTTCAGTGCTTGTTGTTTACTTAGCTTTTAACTGTGACTGTTCAAATGTTTTAGCACTTGTAACTTAATTTATTTAATTTTTATGTCGCAGTACTTCCCTGACTTCAAATGCTTCACATACTCCACTGCTCAACTATCTGAAGTCAAGGAAGATTGGTGTCGCTATATTGTTGAAAAGTTTATTTGATTACACTTGTTATATATGGTCTAAACTTTGTATTGTGTTATGCATGGTTTGGTACAAGTAACTTAGGTGTATGGGTTTTATTTGCTACCCATAATTTGGATTGTGCTTCAATTATTTGTGTAAACCTTCTGTTTTTTATGAACATGCGGGATGGAGGTAAAGTTAAGAAATAGGTAAAGTAAAAAAAAAATTAAGGGAATAGATAGCGTTTGTATTTGTAAACGCTATCTAAAGGCAGCTTTTAGATAGCGTTTGCTAAGAAAACGCTATCTAAAGGCATGCCTTTAGATAGTGTTTACTAAAACAAACGCTATCTAAAGTCTGCCTTTAGATAGCATTTGTCAAAACAAACGCTATCTAAAGTCACAGGTGACTGCCAGAAAACACACACTAAAGATAGCGTTTTGTAAATACGCGGAAACTCTATCTAAGGTCATCTTTTAATAGCACTTCTTAAATGCTATCTTTGCTAACTACTTTTAATAGCGGTGACATAGATAACACTTAAAAACGCTATTAAAAGGCATCCAGAAATGCTATCTAAAGCCTTTTCTGTTGTAGTGTCCCAAACTTGATCTAATTATTAGCTATTGAACTTTCTTAATTACAAGAGTAATTGGAGAATATTTAAAGTTAAAACATAAAAAATGAGATGGTAAAAATAAAAGTTCCCAAACTTGCTCTAAGACTAGTTTAAAAAATTAGTAATTTCGATAAATTAATAAGATAATAATTTTTAGGAACACCCTTATATAAATATCTAGTCTAGTCAATATCATAAAATAATAATTATTTAAAACTACAAACATAATTTAGACAAGAGTTTAATTTGTATGTAGTGTCAGAGTTTAATTGATGATTTTAAGGTGGCTAGGATTGTTGGAACCAAAGTGGTTTTGGATTTAATAATCTGAGTTTTGATGCTAACAAAAGGATTAAATTTGCTTGACAAAGTGTTAGTTGAGATCTAATATGTGCTTTCAGGTATGCAGGAACACTTTAATAAGTAAAATAAACTCGGGACAAGTTCAAATTGAAACATACGCGTTTACGCCTGTAGACGGGCTGCTCAAGCACTGTGGTAAAGTTACTTAGCTATTTAAATTAAGTAGACTGACTTTCTTTAGTAGAGGAGGCTATAAATATTTGCTAGATGAATACCTAAATAACTTATTAGGTACAACAAGTCCAAAGACTTGAAAATAAGTGCGTCCATCTTGCCACGTAAGCAGACGGAAGTAATTAGTTGAAGAAAATAAACTAAAACACAAAGTAATCTAGTAGACGAGCTCTAACCGCCATGTCACAAGACGGAGATATTTATAACTCATTAAGGAATAGCAAGTCTGAAGACTTGATAGATAAAATGATATGCCACGTCATCGGATGAGTTAAGTAAAATATAGAATAGACTTGGACTCTCATATGAATGAGTAGACGGAGTTTCTTTTTAGATAAGCTCCATCTTTGATTGAATTAAATGTAATCCGAATCTCTTATATTTATTTCAAATGATTGATATTTATCTCAATGGAATATTTGTTCTACACATTTGTTTTATTTGCTTTAATATTTGATGAGTGTGATTTCACCTCCTATTTTATTGACATTTTACATGCATTTTCATATAGTTTAGGCACTTCTAATTTGATTTTTGGTTAGTTTTTACCTTGGAACGGGTAAGGCGATTTTGTGGTGTTGTTGTGCAGGAATTGAGGATTAAAATGCTCAAGATTAACCATGATGGAGCTTGCATGAAGATGGAGCCTGAAAATCAAGAAAATGAGCCAAACGGAGAGTCCATCACGGCCTAGCCGTGACAACCATCACGACCAAGATAGAGTAGAGCTGAAAAGAAAGAATTGAAAAGTCAGAAATGATCACGGCCAGCCCGTGATGCCCCTCACGGTCGTGACATGCCAACTGAACCAGACCCTCACAGGCGAAGCGATCATCACGCTGGGCGTGATGGTGGTCACTACCGTGGACAGCATCCAACCAATGAAGCAACCTCCAAGGCAGAAGCTGTCACGGCCAGGCCGTGATGACCATCACGGTCGTGACGTGCAATATATGGATCTTTAGAAACTGATTTGATCAGAATTTGTGACTGATTGGGATTCAAGTTACCCTAATCTATAAATAGAGCACTTAGGCTTGAAAATAGGGAGACTTTTTAGGAACGTTTGGGCTGCTACCCTTAGGCAAAATTAGGATTTCTCTTCTTCTTCTTCTTCTTCTTCTCTCTTAGGTTTTCTTTCATGTTTTTGTTAATCAAGCTTGCTCTTAACATGGCAATGCTTGAGTAGTAGTTTTATTTCTAGGGATTGGGGCTATGCCCAAGATCTGTTTTATGTTATGAATTGATGTTTTCCCTTTGTTAATTTTGATTTCGCTTTCGATTTGGTTTCTATCGCATGAATTACTTGTGAATCTGGTGCGTGATCAGCCTCTGGCTAGTCTAGTTTTATAACTAGAAAAACCTTGGCTTTGTGCTAATTATATATCATTTTCACCCAAATTAGACTAGATTGTCTTTAAGCAGCATTTTGAGTCGTTAAAGTATTTTTAGGCTAATTTAGTTAGTTTTGAGTCAAATAAAGCATTCACTGCTATTTCCTATTGTTTCAGGTTAGAATAAAGCACTTAGAGCCAAGGGAATGAAGAAAATAATGAAAAAATGCAATTCTGGAGGATTCACCTCGCGAGAGGATGATCGCCTCGCGAGACCGAAGACCAGCACGATTAGCAACAGTCGCCCTCTCTGGCTCGCCTCGCGAAACCTGTTTCGCCTCGCGAAGGAGAGACTGTTCATAAGATTTGCCTCGCGAAACTGTTTCGCCTCGCGAGCGACCGTAACCTTAATCTGTATTTATAGTCTGTTTAGGGGCGGAACCGAGGGATCTTATCTTATCTTCTTCTTTTCTTTTCATAGGCGCTACGAAATTAGGTGTAGGTTTATATTTGTAATGGAGAGCTAGTCTCCTTTGATTAATCTACTGCGATTGGGTTCCATTTACGCTTGAGGTTTTGTAATTTCTGAACTTTATGCTATTCTCTTTCAATACTTGTTTTATATATTTCTGTTTGCTTAATTCAGGAGTGTATAGAATTTGTGTTGATTTGTTTCGATGATGTTATGTTCCTATACTTAATCGCGTTTGCTTAATTCGCGTGTGTTCGTTCATGTTCGCTTAGTTCATGAGTGCTTCACCCCGTTTGCTTAATTCGGGAATAGGAACATATGTCTCGTAGCATTGGTTTCGCTTGTTAATTGATGTTACAATCGAAAAGAGATTAGAATCCGCTTAGGGCTTGGAATTATATGAACCGATGATAGTGGGAACCCGAGAATAGTAGGTTAATCGCTTTAGCTTATTTGGTAATTGATGAGTGTGATTTTACCTCATCTTGCATGTACATTTCGGCATGCATTTGCATATAGTTAGGCCAATTTAGTGTTGATTTTGTATAGTTTTTCCTTTGGAACGGATGAGGTGGTTTCTGTGTGTTGTTTTGCAGGATTTAATGGCAAAATGCCCAGAAATCAGCCTTGGTGGAGCTTGAATGAAAAAGAGCTAGAAAAGTGAAGAATATAGCCAAACAGAGCCTATCACGGCCTGGCCGTGATGACCATCACGGCCGTGATCAAGCAGAGAAGAAGGCAAAAGTCAGAGAGCTGTCACGGCCTAGCCGTGATGCACATCACGGCCGTGACCAACCAGAAAATGAGGGCTCGCGTCGCGAACACTTCTCTCGCCTCGCGAGAGTTAAAAACTTGAAGACACGCCTTGGACAGAAAGCGTCACGGCCTGGCCGTGATGGCCATCACGGCCGTGACGGGCGACGGACCTATAAATAACAGCACAGCAGACAGAAAAGGGGACTAACTTCTAACCTAAAACAATCTGCACTTGGAGGCAGGCTGAGGCTGGAGGCTGGAGAGGGTTTCTACCCAAAAGGGGGGCGTTTTCTCTGCTCTTGGATGGAGAGAAGATTGGAGGAAGCTTGTCTATGAGTGTTCTTCATCCCTTCTCTTTTTCCTTTTTGTATTTCCTTATCATGAGTAGTTAAATCCCCCATTGTTGGGGTTAGATGTAACTTTTCTGAACTTAGTTGTATTGTGATATGGTTGTTTTAATACAAGTTTCTATTTCGTTATGAGTATGTGATTCTGTGTTTAATGCTTTCCTTGGATTAGCTACCCATAGGAATGATATGTTGCTTTAATAGATGACTGAAAGGTTGGTGTTAAGGTATGCTCATGAATCATATGCCAAGTAGGTCAAGAATCTAGACATAGGTGTTGGTCGCTTGCAATCTTATAAGTCTTAACTTAATGCAAAATCTCAGGTTATTCCACCTAAGACATTAGGGTTTAATTTGGGGTTTTAGGCTCAATGCACCTAAGACATTAGGCTTGAGTATTTTAGAAAAGGCTTGATTGACATAATTGAATTAGGACTTGTGTTAGAAGCCATTTCATTGCAACTAAGGGAGGATTAGTGTAGTCTAACCCTGACAATTCTAGCCACATCCCTATTTGCGTACCAAGTGTTTGACAAAATTCCAAAAAGACAAAAATATTGTTTTGCTTTCTTTATTTTCTGTTTTAATCCCTCACACTTTAGTTAAGTCTAAATAGTTGTTGAATTTGCGAATTGGTAATTGACATCCAATCCCTGTGGATACGATAACCGGTCTCACCACCGTATTACTTGATTGCGACGAGGTGCACTTGCCTTTATATTTAAAAATCACGCATCAAGTTTTTGGCGCCGTTGCCGGGGATTGGTTTTGTCAATATCAGTAGTAACAAATGAGACAACTAGTTTAGACATTTTTTTTTATTTTATTTTTCTGTATATATTTGATATCTTTCTTTTGTTAGTTTTGTATATATATTTGTTTTTGTGTTTCTTTGATCTTGGGCTTAATTGTTTGTGAGGTGAAAAAATTGATTAGATAGGATCATGGACTACAATTGGTATCAACCACCTGATGCAGAATTGGAGATATCTGAGTTGCAAATTGCGGGTAGATATCTTGCAATTAGCCGTAAAAATCCAACAAGTGAGTAATGAGCTGTCAAGGGCACAAATCTCTCCTCCACCAATGGTAGGTTGTTCTGAATGGGGAAATCAATTTCCCAACACTTCTACTCCATGGTGGGGGAACCCTCCAAACAATACTTTGATGGATGAAGGGGAACATTGGGAATCTTCCACACCTTGGTATGATGAGCCATCCCCATTGGAAGTTGCTTGGGAGAACTTCAAATCCGCATTCCCAGTCGAGGTTGAGCAACCTATCCCGGATAGTCAACCTCACTTAGAGGCCGTTTTGGAGAACTTCATGGCAACAACAATGGAAGAATTAAAGAATCAAGAAGATGCCATTCGAAGTCTCGGGGTACGTATTGAGGAACTCTCTAACCTACTATCCGAAATGCCAAATGGGAACTTGATGGATGATGATGAAGATGATGCAATGATGGATGAGGAGGAAGAAGAAGAAGTGGGAGCAACCGAGTCAAGAAGTGAAGACCCTGTTTTGGAGAACATAGTTGCACCATTCCCCATTAAACCCTTGACTAAAGAGCCTGAAAGGAAGAGGCATTTGGAGGATAGCTATGTCACCATGCTCGGGGATGATGAAGAACTTGTGAAATTAAATGATGCTATTGGCCCCTATGCATGTGTGGAATGTGATGGGAGAAACACTTGTGTGGTTTGTGCGGAGATTTCTGCATATTTGGAAGGTGATGAATTTGGCAATGCTGAGAGTGGAGATTGTACAGAAGCCAGAACAGCATCAATGATCCTCTCGAATTGTTTGCCACCTCACATTTTAAAGCAGTCAACAATGGAGTTCATGCCTCTGCCTGAGGTTGAACCCCACTTTTATTGGGAAGATTTTGTGGATGAAGGGGTCAATTCTGACCCAAGAGGGAGTGGGAAGTTCGCCACATTTGGTGAGGTCACCATGATTTTCAAGCGCTCACTCCCATATTTTTGCTGCAAACCGTGGGATACAGGTGAAGGATCTCACATGGTTAGCATCCCTTGGTCCTTATACCACAGGTTATGGGATCCAGGTGGATGCTTCTTAATAAGTCAAGCTAGTGACGTTAAAGAAGCGCTTATTGGGAGGCAACCCAACTTTTCTTAACCCTTCTCTTTAGTTAATTTTGTTTTTGCTTTAACCTCTTGAATAATTTGAGAAGCTCAAGAGGTTTGTTAATAATTTTGTTAAGTGTCTTCAGATTTTGAATAAAGGAAGGAGAAAAAGAGCAGGGAGAAACAGAGCCAAAAAGCATGTGAGCCAACACCCGCTACCGCCTCGGTCAGCCGTTCCAATTTTTGCTTTATTTTATTTTTCTCCTACCCTCTCCAACTTGATTGTTTACATTGGGGACAATGTAAATCTTTAAGCTTGGGGTAGGGGTAATCTTTTTGCTTGCATTGTGAATATTGCATTCATATAGGCTTAAATTTGCATGATCATATGATTCGGTTACCCCTGCTTAGATTGAGCTTATGATTGTGAGAACTAAGTGCCAATTAAATTGTGATAGTGGATTTTTGAACCCAATTCTGTTTATTCTTGTGATATGGCTGCAAATGAATATGCTTGAGATGATTTCGGATAGTTGATGATTAGCATATGTTTATTTAGACTTGTGTTTCTCACTGGTTCTTGAACTGATAAATGTGAGCTTTTGAGCCATTAGGGGGTACTCACTAAATCTGCCCCCATTCTTTGTGTAGAGTGTTATTCCTCTTGGTTTGTTTTCTCTAGAACTTGACTTAAAACCATTTTGAAGCTTAGAAAATTTTTGGAAACATTTTTGAAAATGATTGAGGCAATAGGTATTTTTCTGGCCTTCTGAGCTTTGAATGTGTAAATGCTACCCTTAGTTGCCCAATTTTGAGCCAAAATGAATAAAATGCTTTTCTTGGTACCCTGAAAAATTTGGATACATATACTTGATAAGGGACCTTCTAAAGTATCACAAAAAGGGTGAAAAAGGTAGTTGAAAGTTTGGGAAAAGAATCAGAAAAAAAAAAAGAAAAAAGAAAAAAGAAAAGAAAAATAAATAGAGAAGGGGATGACAAAAAATAATAAAAAGAAAAAGAAAGAAAAGAAGGGTGGAAAAATGTATTGAAAACCCAAGAAGGTATTTTAGAAGGTTTCTTGTGTTGAAATGTTTGATACTTGGTTTAGCCTTTTGAAATATCCCTTTCTTGTTATCCCCACCTAAAGATTAATCCCATGGCCACGTTACAACCAAATAAAGACCTCTTGATTCTTAAGTGTTTTTCATAAATAAAGTGGAGATTTGGTTGATAGTCAAGCATATGGTAGGAATCATTCCTTGAGGAAAATGGAGCGAATTGTTATATATACTTGAACACTTGAGTGAGTGAGGCAAGAAAGAGAGCCAAGCAAGTAAACAAGCTTCGGGTGAGCTTCAAGTGAGCAAGAGTGCCCGAATCAGTGAGAATGTGAGTCTAGGAAACTTAAGCCCCTAATTGGACTTGAATTGATTGTCTCTTGCTGAATTGTTTGAATTGCCTGTTGCTTGGATCATTTTACTCGGGTTCTTGGTTCACTATCCATGCTTGGACTGTTTATCTCTTCTGGCCTTAGTTTTTGCTTGAGGACAAGCAAAGTCTTAAGCTTGGGGTGATTTGATGAGTGTGATTTTACCTCATCTTGCATGTACATTTCGGCATGCATTTGCATATAGTTAGGCCAATTTAGTGTTGATTTTGTATAGTTTTTCCTTTGGAACGGATGAGGTGGTTTCTGTGTGTTGTTTTGCAGGATTTAATGGAAAAATGCCCAGAAATCAGCCTTGGTGGAGCTTGAATGAAAAAGAGCTAGAAAAGTGAAGAATATAGCCAAACAGAGCCTATCACGGCCTGGCCGTGATGACCATCACGGCCGTGATCAAGCAGAGAAGAAGGCAAAAGTCAGAGACTGTCACGGCCTAGCCGTGACAGACATCACGGCCGTGACCAACCAGAAAATGAGGGCTCGCGTCGCGAACACTTCTCTCGCCTCGCGAGAGTTAAAAACTTGAAGACACGCCTTGGACAGAAAGCGTCACGGCCGGCCTGGCCGTGATGGCCATCACGGCCGTGACGGGCGACGGACCTATAAATAACAGCACAGCAGACAGAAAAGGGGACTAACTTCTAACCTAAAACAATCTGCACTTGGAGGCGGTGAGGCTGGAGGTCGGAGAGGGTTTCTACCCAAAAGGGGGCGTTTTCTGCTCTTGGATGGAGAGAAGATTGGAGGAAGCTTGTCTATGAGTGTTCTTCATCCCTTCTCTTTTTCCTTTTTGTATTTCCTTATCATGAGTAGTTAAATCCCCCATTGTTGGGGTTAGATGTAACTTTTCTGAACTTAGTTGTATTGTGATATGGTTGTTTTAATACAAGTTTCTATTTCGTTATGAGTATGTGATTCTGTGTTTAATGCTTTCCTTGGATTAGCTACCCATAGGAATGATATGTTGCTTTAATAGATGACTGAAAGGTTGGTGTTAAGGTATGCTCATGAATCATATGCCAAGTAGGTCAAGAATCTAGACATAGGTGTTGGCTGCTTGCAATCTTATAAGTCTTAACTTAATGCAAAATCTCAGGTTATTCCACCTAAGACATTAGGGTTTAATTTGGGGTTTTAGGCTCAATGCACCTAAGACATTAGGCTTGAGTATTTTAGAAAAGGCTTGATTGACATAATTGAATTAGGACTTGTGTTAGAAGCCATTTCATTGCAACTAAGGGAGGATTAGTGTAGTCTAACCCTGACAATTCTAGCCACATCCCTATTTGCGTACCAAGTGTTTGACAAAATTCCAAAAAGACAAAAATATTGTTTTGCTTTCTTTATTTTCTGTTTTAATCCCTCACACTTTAGTTAAGTCTAAATAGTTGTTGAATTTGCGAATTGGTAATTGACATCCAATCCCTGTGGATACGATAACCTGTCTCACCAACGTATTACTTGATTGCGACGAGGTGCACTTGCCTTTATATTTAAAAATCACGCATCAAGTTTTTGGCGCCGTTGCGGGGATTGGTTTTGTCAATATCGAGAGTAACAAATGAGACAACTAGTTTTGACATTTTTTTTTTTTTATTTTTCTGTATATATTTGATATCTTTCTTTTGTTAGTTTTGTATATATTTGTTTTTGTGTTTCTTTGATCTTGGGCTTAATTGTTTGTGAGGTGAAAAAAATTGATTAGATAGGATCATGGACTACAATTGGTATCAACCACCTGATGCAGAATTGAAGATATCCGAGTTGCAACATGCGGGTAGATATGCTTGCAATTAGCCGTAAAAATCCAACAAGTGAGTAATGAGTCGTCAAGGGCACAAATCTCTCCTCCACCAATGGTATGTTGTTCAGAATGGGGAAATCAATTTCCCAACACTTCTACTCCATGGTGGGGGAACCCCCCAAACAATACTTTGATGGATGAAGGGGAACATTGGGAATCTTCCACACCTTGGTATGATGAGCCATCCCCATTGGAAGTTGCTTGGGAGAACTTCAAATCCGCATTCCCAGTCGAGGTTGAGCAACCTATCCCGGATAGTCAACCTCACTTAGAGGCCGTTTTGGAGAACTTCATGGCAACAACAATGGAAGAATTAAAGAATCAAGAAGATGCCATTCAAGTCTCGGGTACGTGTTGAGGAACTCTCTAACCTACTATCCGAAATGCCAAATGGGAACTTGATGGATGATGATGAAGATGATGCAATGATGGATGAGGAGGAAGAAGAAGAAGTGGGAGCAACCGAGTCAAGAAGTGAAGACCCTGTTTTGGAGAACATAGTTGCACCATTCCCCATTAAACCCTTGACTAAAGAGCCTGAAAGGAAGAGGCATTTGGAGGATAGCTATGTCACCATGCTCGGGGATGATGAAGAACTTGTGAAATTAAATGATGCTATTGGCCCCTATGCATGTGTGGAATGTGATGGGAGAAACACTTGTGTGGTTTGTGCGGAGATTTCTGCATATTTGGAAGGTGATGAATTTGGCAATGCTTGAGAGTGGAGATTGTACGAAGCCGAAAAGCATCAATGATCCTCTCGAATTGTTTGCCACCTCACATTTTAAAGCGAGTCAACAATGGAGTTCATGCCTCTGCCTGAGGTTGAACCCCACTTTTATTGGGAAGATTTTGTGGATGAAGGGGTCAATTCTGACCCAAGAGGGAGTGGGAAGTTCGCCACATTTGGTGAGGTCACCATGATTTTCAAGCGCTCACTCCCATATTTTTGCTGCAAACCGTGGGATACAGGTGAAGGATCTCACATGGTTAGCATCCCTTGGTCCTTATACCACAGGTTATGGGATCCAGGTGGATGCTTCTTAATAAGTCAAGCTAGTGACGTTAAAGAAGCGCTTATTGGGAGGCAACCCAACTTTTCTTAACCCTTCTCTTTAGTTAATTTTGTTTTTGCTTTAACCTCTTGAATAATTTGAGAAGCTCAAGAGGTTTGTTAATAATTTTGTTAAGTGTCTTCAGATTTTGAATAAAGGAAGGAGAAAAAGAGCAGGGAGAAACAGAGCCAAAAAGCATGTGAGCCAACACCCGCTACCGCCTCGGTAAGCCGTTCCAATTTTTGCTTTATTTTATTTTTCTCCTACCCTCTCCAACTTGATTGTTTACATTGGGGACAATGTAAATCTTTAAGCTTGGGGTAGGGGTAATCTTTTTGCTTGCATTGTGAATATTGCATTCATATAGGCTTAAATTTGCATGATCATATGATTCGGTTACCCCTGCTTAGATTGAGCTTATGATTGTGAGAACTAAGTGCCAATTAAATTGTGATAGTGGATTTTTGAACCCAATTCTGTTTATTCTTGTGATATGGCTGCAAATGAATATGCTTGAGATGATTTCGGATAGTTGATGATTAGCATATGTTTATTTAGACTTGTGTTTCTCACTGGTTCTTGAACTGATAAATGTGATCTTTTGAGCCATTAGGGGTACTCACTAAATCTGCCCCCATTCTTTGTGTAGAGTGTTATTCCTCTTGGTTTGTTTTCTCTAGAACTTGACTTAAAACCATTTTGAAGCTTAGAAAATTTTTGGAAACATTTTTGAAAATGATTGAGGCAATAGGTATTTTTCCGGCCTTCCGAGCTTTGAATGTGTAAATGCTACCCTTAGTTGCCCAATTTTGAGCCAAAATGAATAAAATGCTTTTCTTGGTACCCTGAAAAATTTGGATACATATACTTGATAAGGGACCTTCTAAAGTATCACAAAAAGGGTGAAAAAGGTAGTTGAAAGTTTGGGAAAAGAATCAGAAAAAAAAAAAAAAAAAAAAAAGAAAAGAAAAATAAATAGAGAAGGGGATGACAAAAAATAATAAAAAGAAAAAGAAAGAAAAGAAGGGTGGAAAAATGTATTGAAAACCCAAGAAGGTATTTTAGAAGGTTTCTTGTGTTGAAATGTTTGATACTTGGTTTAGCCTTTTGAAATATCCCTTTCTTGTTATCCCCACCTAAAGATTAATCCCATGGCCACGTTACAACCAAATAAAGACCTCTTGATTCTTAAGTGTTTTTCATAAATAAAGTGGAGATTTGGTTGATAGTCAAGCATATGGTAGGAATCATTCCTTGAGGAAAATGGAGCGAATTGTTATATATACTTGAACACTTGAGTGAGTGAGGCAAGAAAGAGAGCCAAGCAAGTAAACAAGCTTCGGGTGAGCTTCAAGTGAGCAAGAGTGCCCGAATCAGTGAGAATGTGAGTCTAGGAAACTTAAGCCCCTAATTGGACTTGAATTGATTGTCTCTTGCTGAATTGTTTGAATTGCTCGTTGCTTGGATCATTTTACTCGGGTTCTTGGTTCACTATCCATGCTTGGACTGTTTATCTCTTCTGGCCTTAGTTTTTGCTTGAGGACAAGCAAAGTCTTAAGCTTGGGGTGATTTGATGAGTGTGATTTTACCTCATCTTGCATGTACATTTCGGCATGCATTTGCATATAGTTAGGCCAATTTAGTGTTGATTTTGTATAGTTTATCCTTTGGAACGGATCAGGTGGTTTCTGGGTGTTGTTTTGCAGGATTTAATGGAAAAATGCCCAGAAATCAGCCTTGGTGGAGCTTGAATGAAAAAGAGCTAGAAAAGTGAAGAATATAGCCAAACAGAGCCTATCACGGCCTGGCCGTGATGACCATCACGGCCGTGATCAAGCAGAGAAGAAGGCAAAAGTCGAGATCATCACGGCCTAGCCGTGACAGACATCACGGCCGTGACCAACCAGAAAATGAGGGCTCGCGTCGCGAACACTTCTCTCGCCTCGCGAGAGTTAAAAACTTGAAGACACGCCTTGGACAGAAAGCGTCACGGCCGGCCTGGCCGTGATGGCCATCACGGCCGTGACGGGCGACGGACCTATAAATAACAGCACAGCAGACAGAAAAGGGGACTAACTTCTAACCTAAAACAATCTGCACTTGGAGGCAGGCTGAGGCTGGAGGCTGGAGAGGGTTTCTACCCAAAAGGGGGGCGTTTTCTCTGCTCTTGGATGGAGAGAAGATTGGAGGAAGCTTGTCTATGAGTGTTCTTCATCCCTTCTCTTTTTCCTTTTTGTATTTCCTTATCATGAGTAGTTAAATCCCCCATTGTTGGGGTTAGATGTAACTTTTCTGAACTTAGTTGTATTGTGATATGGTTGTTTTAATACAAGTTTCTATTTCGTTATGAGTATGTGATTCTGTGTTTAATGCTTTCCTTGGATTAGCTACCCATAGGAATGATATGTTGCTTTAATAGATGACTGAAAGGTTGGTGTTAAGGTATGCTCATGAATCATATGCCAAGTAGGTCAAGAATCTAGACATAGGTGTTGGCTGCTTGCAATCTTATAAGTCTTAACTTAATGCAAAATCTCAGGTTATTCCACCTAAGACATTAGGGTTTAATTTGGGGTTTTAGGCTCAATGCACCTAAGACATTAGGCTTGAGTATTTTAGAAAAGGCTTGATTGACATAATTGAATTAGGACTTGTGTTAGAAGCCATTTCATTGCAACTAAGGGAGGATTAGTGTAGTCTAACCCTGACAATTCTAGCCACATCCCTATTTGCGTACCAAGTGTTTGACAAAATTCCAAAAAGACAAAAATATTGTTTTGCTTTCTTTATTTTCTGTTTTAATCCCTCACACTTTAGTTAAGTCTAAATAGTTGTTGAATTTGCGAATTGGTAATTGACATCCAATCCCTGTGGATACGATAACCGGTCTCACCACCGTATTACTTGATTGCGACGAGGTGCACTTGCCTTTATATTTAAAAATCACGCATCAGTAATTGTTTAGTTTACATTGTCTTTCTGCTTTGTTTTCTTTATTCAATTCCAAATCCAAAACCCCTCAAAACTGATTTTTGTGTTAATAACAACAACCTAAGAGTCCTTGTGAGACGATATCCGAGTTGTCGCCCTAAACTACATTTTTACAAACCGCTCGCTTTTTGGCGCGTGCGCGACAGCGCGACCAAAAATTGGCACCGTTGTCGGGTACTCTTGTTGTTATTGACAGAAAATTAATTTAAAAAAAAAAAAGATCTCTTTGATGAATTAGTTTTGGCTGCTTTGTCTGATTGTGAATATTAGTATTTCCCATGGATAATTACATGTATGGTTATATGCCTAATGTTGATTATAAGCCACCACCATGCATATATTATCCTAACTTTGCTGGAAGTTATGAGTTTAGCAGTGGTTCTGACATGATTGGAATGAATGAGTATTCTAGCCAACATAGTGGGGGACAGGACGTTTTGGATGAGATAGCTTCTTTGTTGCATCAAATGGCAGTAAGCCAGCAATATCAACCTGACCCTACACTACACCAGCTCAGTCTGGAAGAAATGATACAACAAATGGCCGAGAACAATCAACGGATGGCAGAACAAAATCTTGAATTTCAACAGAGGATGGGAGCAAGTAATCTTGAATTCCAACAGAGGATGGAGGCAAGTCGTCAGGATTTTGCCACACAAAATGCTTTCATCGTTTCCTCCTCAGCTACACTGCAAACTCCACATCCCCTTGAAGAACATACAGATTCACAAGTAGTTATTCTAGACAATACTTCTGAGGATAATTTTGATGATGATGTCAAGAATACTTCTGATGATGAACTGTGTGTTGAATCTCCAGATATTCACTCTTCCCCTGATTCTATCTATTATACTGCATGTGCTGATTGTAATGAATTTGCTTCGTGTGTAGCATGTTTTGAAAGGTATGAAGAGCAAAACATCCATATGGAACATGAGACATCTGAGGTCGAGGGCCCTGTTCAGCCAAGAAACATAGAGAATGAGGATCAGGAGGACATCTGCTTCACCAAGCTTGAGGATGATGAAGAACCTTTGGAATTAGATGCATGTGTTGAAAGTGATGGGGTGGATGAACTGTGTGCTGAAAGTCCAGACATTGAGACCTCTACTAATTCAGTTTCTTGTACTACATGTACTGACTGTACTGACACTAACCCGTGTGCTGTTTGTGCTGAGTTTCTTGACTCTATTTTGCAGGGTGACAGTGTGAGTGAAGCTGCCTGTTCAGCCGAAGTTCTTGACATCATGGCTACTCCAAATACACCATCCATTGAACATCCACCCTCCTTAGAGCTCGAGCCACTTCCAGACATTCATACCCTTACTGATTCAGTTTATTGTACCATATCTACTAACTGTAATAACTCTAACCTTTCTGTGGTGTGTGCTGAGAATTCTGCAGGTTTAACAGGTGATGGATTTATCAGTGCAGTGAATGAAGATCAGGCAGAAGATGAAGCAGCACCAGTAACACTCTCTACCTGTTTGCCACCTCCCCCTGTGGAACAACCAGCAATGGAGTTCAAGCCTTTGGATTTTTCACTATGGCCAGTCCAAGAGGCTGAACCCCACTTTTATTGGGAGGACTTTATGGACAAAGTTGAGAAAGAGGTCAATTGTGACCTGATAGGGAGTGAGAAGTCCGCCGCACTTGGCGGAGTTACCATGATAATCAGACGCCCGCTCTCATACTTATGCTGTAGGCCATGGGATCCGGGAGGATCATACTGCAATTTGGGCATTCCGTGGCCACTGTATCACAGACAGTGGGATCCTGGTGGAACCGCCCCCAATGAGTTTTCTTAAACCCCTTTCTCTTTAGTTTGCTTTCATTTACTTGTTAGTTTCTGCTTTGCTTTATTTTTATTTCGTTTTTCTTTTAGCTCCTGAATAATTTGAGAAGATCAGGAGTATGTGTGTTGAGTCTTGTGTCGGCAAGTTTGCTGGGTTTGATTGAATTTGCATAGATGGATTGCATGTTATGTGTTGACTGTTTTCCCCCTAGGTTTTGAAAATTGAAAATTTGATCCCCACTTGAAAAATTTGAAAACTGAACTTTGAGATATTTTGTTGTGATGACATGATTTATGATAAGTTTGGGGTGATAGGAAGCACACACTAGGGATAGAATTTCTGTCAAACAATTTGCAAAAAAATGCCCAGGTGAGGATTTGAGCCTCCAACATGTTTTTAACTGTGTGAATCACTTTTAAGTTGCACTTTCCCGAATTTGCTTGAATCTCTTTGTGGTTTGCATGTTATGTGTTTGCTTCAAATGATTTAGGCATTTTCTTTGTAAATAACCACTTGGCCTAAAAAAGAACCAATTCCTAATGCATGTTTCATAGTTAGCCCATTTGAGCCTAATTAGCCTATTAATTCTTGATAACCTTATGTTATGCTGAAATCTGGAAAACCATGTTAACCCGATCTTAGGATTAGGAGAGCATGGAATCTTGACAAGAGAATGGTTGCAAGAAACTAAGTTTGGGGTGGCCACAAGGTGTGACATGTCATTCTGGATTGAGAAAAAGAAAAAAAATAATAAAAAGGTTGGAGCCAAGGGCAAAAAAAAAAAATAAAAAAAATAAAAAGTACAAAAATTTCAAAAAGGATATTGAAAGAAAAGAGGCTGTAGTCACCCAAAGCATAAAGAAAAATGAAGAAAGGAACTTGAATGGAATTTCAATGTTTTGAAGTGTTTCATGCTCTCTTAGTTCCTAGGGACTTCAGCCTAGTACCTTTGTATATCCTACCCTTAGCCAGGCCCCATTACAACCATAAAAGACCTTTTGATGTTGCATGCATGTTTTCTGTGGGAACCATTTTTGAGATGAAAATCAAATTTATGGGAAGTGCTCTTAAAAGTGAAACTGAGTGAATTGTTGATAACCTAGACAAAAACTGAGCGGATTGAGTGAAACACTAAATGCCCTTGTGAGGAAGGCAGTTGTTTGAATTTGGTGATCTCCCTTTTGTGTGTAACTTGGATCCCTTGCTTAGATTAATGATTGTTTGAATGATGAAATTCTCAATTGTTTAGAATAAATGATTATGGGGATTGCTTTGTTTGAAAGGGGGGAACATTGAAGAAAACTGTTTTGATGAAATGGCTTGAAATTTGTGCAAAGTTGATTGAATCTTTTAAGCTTGCCAAGTCTTGAGTCTTTGATTTTTGAGTTGTAGTTTGCTTGGGGACAAGTAAAGTTTAAGTTTGGGGTATTTTGATCAACCTCTGGCTACTCTAGTTTTATAACTAGAAAAACCTTGGCTTTGTGCTAATTATATATCATTTTCACCCAAATTAGACTAGATTGTCTTTAAGCAGCATTTTGAGTCGTTAAAGTATTTTTAGGCTAATTTAGTTAGTTTTGAGTCAAATAAAGCATTCACTGCTATTTCCTATTGTTTCAGGTTAGAATAAAGCACTTAGAGCCAAGGGAATGAAGAAAATAATGAAAAAATGCAATTCTGGAGGATTCGCCTCGTGAGAGGATGCTCGCCTCGCGAGACCGAAGACCAGCACGATTAGCAACAGTCACCCTCTCTGGCTCGCCTCGCTAAACCTGTTTCGCCTCGCGAAAGAGCGACTGTTCATAAGATTCGCCTCGCGAAACCTGTTTCGCCTCGCGAGCGACCGCAACCCAGAATCTGTATTTATAGTCTGTTTAGGGCAGAACTGAGGGATCTTATCTTATCTTCTTCTTTTCTTTTCATAGGCGGCTACGAAATTAGGTGTAGGTTTATATTTGTAATGGAGAGCTAGTCTCCTTTGATTAATCTACTGCGATTGGGTTCCATTTACGCTTGAGGTTTTGTAATTTCTGAACTTTATGCTATTCTCTTTCAATACTTGTTTTATATATTTTTGTTTGCTTAATTCAGGAGTGTATAGAATTTGTGTTGATTTGTTTCGATGATGTTATGTTCCTATCCTTAATCGCGTTTGCTTAATTCGCGTGTGTTCGTTCATGTTCGCTTAGTTCATGAGTGTTTCACCCCGTTTGCTTAATTCGGGAATAGGAACATATGTCTCGTAGCATTGGTTTCGCTTGTTAATTGATGTTACAATCGAAAAGAGATTAGAATCCGCTTAGGGCTTGGAATTATATGAACTGATGATAGTGGGAACCCAAGAACAGTAGGTTAATCGCTTTAGCTTATTTGGTAATTGTTTAGTTTACATTGTCTTTCTGCTTTGTTTTCTTTATTCAATTCCAAATCCAAAACCCCTCAAAACTGATTTTTGTGCTAATAACAACAACCTAAGAGTCCTTGTGAGACGATATCCGAGTTGTCGCCCTAAACTACATTTTTACAAACCGCTCACTTTTTGGCGCGTGGGATGTGAAAGTTAGAAAAATATTTCTCTTAAGTTGAAAATCTCCCCTCCTTCAAATAAATAAAATAAAATAAACAAAAAATAATGGAGAAGGGGATGAGAAAAAGAAAGTGAGAAATAAAATTAAAAAAAAAGAGAAGAGAAAAAAAAAGGTGGAAAAGTGAACTAAAGCCCAAAAAGGTATTTTAGAAGGTTGTCATGCTTGCAATGTTTGATATTTTGTCTAGCCTTATTGAATTTTCCTTTTCTTGATTTCCCCACCTAACAATTAATCCCATGACCCCATTACAACCAAAATAAAAGACCTCTTGATTCTTATGTGTTTTCATTAATAAAGTAGAGATTTGGTTAATAGTCAAGCTTATGGTAGAATACCTTCCTTGAAGAAATTGAGCGAATTGTCATATGCCCTTAAACACTTGAGTGAGGTGAGAAGAGTGCCCGAATTAGTGAGAGATACGAACTTAGGGAACCTAAGCTTCTAATTGGACTTGAAATTGATTGTCTCTTGGGTACTGATTGAATATGCATGTTAATTGGATTAGTTACTCAGGTTCTTGGTTCACTATCCATGCTCTGATTGTTTATATTTTCTGGCCTTAGTGATTGCTTGAGGACAAGCAAAGTCTTAAGCTTAGGGTGGTTTGATGAGTGTGATTTCACCTCATATTTTATTGACATTTTGCATGCATTTTCATATAGTTTAGGCACTTCTAATTTGATTTTTGGTTAGTTTTTACCTTGGAACGGGTAAGGCGGTTTTGTGGTGTTGTTGTACAGGAATTGACGATTAAAATGCTCAAGATTAACCATGATGGAGCTTGCATGAAGATGGAGCTTGAAAATCAAGAAAATGAGCCAAACAAAGCCCATCACGGCCTAGCCGTGACAGCCATCACGATCATGATCGAGTAGAGCTAAAAAGAAAGAATGGAAAAGTCAGAACTGGTCACGGCCAGCCCGTGATGCCCATCACGGCCGTGACATGCCAACTGAACCAGACCCTCACAGGCAGAACTGATCACGGCTAGGCCGTGATGGTGGTCACGGCCGTGACAGACCAACCAGTGAAGCAACCTCCAAGGCAAAAGCCGTCACGGCCTGGTCGTGATGGCCATCACGGTCGTGACGCGCAATATATGGATCTTTAGAAACTAATTTGATCAGAATTTGTGATTGATTGGGATTCAAGTTACCCTAATCTATAAATAGAGCACTTAGGCTCAAAAATAGGGAGACTTTTTAGGGACTCTTGGGCTGCTACCCTTAGGCAAAATTAGGATTTATCTTCTTCTTCTTCTTCTTCTTCTTCTTCTTCTTCTTCTTCTTCTCCTTTCTTAGGTTTTCTTTCATGTTTTTGTTAATCAAGCTTGCTCTTAACATGGCAATGCTTGAGTAGTAGTTTTATTTCTAGGGATTGGGGCTATGCCCAAGATCTATTTTATGTTATGAATTGATGTTTTATCTTTGTTAATTTTGATTTCGCTTTCAATTTGGTTTCTATCGCATGAATTACTTGTGAATCTGGTGTGCACTTATTTACATGTCATAGATACTCTAAGGAGGAACCTAGCGGTGAACTTGGGTATTGGATCTATAGGAATCAAACTTAGGACTTAAATCACGAGAGTTAGAAGCGGTCCTTCGAGGGTTCACGAATTGTCACAAAACTTAAAGGGTTCAATCTAAATTCAATTACCACGAAAGTAGGGATTGGTTTAATTGGGCACAGTTTTTGTAACTCGAGA
The DNA here is from genome assembly GCA_030762895.1 of Sophora flavescens. NCBI lineage: Eukaryota > Viridiplantae > Streptophyta > Magnoliopsida > Fabales > Fabaceae > Sophora > Sophora flavescens. The sequence continues at coordinate 92,964,110 of CM061062.1, read as the reverse complement.
AGGAGCATTAACTTATTTAGGATAAATTCGCCTTCAAAGCAATTTTGATGATTAACAAGGGGTAGTCAATTTGGTAACATGAACAATCTTGTTGGTAACCCAATTCCTAGGAATCCCTTTAGATTTGAAAAACCCCTAATTAATTTACTTTCCTCTTTTAATTGATTGCATTCTTAAATATCTGATTTTCTAGTTAATTCTTATTTCAAAAATCAAATCTTTTCAAAATCCTTTTTTATATAGTCCAGTTTAATTGGTTTAATAATTAGTTGTTATTTGAGATCACGGTCTCTTTGGGATCGATCTTTTTATTACTTGGCGACGATCCGGTACACTTGCCGGAATCCGCACACATCAATATTTCAACTTGTTGTAAAAGAAACATAGTACAATCAAGAAATGCAAAAAAAAAGAGAATCGTACAAATAAGATACTGCAAAACGATCTGTACGATGACAACTTTATGACTGAAAAAGCTGGATTATACACAAAAGAGGAACAACAAGTACTCAAGCTACAATACTCAGAGGAGTGAACCTCCAAATTCATGCTACCTCGATAACCAATAGTACTATTCAGCATTGCTACAATCTATCTATCAGTCACAACGGATATCATGCATTAAATTCTATCTCAAAACGGGATTATTCAAAGTAACCGTTGAAGAAATACAAGAGAAGAAGAAGGTCACTATAAATTGAAGACCTCAGATACTGAAGAAATATCGCTTGCCTGCACAATCTTGCTAGCTGAACTTTTGTCATTTAATAATCATTCATTTCAATATTCTTTTAAGAGCAAGAGTCTGTATTCATTAGTTTGAATATTGTTGTAATATTCAACTGATCTTAAACTGTCATATTCTCACCCATAGTGAGTTAACAAGATCAACCATTAAATCTCTTTGTTAGAGTTAGAGCCTGAAGAGGCTTGGTAAGAAAGGAATACTTGTAGCCTGGAGAGGTGTTGAATACTTGTTTGTAATCTATTTGGAGAAATAGTGGAAAAATCCTTCAAGTCGAAGGGACTGGACGTAGCTCTTGGTTGGAAGAGAGTGAACCAGAATAAAATCTCTTGCGTAAATCTTCTATACCTAAACTCTTCAGTTTTATTTGCTTATACTAACTGTGGGGTTTGGATATTACTTTTGTTAAAGTCAAAAAAGGATCTTTGTGTTTGTGTGTGCTTCTGTTTCATATCTTTTTGAGTGCAAAAATCATTTTAAAGGCTGTTTTCAAAAATTATTAGAAAACACAATTCAACCCCCCATCTTGTGTTTGCATGTGTCAACTTCAGTTGGTATCAGAGCTCAGCCTCGAAAGGGTTGAGCATCTTACAAGTGCTGAGGGAGTACGATTCAACAATCATGGATGCAGAAGGACAAGCTATCAACAGACCTACTTTCTTTGATGGTTCTAATTATGACTATTGGAAGAAGAGGGTGACGGCCTTGTTGGATGCACAAAGTCTAGACATCTAGGAGCTCATAGAAAAATATATTGCCCTAAAGGCAAAGAAAGTAAGTTCATCAAAAGTTCTCAAAGTTGTCGAGTCATCTGATGAGTATGAATCTTATAATGATAACGAAGAATCAGGTGAGGATGAATTATCCTTTATATCCAGAAAGATTCAACATATGTGGAGAAAAAAAAGGTGGTTTCAGAAGGAAGCAACTCAATAAAAAGTTTTCCAAGGAGAAGTCAGACTCCAAGGAAAAGGTCCACCCTTGTGCTTTGAATGCAAGAAACCTGGTCATTTCAAAGTAGACAGCCCTGAGCTAAAGGACAAAAAGAAATTCTTCAAAACGAAGAAAGGGTTAATGGCCACATGGGAGGATCTTGATCTATCTTCTTCAGATGAAAAAAATGAAGCAGAGGAAGAGGTAAATATCTGTCTCATGGCAGACACTGCATTAGAAAGTGAATACACTGATGCTGAGGTAATGGACTCTGACCCATCCACTCTTCAAAATGCTTTAGATGAATTGTTGCATGAGTCATCTATACTATCACGAGAATATAAGGGTCTCAAAAAGAAATTCTCTAAACTATCTAAAGAATATGATAGGGTCTGCACTAAGAAACAAAACCTTAAAAATGAAAACGACACACTAGAATCAATAAATGTCAGTCTAGCTGACAAAATGGTTTGTTAACCTGATATTTCTTGTGAAGTTGCAAAACTGAAACAAGATGTAACATATCTAACTGACTCTTTGTCAAAGCTTGTGGGAGGCTCAGATAACCTTAGCCTAATTTTAAGGTACTCTATGTCATCTTTTGATAAATCTGGTCTTGGTTATGACAAAGAGAAGCAAGACGCATCTCACAAAAAGTCAAAACCACTTAAACAGCATAGAGCTTCAAAAGTTCCAAATAAACATACCAAAGTTAAGTCTAGCTCGTCTAACACCTTTTGTAAAGTATGTGGAAAAAATGGGCATATTACATCTAGATGCATACACAATAAATATGTTAAGCATACTCGTCCAGTGACAACTGACAAGAAAGGACCCAAGTCAGTTTGGGTATCTAAATATAAGATAATACCTGTTGCAGATTTGCTTAACAACAAGAAGAAAACAAATGTCTTGGTACTTGGACAGTAGCTGCTCACGACACATGACGGGAGAAAGGTCTATGTTCCAAAACCTTAAGCCCAAATATGGTGGCTAGGTCACATTTGGAGGAAATCGGAAAGGGAAAATCATTGGTATAGGTAAAATGGTAAACATCCTTTTCCCTCCATTGATAATGTTCTTTTAGTAAATGGCTTGAAGCACAATCTACTGAGCATAAGTCAATTATGTGACAGTGGATGTGAAGTGTCTTTTGATAAGGACATGTGTACTGTCAAGAAAGATGATGGATCACTTTTATTCACTGCAAAAAGGTAAAACAATCTCTACAAGATTGACTTGGACGACCTCTCAAATCAAAGTGTCTCATGTCTAGTGTCCATTGAAGATGAGCGAAGGATTTGGCACAAAAGGCTAGGTCATGCAAGCTTGAAATTAATTTCAAAGCTAAACAAGCATAACCTCGTGAAAGGACTACCAAACCTTAAGTTCAAGTATGATACTCTCTGTGATGCATGTCAAAAGGGAAAACAAGTCAAAGGTTCTTTTGAATCTAAGAATGTTGTTAGTACCTATAGACCACTATAGTTGCTACATCTTGATCTTTTTGGTCCAACAAGGACTGCCTCTGTCAGTGGTAAGAAATATGGTATTGTCATAGTAGACGATTACACTAGATGGACATGGGTTATGTTCCTAACTCACAAGGATGAGTCCTTTAAGGTATTTTCTGTATTTTGTAAACGTGTACAGAATGAAAAATGCATGTGTATCACTTCAATCGGAAGTGACCATGGGAGAGAGTTTGAAAATGAGCTATTTCATAAGTTCTGCGAAGAGAGTGGTATCCTTCACAACTTCTCAATACCTAGAACACCACATCAAAATGGTGTGGTAGAGAGAAAGAACATATCTCTTCAAGAGACGGCTAGGACTATGCTCAATGACAACTCTGTCCCTAGACACTTCTGGGCTAAAGCTTAATACTGCCTGTTACATTCAGAACAGAATATACATTAGACCTATCCTAAATAAGACTCCTTGTGAACTGTGGAAAGGAAGAAAACCCAACATATCTTATTTTCACCCCTTTGGTTGTAAATGCTATATATTGAATACTAAAGATCAACTTGGTAAGTTTGATGCTAAAACAGACAGTGGAATTCTATTAGGATATTCTGAAACATCTGAAGGCTTTAGAGTTTATAATTCTAGGACTCTGATAGTAGAAGAAAGTATTCATGTCAAGTTTGATGACAAACAGCCTGATAAGAAATTATCAGAGCTATATGAAGCTTTTGCAGATCTTGATCTAAGCACTCCAGGAGACTCACCTGAGATAAAAGTTGATGATCAAGAAGATGACCCCACTCAACAATCAGAAACTTCCACTTCTCAACATGATACAGTTCAAAAATCTTGGTACTTCAAGAATTATCATCCACAAGATCATATCATTGGAAACCCCAATGACAAGCTAAGAACAACATCAACCTTCAGAGAACAAGACAATTCTGCACTAGTCTATGAGTTGGAACCAAAGATGGTAGACGAGGCTCTGCTGGTCGATGGTTGGATTCTAGCTATGCAAGAAGAACTCAATCAGTTTGAAAGAAGTGATGTTTGGACTCTGGTTCCACTGCCCAAAGATAAATCAGTGATTGAAACAAAGTGGGTCTACAGAAACAAGCTTGATGAAAATGGTAAGGTAATCACAAACAAAGCAAGACTTGTTGCTCAAGGTTTCTCTCAAGAAGAAGGTATATATTATACTGAAACCTTTGCACATGTTGCTAGATTAGAAGCTATTAGAATTCTACTTTCATTCACTACACATTATAGTATTATACTTTTTCAAATGGATGTTAAGAGTGGTTTTCTGAATGGCTTTATTAATGAAGAAGTTTATGTTATGCAACCTCCGGGTTTTGAGTGTGAAACCCATCCTGAACATGTATATAATCTTACGAAAGCTTTGTACGGTCTTAAGCAAGCTCCTAGAGCTTGGTATGATAGATTAAGTTCCTTTCTTATGAAAAATGGATTCAATAGAGAAAAGGTTGATACTACCTTATTTAGAAAATCCATTAAGTCTAATTTCATAGTTGTACTGATATATGTTGATAATATTATTTTTGGTAGTACTAATGAATCTCTGTGCAAAGAATTCTCTAAGTTAATGCAGAAAGAGTTTGAAATGAGCATGATGGGGGAACTCAAATTCTTCCTTGGACTTCAAGTAAAACAAACCCTGGACGAAGTGCTCATCCACCAAACTAAGTATACAAAATAACTTCTGAAGAAGTTTAAGATGGATGACTGTAAACCAATGAATACTCCTATGCACCCCACCTCCATACTGAACAAAGATGACAAAGAGAAAAAGGTAGACCAAAAGGTATACAGAGGTATGATAGGATCTCTTTTATATCTTACTACGTCTAGGCCTGATATTATGTTCAGTGTATGTTTATGTGCTCGATTTCAATCTGATCCTAGAGAATCTCACTTATCAGTAGTTAAGAGAATTTTTAGATATTTGAAAGGTACTACTAATATTGGTTTGTTCTTTAAGAAAAATTAAGATTATAGATTAGTTGGTTTCTGTGGTGCTGACTTTGCTGGAGATAGAATTGAAAGAAAAAGCACTAGTGGAGGATATCACTTCATTGGAGCTAATCTTGTCTCATGGTCAAGTAAAAGACAAAGTACCATTGCTTTATCAACTGCTGAAGCTGAGTATATATCAACTGCAAGTTGCTGCTCACAACTTCTCTAGATCAAACATCAATTGGAGGACTACAATGTATTTGTAAGTAGTATTCCGCTTATGTGTGATAATACTGCTACAATAAATCTATCTAAGAATCCAATCTTGCATTCTAGAGCTAAGCACATAGAGATTAAACATCATTTTATTAGGGATTATGTGCAAAAATGTGTGATCGATATTCAATTTGTAGATACTGACCATCGATGGGAAAATATCTTTACTAAACCTCTTGCAGAGGACATATATATCTTTATTAGGAAGCATCTTAATATGATATGTGTGGATTAGTTTAGGCGTCCAGCCTCAAGAAAAATTTGTTTTGCTAATTCTGCGTCTATTACCTATGCTCGTCTAATACATATTTAAAGTTGTGCGTCTATTGCATATTGTACTGCACGCGTCCACTGATATTGATGATCGCGTCCATTATATAGTTTCAGACGAGTTCGCATCTGCCTATGATTAAAATTATTCTATTTGTGTGTTAATAAATGCATTTATTTTGTCACAAGACAAATTTATCCTTTATTCTCTTTGCTGAGTCAGTACTTCCATCAATCCCATCAAGCCCTTTTTATGGTCCCAAGTTACCAACGACGTTTTATCATAATGACATGTCATATCAAAAGTTTTTTTTAAAAAACCTTTGATATTCAAAATTCCTTTAAAAGTAATCTTTTCCCTCTGAGAAAAACTTTATGCTTCCATAATCTCTCGAAGCTATCTCTCTCTTTACCTCTCTCTACTTTCCAAACCCTAAGCTCTTTGATCATATACAATGGCATCTTCAACCTTCAACGTGGACAAACTCAACTTAGCTGTAGAGCATCATTTCCACCTTAGTGTGTTGAAAGACTACAATCTTGACATAAGCAAATATGTCAATGCAGCTGGCTGGGAAGGACTCTTCGCGGAGAAAGTCTCTGTCTTCCCCAATCTAGCAGGGATTTTTGGAGAAACATCCAACTAACAGAAACTGACTTCTACTCAACCGTGTTAAGAAAGAAGATTACAGTCTCGAAGAAGACTATTGCTGAAGCAATCTTCTGTGTTCGGGAAGGACTAGTTTCCACTGAGTCTTGGGAAGAAGACTTGGACGGCTCTGAGACTATAGAAGTCTATCTCATGAAGGAGGACACAGTCAGGACTCACTCTTTGAAGGCTGTTGAAATGAAGGACATCGTTTGTATCCTTCACCAGCTTCTCAATAAAGTGGTGCATCACAAGGTTGGATCAAAGGACAACCTCTCATCTCTTCACAAATTCTGTCTCTGCCATCTTTTCACAGAGACAAGAATCAATCTTCCAAGAATCCTGTATGGAAGATTCAGAGACGCAGTGATGAATAAGAAAAGACTCTCTGCACTTACTTTCTGCCATCTTCTCTCAAAAATCTTCAAGGCTCAAGAAGTACATGAGTTTCTTGCTGCTAAGTCTCCTTAGGAGCAAGCTAGGTTACCGACTGATAAACCAATGTCTGCTGCAGACTTTGGAAAGATGAATATAGCCAACATGAACCTCAGTACCTGTACTGCTGCTGCAATGGTCAAGACTGAGGAATTAATGATGGCTAAAGAAGAGATGATTGAACAGAATAATGCGGAAGTTCTAGGGGTTAAAAGGGTAACCATGTAGAAGACAACTTCTACAAGGAAGCCTACCCTCAATAGGCCAGCAAGTGGGATTGCTATCAAGGAGCCTTCTGATGCCCATGTTGTAAAGAAACCAAGAAAAATTATCCTTTCTTATAATGAAGATGAGTAAGCTGATGAGGATAGCATTCCTATCAGTTCTATCCTAAAGAAGCAGAAGACCTCTGCTGCTGCTGCTGAGGCCGTTGTGCCTGATCCATCAACTGTACCAACTAAACCAAGGAGGCAACCGACAAGAAAAACTAGGTCATCTAAGACTCCTAAGGTAACCATCTCTGCTGATGACCCCGTGCAAATAGTTGTAGATGCCCTAGTATCTAGCTTAGAAACTAGGATAGATGATGTGCCTATCTTGACTCCAAATGACGTATATATTCCCACACCTCTCTCACCCCAGCAAACACAAACAACCACTTCACAAGCCGATGATACCTGGTTAAATCAACCAGATGAAGGCATTTCTCCTGGTGCACCTTTCCATAAACCTCTGATAACCCTATTTCCTCCCCTCACCCCGACCTCTGTCCTTTACAATGGCAAATCCGAGGATTGGGCCAAGGTAAAAAGGGAATGGAAAATTCTGTTTCATTATCACCAATCTGAACCAGAATACATTCTAGACAGATGATATCCTCTACCTGAATATAAGGAAGAAGTTAGCCAATCCGTTGAACCCCTCTACTTACCTCACCATGAGTGTAAATCAATCAAGACGTGCCTTCTCAAATGCACAATGATCTAGGGCCACTAGTCACCCACCCTTAACCAAATTCCCCCCCCCCCCCCCCCAAGAAAATTTACCCAAATCTTGTCAAAACTCCTACATTCATACCACTTACTGATGGAGTTGAGAGACACGTTAAACCCGTTTGGGAGACTGACCCCAAGAGGAAAAATCTTCCTACTTTACCTGAGAAAAGAGCAAGATCATCTAAGCATGTGCCCATGATCATGCCAAGGGACACAAAATGGATGTCCTTTGAGCATCCCAGAATCTATGGGAGGGATGCTGATTTGTTTCTGGATCAACTCTGCTATGATATGCTGAAATGGGAGTTCAGCCAAATCAGAGCTGATAGAGCTGCAAATTTTGTCACTCCATCCTGGCTGAGGCATAAGGAAGCAACCAGGATTGGAATCAAGCCCTACAGAATCTGTCCGAGATTGCCAATGCAAGATCTTAACAAGGATAAGGAATTGAAGAACGTAAGGTTCAAGGGAGTGATGCCTGAACCTAAGTCAGCATTGCTTGACCTTGATCAACAAACTTTTGATTACTCAATGTTGGATTTCCTTCTAAATACTGAATCCATTGAGTTTATCAATGAGCACGGAGCTACTGAATTATGGAAGTCTCACTTAATTCACTGCACCAGAGAGGCATCTTCCTCTGAGTTGTCTGAAGAAGAAAAGGAAGATATTCCCAAGGTCAGAGGAAAGTGTGGACTCTCACACTTTAGGTATATGATATATAAAGACCTCTGGGGACTTCCAATCAACAGCAGGAATGTGGAATTTATCTACCCAGTTAGATGGGCAAAGGAGATCATAGTAAAACCCAAACCTACTCCAAAGCTTATCTCTGATGAACTTGTTGCTGAGGAAATTGGTCAAATTGTCATTGCTGATAATTTAGAAGACACTACTGAGTCCTGTCACCAACAGAGCTCATCATAAAAACAATCTTCTCAACCTTTGGTACTAGTTGTAAAGCACCCTGAAGATCAGTCAAGAACTCTGAGCAATTTTCAAGAATCTGCAGAAAGCTCAAGGCAACAGACTCTGCCATCAAATATTAAAGAAGTTCTTGGAAAACTGGTTGATGAAAGGGTTGGCAAAATGGTAGATGAAAAGGTTGACAAGATAGCTGAGAAGATCAAGGAGGATGTTCATCACCAGGTTCAAACCTCAATGGCTCAAACCTTAGAGGTTGTGAATAAAATGCTTCAATTTCTCATGGATTTCAAGAAGAGTCAAACTTAGAACCCTCCTCCTCCACCACCTTCTTCTGCTTAGCCTTTATTTTTTTTCCTTATTTTGTACCGACAATTATGATCCTCTCATTTTACCTTTTTGGCTGATGACAAAAAGGGGGAGAAAGGAAAAGAAAGAGAATTATATATATAAAGTCAGTTGTTGAAAAGCTCTTATGTGTTTGCATTTGCATATTCTCTTCTACTTGATAAATTGATCTGCTTTACTTATGTTTAAATTATTTGCTTTGATATCTCACTGCTCGATACTTGTGTTTATATAGATTCTAAGAATGATAGGCGATTGTACCTATCTCATAGCCTATAAGTCTCGCTTAAGAAATTGAATGCTTTGTCTTAGGGGGGAGCCCTTCAAGCTCTCTTAGACTTGTTTTTCAAATTTAATTGGTTTTGTCATCATCAAAAAAGGGGAGATTGTTGGAACCAAAGTGGTTTTGGATTTAATAATCTCTAAGTTTTGATGCTAACAAAAGGATTAAATTTGCTTGGCAAAGTGTTAGTTGAGATCTAACATGTGCTTTCAGGTTATGCAGAACACTTTAATAAGTAAAGTAAACTTGGAATAAGTTCAAATTGAAAAATACACGTCCACCCTTGTAGACGGGCTGCTCAAGCACCGTGGTAAACTTAGTTATTTAAATTAAGTAGACTGGTTTCTTTAGTAGATGAGGCTATAAATATTTTCTATATAAATACCTAAATAACTTATTAGGTACAAAAAGTCCAAAGACTTGAAAATAAGCGCGTCTATCTTGCCACGTAAGCATACGGAAGTAATTAGTTGAAAAAAATGAATTAAAACACAAAGTAATCTAGTAGACGAGCTCTAACCGCCACGTCACTTGATGGAGATCTTTATAACTCATTAAGGAATAGCAAGGCTAAAAACTTAATAGATAAAAGGATATGCCATGTCATCATATAAGCTAAGTAAAATATAGAATAGACTTGGACTCTCATATGAATGAGTAGACGGAGTTTCTTTTTAGACAAGCTCCATCTATGATTGAATTAAATGTAATCCGAATCTCTTATATTTATTTCAAATGATTGATATTTATTTCAATGGAATATTTGTTCTTCGCATTTGTTTTATTTACTTTAATATTTCAACTTGTTGTAAAAGAAACATAGTACAAACAAGAAATGCAAAAAGCAGAATCGTACAAATAAGATACTGCAAAACGATCTGTACGATGACAATTTTATGACTGAAAAAGCTGAATTATACACAAAAGAGGAACAACAAGTACTCAAGCTGCAATACTCAGAGGAGTGAACCTCCAAATTCATGCTACCTCGATAACCAAGAGTACTATTCATCATTGCTACAATCAAGCTATCAATCACAATGGATATAATGCATTAAATGTTATCTCTAAACGGGATTATTCAAAGTAACCGTTGAAGAAATACAAGAGAAGAAGAAGGTCACTATAAATTGAAGACCTCAGATACTGAAGAAATATCGCTTGCCTGCACAGTCTTGCTAGCTGAACTTTTGTCATTTAATAATCAATCATTTCATTATTCTTTTAAGAGCAAGAGTCTGTATTCATTAGTTTGAATATTGTTGTAATATTCAACTGATCTTAAACTGTCATATTCTCGCCCACAGTGAGTTAAGAAGATCAACCATGCATTAAATCTATTTGTTAGAGTTAGAGCCTGAAGAGGCTTGGTAAGAAAGGAATACTTGTAGTCTGGAGAGGTGTTGAATACTTGTTTGTAATCTATTTGGAGAAATGTTGGAAAAATCCTTCAAGTCGAAGGGACTGGACGTAGCTCTTGGTTGGAAGAGAGTGAACCATAATAAAGTCTCTTGCGTAAATTTTCTATCCCTAAACTCTTCAGTTTTATTTGCTTATACTAACTGTGGGGTTTTGATATTGCTTTTGTTAAAGTCTTTTTTTTTAAAAAAAAGATCTTTGTCTTTGTGTGTGCTTCTGTTTCATATCTCTTTGAGTGCAAAAATTGTTTTAAAGGTTGTTCTCGAAAATTATTAGCAAACAAAATTCAATCCCCCCTTCTTGTATTTGCCTGCGTCAACTTCAAGGATAAGAATCAAACATTTATAATGGTGTGTCAATTTCTTATTGGTTGACAGTGTAAAAATACTTTACACTGACAGTATATATCAATTAAATCCTTTAAACAATCTAGTAAAATATGGTATCATCTTCTTTATCTAAGTTTTTAATTAATGGTTTAATTATTGAGTTGGTCCCCGAACTATTTGAAAATTTTCAAGTAGGTCTCTGAACTAAAAAAGTTTCTGTTCAGGTCCCTAAACTTGAATAAAAATTTCGATTGGGTCCCTGAACTAAAAAGTTTCTAATTGGGTCCCTAAACTTATATTAGATTTTCAATTCCCTAAAGTAGATAAATTTAATAAAAATATATAGTTTTTTATATAAGTTCAAGGATCCAATTAATAACTTTTTATTTCAGGAACCCAATTGAAAATTTTGTATAAATTCAAAACCTAATTAGAAATTTTTTTAGACCAGGGACCTACTTGAAAATTCCAAAATAATTCAGGGATCAAATCAATAATTACACCTTAATTAATTCATGAAATATGATACTATACATTATATATTAGTGATATATATATATATATATATATATATATATATATATAACGTTTTTTATGTAATTAAATTATATAGGTTAAATAGAGGGAAAAAATCTTTGAATTAATAAAATATTAATTTATTGATAAAATAATATTTCTCTAAATTAATAAACTTTCATGATCTAACATTATCAATTTATTATAAGTTTTACTGGATATAAATGGGGAGTATGTTATAGAATTAAAATGTAACTATACAAAAACTAAAATGATATTGATTATAATAAAATAATAAAAATATGTTGAAATATGAATTAATATATTTAAAATATAACCCAAAAGGTGAGTCTAGTGGAGTAAGACAGTGTCTCGTGTCTGACAAGTTGCAGGTTCGTGCCTCTACCAATCTCCTTGTAGGAGGTAAATATAAATCCATTTGTAAGTGTTTTTAAAGTCCGAAGTTTTTCTATCTAAAATAGGGCCATCATCCCCTCACCCTAAAATTTCTCTTATAAATATATATATATTTAAAATATCTTAATGTCCTCACTTTTTTTAATGTTTCAAAATTTAAGGTGAGGTGATGGTGCCCTAATCCAAGGGAGGAAAAATTAGATGTGGCAAAATGATTTGGGTTGACGTGTTAACCCGTTTAACCTGCCATTTTGGGATGTTTGGTTGAGGTCCCCAACCCACCAACCCGTTTTGACCCGCCCCGTCTAACCCACCAAGGAAATAGGTTTGTGGCGAGGCGGGGCTGATTGTGTAACACCCCCCTTGGGCATTACTTTGTAACACGTGCGGAAATAAATTAAAAAGTTATTTGCTGGTTGCTTTCGGAAAATTAATTTACTTTAAGCAAGAAAACTCGGGAGTAAAAAATTTCTTTTTGAATACTTCAACAAAATGATACACCCTACAGCAAAGTAAAAATCACCTTAAACTTAACAATACACATAAACTGGGTTTGTTCATAATTCGAACAACGCAACATATAAGCATTCTTTAAATTGTTTTTCATACTAAAATTGTCAATCATACCAAGAGATTCCGAAACCAATAAACCGATTTACTCAAAAAGAATTAGACAACACAAAGAAGAATCATAAGCTGGTCACTCTACAAAACACCAAATTGAAGAACTTTGTAGTTCTCACCACTATTACCGACCTCTTCAAGGTCCCCGATTGAAGTTAAGACTTACTTTGCACCATCTACTTCAGGTACCAAGGTACAACAGCAAAAAACGAGTAAAACCTGATATATTGTAAGGGTGAGACACCAATATATGGATATAAGCACGATAACTACATGTGTGACACACCAAAATAGCATATAGACATATATAGTCATAACAACATAAATTTCTCAGAAATCACAAGTAATTTACTAATGGGTTCCACATTGGAACAGTCAATATCATTCACAAAAAATTAATGACATTTCACAGATAATCATCTAATCTTTAAACCTAATCTCCCGGAGGTTCACTCACCAAATAAATGAGCTGATCAGGCTTTTAAATGGCACATTGTCCAAACTCTTGGTACAATGGTCAACAACATAATGGCACATTATCCGAACTCCCGACACAATGGTCAACAAAACAAATTGCACATCGCCCAAGCATCCCAGCACGATGGTCAACAAATCAAATGGCACATCATCCCTTAAGGCACGATGGTCAACTCTAAATGGCACATGAAGGCACAATGGTCAACTAAAACATGCATATCATCATGATACCATGACTACTAAACACATTAAAACATGAATATATTCAAGATATCATGACTAACAAATTCATCGAAACATGAATATCATAAAGATATCATAATTAACACATACACTGAAACATGAATATCATCAGGATATCATGACTAACAAATCAATTATAACATGAATATCGTCAAGATATCATGACTAACAAATAAACTGTTGAGTAAAACTTGTTTACATAAATTTCTTTCTGTTGTAGCTCTGTTATAAAATGTCAACCCATATTGAAATTCATTTTCTTTTGGAAACCTTTTTTCTCGAAATAGCGTCCAATCTTCGTAAAATCATTTCTACTGTAACTTCCTTCATCAAATCGCCAAGAAACTCGTTTTCGTTCAAAAATCAATAATTTGAACTTGGAAACATCATTTGGTACAAATTCTCGGTGTTACTCAATATTACTCTTTTTAAGAATACTTTTATAAATATTGAGTGAATTGTCCGTCGTTTGACTTTTTAAAACGTTTTAAGTCCAAAACAAGACTTTTCTAGTAAAATAAATTTTCCAACACTGTAATAAAATTATTTCTGAAACTTTTTTTTCTTAAAACAACATTTTATAATATTTAAAAATTCCTTATGTGAAAATTAATAGTGCTAAAATATTTTCACGGTTACGTCCTCACTGTGACTCTTAAAACGTTCTTTCGCCTTTAAATCATTAAAATAATATTATTTTTCAATTTTTCTGATGTTTTACAAAATAATAAGTTAAGTAATAATATATTACTATTTCCACTGAATTAAACTTATTAATTCATAAAAAGCTTTTAAATTTTTTTAACCTCGTATTTAATTAAGCTCTGACGGCTGTCAGGCTTTCCAATCCACAATCCACATCAACAATAAATTCATGTCAACAATTCATCACAATATTATAGTAATTAACCCAGGCAGATCATTCATCAAAGCACCATAATACATAACTGCAAATAACTAACCACATATAAAATCACAGCTTAACACAAAGCTAAACAACCACCATGAATCTCAACCAAATATTACAAATAATACACCAATCACACATATAATTATCGGGAAAATCCCCTCAGGTAAGCTCCCCTTAGCTCTTGAAGATTCAAGTTCCTATCCAACCAAATCTCGGTTTCAAATCCGGTTTCCTCCACGAACTCGGGTACTCAAAACAAATGTTATCCTTCAACAATTACAACAACAAATCAAAAATTTAAACAACTTAAGAACACCTAATTACCTACATGTTGGATTCGACCTTGGTGTGATTTTAGGGCTAAAAATCTCTAAAATTCCTAAGCTTTTGGATTGGTGATTCCTAATCACTTAAAACCCTAAATCAACACTTAGGTTACAAGAATTGAAATAAAATATTCCAATCCTCCAACAAATCCAATTCGACCATGACCAAAAAATATGGCTTAGAGGTCTTGATTTGATCTAATAACCATGGATTCAATACATATATAAGCTATAAGATTGAATCATGTAAAACTAGTTAAGAAAAATTGAACAAAATCCTCCCCCCACCAAAGTGTAAAGTTCGACCTCCGTAGGCTCAAATGACTAGAAATTTTTGTTTGATGTAAGTGTGAAGAATCCATGGATGTGAGGGATAGAGATCATACTCATAGGAGAGATAGAGAGCATATGCATACTCATGTGGTAACATATTGATTGATTGATAAAAGATAATGAAATGAGATACATAAGGCTCTATTTATAAAGCTATCTAACTAACTCCCTAACAAACTATTAACAACTCATAACAAATTCTAACAAAAATATTTATACTCTTAACAGCCCCCCTCAAGCTGATAAGTGGTAACACCAGAATCAGCTTGACTTACAGAAAACAAAAACAAAACAACAACAACTAATAACATATAGAAAATTGCACATTGATGTGAGACAAAAAAAATAATAGCAGACTAAAGTATGAAACTCATAATGCGGAATTGATAAGAAAGCCACTGATGGACTAGACCCAAGCCCACCAACACCATTGATGCAGGACCGTGAGACCCAAACATCCAAACCCCGACGTAAGGAAAACCAAAGGCAAAAGGAATGCAAGAAACTTCTGGAACGAAAGCAAGAATTTTCGAGGCGGCGCATGACGGGGTGTTGTGGACGGCGACGAGATCTCCGCCAGGATCGAAGACGAAGGTTGAAGAGGCGGTCCACCCAACCATCTTCTCCGGCGACGGCACAATGATTCCAAATAAGCTTCCCGAGCTCCAACCATGGAGAACGAGAATTCCCTAGGTGGCTCACGGCGAAGTCGTAGACGGCTGTGAGGGTTCCATCGGGATCGAAGACAGCGATGTAGCTTTCGACGGCGAACACGGTGGTCGTGCTTTGTCGCTCCTCCAGAACGCCGATGTCTTTAATCGGCTCGCTGGTGGAGAACCAGTGAACGAAGGGCTCAATTGCAATGGCGGCGCAGGCAAGACCGCAGTGTACTGAAGTCAAACATAACGAAACCAGATCCAGATTGTAGAAGCTGACGAAGGAGGAGATGATCCAGAGATCTGCGCGATGATGGTCGAAGGCAGAGGAATCGTCCTGTACCAGATTCACCAGTTCTGGACTCACCAGATCTACCTTCTTAAAGGGATTGGTGACAACTTCCTTCGATTTATTGTTACCTTCAGAGATGGCGAACTCATATGCAAGATCGGAGATGTTGGATGGTGAATTGACGAGGATGCAGTTGATTTCCCCAATCTTGATGATCGATCCACAGATTTCTGGCTTGATTGGAATTACCGGAGCTAAAGGAATGGTATCAAGATCAGAGTTCCCTAATCTTCTGAAGCTGCCAAAGACGAATTTGAAGCGTCCATTCTCCTCCATTGTTGCAGATTCAAGAACGTCGGAAAGGCTCAATTCTTGCTTTGGCAGAGAATCTGAAGGATCATCTTCACAGTCCGAATCATCATCTTTGTCGTTGTCTGAATGGGAAACGAAAGTGTCATCTTCGTCGCTATCCAAAACATCAGTTGAAGCCTCCTCACGGTATCTCTCTGATACCATGTGAAGAATCCATGGATGTGAGGAATAGATATCATACTCATAGGAGAGATAGAGAGCATATGCATACTCATGTGGTGACATATTGATTGATTGATAAAAGATGATGAAATGAGATACATAAGGCTCACTAGTGCAATAAGTGCTTTTTACGTCAGTTAAAATTGATTTTTTACGTCAGAATACTGACTGACGTAAATACAGCTGACGTTAATAGTTACTATTTTAACGTCGGTTGAGAACTGACGTTAAATATAACACTATTAACGTCAGTTCCTTAACAAAACCGACGTTAAAATAAAACTATTAACGTCGGTTCTTTAATACAACGGACGTTGATTTTGTTAAAACTAACGTCAGTTGTTTTAAAGAACTGACGTTAAAGTTTTAATTTTAACATCAATTGTAATAAACAACTGACGTTAATAGAGTACTGTATATTTTATAAAATACTATTAACGTCGGTTGTTTGATACAACTGACGTTAATAAGTTTTTTTTTTTTAAATTCAGTTTTAAAATATCACCCCCTTCA
This sequence comes from Sophora flavescens, assembly GCA_030762895.1. NCBI lineage: Eukaryota > Viridiplantae > Streptophyta > Magnoliopsida > Fabales > Fabaceae > Sophora > Sophora flavescens. Next base: position 92,947,213 of record CM061062.1, on the reverse strand, counting down.
GCTATCCCTGCATTCAGTCCCAGTAACACAGAATATCACACACATTACAGAATTGCAAAGGAAAATTGAACAATGGGGGACTTAAAACCAAAACCCATGTATATATATAAATAAATTTTAGTTCCAATGTCTAAAAAACAAAACTATCTAAGGATATATATATATACATGTTATTAATTAGTTTCTAAAGTCTAACAAAAAAACTATTTATCTAAGTAGTGCGGAGGTATGTTGGCAATTCCTTTTTCAGCCGCATACTTGAAGAAGAATTCGGCGAAGCGCATCCTCAAGTCTCTTAACTCATCTTGTTCAATAGGCGATTGGTCGATAAATGCCTAGACACGTTCAAATAATAACAATAACATCAATGCAAGTCATCTTCAAAACTATAATATATAATTTAACAAGTTGTTTAAATATTACCTTCTTCCATCCATCCGTAATAGATGCGGAGACTATGTTCAAGCATATGAAGCATCACATAATAGCCGCATACGACCAACCCACAAAGTTGAAATCGAGACTACCAACAAAATTAATTTCAACGTCAGTTGAATATACACATAAATTAGTAATTATAATAATAATTATTTGATAAATAAATTACCAAACCTTGAGGATGATCCATACAAGATTTGCTTTAGCCTTAGAAGTCCTACTGCTCCCGTTGGTGCAACTTATGCTACTCGCCTTCCGCGCGCTATCATAAACAAAAAAACATGTCGATCAATTAACATTCTCATTTATAATGTGTGTAATAATCTAAATACATCTGATATTTTAACTTAAATTTAATTTAAGATTAGTTACTTACATATTTACTGCTTCCTCCACATTAGGTGGCGGATCATGGTGGAGAGAGCGGAAGAATATGACAAGATGCCTAGACGGGTGAAGTACCAACAACTCGCCAATGGTCATTCATACAGTAGAGGAGCCGAGATATAATTCTTTCGGATTGTCTCCCAACACCTTCCCTATGTATTTACTCAATGCATCGCCAAAGAAAGAACTCGGGCAGAAGGATTGACGGATCTAAGAAACCGTAAACTGATGCAACGCCCTTATCAAGCTGAAGACGATGGAGATACCTAAGATATGAAAAGGGTGTGGATGTTAATTACATAATATATATATTGAAATTAAAATAAATTATTAAATGGAAAAATACCAAAAATAAATAAGTTATAAAATTAAAATTAACTTACATGCACCAGAGACTGATGACATTGCTGTTCATCCAGACGTTATTTCTGCAGGCGTTCCCGAGATCGTCACCAACGAAGGAAAATATCCTCTGTTGATCTGGGCGTGCCACCCATCCATCGTGCTCCAATGGACATTCAAAAATCTCATACGCATAATCCTCACCAAGTGAGAACAAACGAGTGATAGGTGACAGCGGCACCGACGTCGACTTGGCCTTCAGTTTAGGAAAATAAAATATATAAGTTTTTGATAATTAAAAAAACACAAGTAATTATTTGACTATTTTGGACATTAATAATGAATAAATACCTTTGCTAACATTTCGATCTCACGTCGTTTGGAGTCCAACTCAAGCTCACGCCTTTTCATTTCCAACTCATGCTCATGGCGCTGGACTTCCAACTCCCGCTCCCTAGCTGCCAACTGATGCGTGATTTTTAAGATAAATAAAGGCAAGTGCACCTCGTCGCAATCAAGTAATACGGTGGTGAGACCGGTTATCGTATCCACATGGATTGGTTGTCAATTACCAATTCACAAACTTAATAACTATCTAGACTAAACTATAATATGAGAGATTAAACAGAAAACAAAGCAACACAATATTTTTTGGTCTTTTTGGACTTTTAACAAACACTTGGAGTGCAGAATTTACAAACGGTTGAGATTGTCAGGTTTAGACTACACTAATCCTCCCTTGATTGCAATGAAATGGCTAACAACACAAGTCCTAATTCAATTATGCCAATCAAGCCTTTTCTAAAGTACTCAAGCCTAATGTCTTAGGTGCATTGAGCCTAAAACCCCAAATTAAACCCTAATGTCTTAGGTGGATTAATCTATGATTTTGCATTAAGTCAAGACTTATAAGATTACAAGCATTCAACACCTATGTCTAGATTCTTAAACTACTTGGCATATGATTCATGAGCATGCCTTAACACCAACCTTTCAGTCATCTATCCAGGCAACATATCATTCCTATGGGTAGCTAATCCAAGGAAAGCATTAAACACAGAATCACATACTCATAAAGAAATAGAGACTTGTATTGAAATCAAATCAATTAACAATCAAGTTCTGAAAAGCTACATCTAAACCCAACAATGGGGGAATTAGCTATACATGAATATGTCTACAAAAGGGAAAGAGAGAAGAGAGAAAGAAAACTTCATGACGAATCCTTCAATCTCCTTCCAATCCAAGAGCAGAGAAGATGTCATCTTTGAGGTCCCAGCCTTCCCCCAGCCATCAGTCCTCTTTAGGGTTTCCAAACCTTTGCAAAAAGTCCCCTCTTTCTGTCTACTGTGCTGTTATTTAAAGATCCGTCGCGCGTCACGGCCGTGATGTCCATCACGGCCAGGCCGTGACGCTTTCTGTTTCTGAAACTTTTGGCATTTTAAGTCTCTCGCGTGGCGAGACCTTTCTCGCGTCGCGAGCCTCCATTTCATGGCCGTGATATCCATCACGGTCAAGCCGTGATGGTCTCTGACTTGTGGTGGTTTTGGGTCACGGCCGTGATGTACATCACGGCTAGGCCGTGACAGACTCTGTTTTCAGCCTTTCTGCCTCTTCAGTTTTACCCGATCATGGCCGTGACGGGCATCACGGCTAGGCCGTGATGGGCTCTGTTTAGCTCATTTTCTTGACTTTTAAGGCTCTAATCCATCCAAGCTTCATTATAGCCAAATATGCACAGTTTTCCTTCAATTTCTGCAAAACAACACACAGAATCCACCTCATCCGTTCCAAAGGAAAAACTATACAAAATCAACACTAAATTGGCCTAACTATATGCAAATGCATGCAGAAATGTACATGTAAAATGAGGTGAAATCACACTCATCACCAACTCATCGTCCTCCACATGTGCCATACTAAAACTCTCTTTTGTGCTCACATGTGAAGCGTTGGCAAGCCTTGCGGTGTCCTGGGATGTACCGACGGAGGAAAGCTCTCTGGCAAGCGCCTGCTTGAATTCTGGGTTGGCTATTAAGCCTTGCATCAGATGTGATGTAATATCTGGGTTGGTCATGAGGTGCTGAGTAATGTCAGCCAAAATTGATGCTTCATTGACCACCCGCTTTCGTGAAGCAGACTTGCCATAATATTGTTTGATGGTCACGTTCCCAGGAACACCGAGAACCCGACTAGGATGGTCTTTCTTGCCTAGAGCAGTCATCAAGACGTCCTGCCGTCCAGAAGGGACGAATGCACCCTGGGAGGATTTTGCTTTAAGATCCATCTACAATGAAAAAAAATGAAAAAACGTGCAAGTGAAAAGTGTTGCAAGTATCTATACAAATATCAATTGAAATCAAGTTAATTATTTACTTACAATCTTATCTGCCACTTCGCGAGTGGCATCAGCTTTAAAAGATCCCGCCTTTGTCATGCGGCCGGCTAACCAGACATCCTCGCGGTCGATGTCCGACGGAGGACTTGATGGTGTGCCCTCAGGCACCTCTCCTCTTTCAATCCTAGCAGAGTGCTCTTCCTGCTACGCCCTCAGCCTATCCGCCATCATCTGCTGGATCCGAGTATGGTACCCACCCTGAGACATGGTGTGGCGGTGGACGTTCTTCGCCTGATTCTGCCGACCCTTATTTGCCTTAGCCTATTCAAACAAAAACACATAATTAAATATAGTTAAATGATCTATAATAAGCATACAAAATTAACTTAATCAACCAACCTGAAATTCTTCATCCTGTCGACTCCTGGCAAACATATCCCAAGTATCCTGATCAATCCAGGGATAATCCGAGAACATTTTATCAAGCCGCTTCTTCCCAGATAGATAGTACCTGGTAAGATCATGCTTGGATCCATTCCAACGCTTTGATGCCATTTTCATACATTTATGACGATGATCCTCGTCATTTGGCATATCAAGCTACCTACACATTAGATACATATATAACAACCGGATGGATTATAACTCGGATAATTATCTAATAATGTAAATCAAACGAATGTAAAGGTAAAATACCGTGATAGCCTCCCAAATCTGATCCTTAACGCTCGTGGAACGTCATTCCGATGGTTGTAGTTGATGCTTACGTCTTTTCGCTTGTAGAAACACCCACTTATTAAATTCTTTAGCACGGGGTCCCCGGGCATTTAGATTAGCATCGAAGGACACCTCAAGCTTCCGTCCGCTCCGCCGTCCTTCTCTAGTTTCTTCAACGAGGTGGCTCCTCTACCCCGTTTCCTATGAGCCTGTGATGTCTGTATGGACAAAAAAAATGATAAAATAGAGGGTTGTAACATTATAAACTTACATTAACAAGAAGGACTAAAGACAGTATATAACATGCATGTAAACTTACACTAGAATCAGCAGGCGTAGGCGTGATCGGGTCCTGCGAAACCCCAACAGTGTCCTCCCGTGCATGTGGGCTATCCGACTGATCCATATGTATGCCTGTTAAAAAAAAAATATATGTATTAACATAGGTTATAGCTCAAAATAAATACAGAAGTATAAATAAAAATAACTAGATAGGTCCTGTAGATATACAAAACATCTATATATCCAATATAAGGACAATACGGGAGATTGAAAACTATAGTTTTTGAACATTGCCAAGCACTGGTCACGACATCACGACCGTAACGTGCCAACTGAATCAGACCCTCATAGGCAGAACTGATCACGGCCTAGCCGTGATGAGCATCACGGCCGTGACAGATCAACCAGCAGAGCAACATGCACTCAAAACCAAAAATAGAGACATTCCAAACAACTCAAACTCACGGTTTAAAGTTACAACTACTGAGACTACAGTTTCAACATACACTCAAAACCAAAAATAGAGACATTCCAAACAACTCAAACTCACAGTTTCAAGTTTCAACTACTGAGACTACAGTTTCAAACCAGCAGAGCAACATGCATGCACTCAAAACCGTGAATAAAAAAATGTGCCCTAATTAAAGACTCACCAAAAATAGGCGCTCGCGTGGTGGTGGGGAAGGCTCGAGTGGTGGCCAACGTTCGATGTGGTTACTGAGAGCGGAGGGGACAAGGAGAGTTAGTGCGCGGGGAAGGCCAAGGGAAAGAGAGATGTCAAGTTATTGCAAAGAAGGAGTGGGAAAGACAGAGTTAGGGGTTAAGAGTGTACCTCACGATGGTGGCGAAGAAGCCCTCGCGGTGGTTGCGGTGGAGATAAGCGCGATTAGGGCAGAGTGAGAGCGAGAGTGAGGGTGAGCGTGATGAAAAGAGAAAAGACGTAGAGAAGTGGAGAAGGCGCGCGGGGGTAAACGTTATAATTAAAATAAAACAACATTTTACGCCGCTTTTTGGTAAAACCTGGCGTTGAAGATCATATATTTAACGTCGCTTGTCTTAATAAACCGACGTTAAAAACTCTCACACTTATTACGCCGAGTTGTTAGTAATAACTGACGTTAAATGTCATATATTTAACGTAAGTTGTATTAAGAAACTGACGTTAAAAACACTCACAACTTCTTACGTCAGTTGTATTACACAACGGACGTTAAAGGTTTATTAGTTTCTGCAGAAACATTCATTCCCTTGACTACTGTGCTACTTACCCATTCACCTTTGTACCTAATCCTCTTAATGAGCATTAAGTTTATAGATAAGTTTTCAAGAAAATCAGAATAACTTAGTAACTTCATCCACTTTGCTCCTATAAATAGCTTCCTAGCTTCCATCTCCTTTTAATTAATTTTCTGCTTCACAATATGGCTCTGCCGTGGAGATTAACTTCATCACTCTTTCTTCCTATTCCTAGACTCAAAGGTCTTTGTCTTAATGGTCAAACAACTTCCGAGTTTGAGTAAATTACATTGCATGGATATTAAGGTTGGGTGAATCACGTAATATGATTCTCTCACTTTATTTCATCCCCGTCATCCCTTTCACTTTGCTTTGGAAGCAAGTGATTGTGGATTCAAGATGATGCATCAAGGAACTCCATGAAGAAGAAAGATGCAAAGATCCATTTCACTTTGCTTTCATTGCTAGTGACTCGAGGATTTACTTTGCATCTTGGAATTCAAGTGAGGGAGGTGATGCATCCATTGGAGTTTCTGATGACAGGACTGAGAAGAAAATGATGTTGATGCAGAAACTTTTTTATATTTTAGGGCTATGTTGCAGAAATTTTTTATCTTTTAATCATGTAATTTTAACTTATGAATCGCTTCAATGTCATACGATTTGATTATACATATAACTTGTTTTATGTTAAGTGTTTATTTATTTTAATTTGCACAATAATTTGTTTACTAATTCAAGCTAATTAATAAAAATTAAAAATAAACTTGTATAAAAAAAGGTTTAGAAATAAACTGCAGTACTATATGGAGTGATCTGCGTTAAGAGGGACAACAGGGACATGACAACCAATGAAATGAGTTTCATAATTATTTACGTCAGTTATTTATAGAACTGACGCAAATAGTTTACCCACCACCTCATTTTTAACGTCAACTTATTTGATGACTGCCAAGTTCCCGTGTATTAATTACATTATTTCCAATATTCATTCTGCACGTGTATAATATATAGGATTATTTACGTCAGCTATTTATTTAACTGAAGTAAAAAATCAAACTTTTAACGTCAGTTGTATAAAAACCTGACGTTAACAATTAATATTTTTTATTAAAAACACTTTTAACGTCAGTTTTTTTTTAAAACTGTGGTTTAAAGTGTATAGATATCTGCAAAAACATTCATTCCTTTGACTGTACTGTGCTACTTACCCATGCACCTTGTAACTCAATCCTCTTAATGAGCATTAAGTTTATAGGTAAGTTTTCTTCAAAATCAGAATAGCTTAGTAACTTCATCCCCTGCTCCTATAAATAGCTTCCTTCCATCCTTTTAATTTTCTGCTTCACAATATGGCTCTACCGTGGAGATTAACTTCATCACTCTTTCTTCCTATTCCTAGACTCAAAGGTCTTTGTCTTAATGGTCAAACAACTTCTGAGTTTGAGTAAATTACATTGCATGGGTGATAAGTCTGAGTAAATTACATTGTGTGAGTTGCTCACCTTATCACCTTCCGAGAATCACTTCTTTGGAGGGCTAATCAGGTGCTCGGGGGTCACAGTTCCAAAACCTCAGCTTTGGCAGCAAGTGACCGTCTTGGAAGTCTCTGGAACCACTACCTTTGCTTGAAACGGATCTGGTGCACCTGTTTTTGCCTCTCTCTTGAGCTCTCTCATGCCCCCGGTTTTATGAGGTCTTCGGAGTATATATAGTTTTCCCTTTGGCATATTTCATAAAACTCTCTGATGGGATGTAGCTTTAATGTTTAGGATTTTAAACCCTTTCAATGTAACTTTTTATAGGATTTTAAACCCTTTCAATGTAACTTTTTATAGGATTTTAAACCCTTTCAATCTTCGTATCGATCGATCAGCATTACACTTCATGAATGAGATCCGATTTGGGTTATTGATTCAACTTATACTTCGCACATATATTTTAGTTTTCAAAACAGAAACACAAAACATCAAAGCAATGATCATGTGAAACTGAAACTTTGAGGAAGGCAATGCGGAAGGAATCGTATACTAGATAAAAAAATTATTAAAATAACTTTTAACGTCTGTTGATGTAGGGAACGACGTTAAAAGTGAAGAGACTTACTTATAACGCCGCGTTCTTTATCGAACTGACGTTAAAATATTCACTTTTAACGTCAGTTCTTTATTGAACTGACGTTAAAAGTGAGTCACTTCACTTTTAACGTCAGTCATTAAAACAACTGACGTTAAAATTGAAATAATGAAGCCTGATATTTACAAAACTGCCACCGCCTCCTTTTTAACGTCTAGCTTTTGGTTAACTGACGTAAACCTTTACCGTCTAATGTATATTTTCCACTAGTGGCTCTATTTATAAAGCTATCTAACTAACTCCCTAACAAACTATTAACAACTCATAACAAATTCTAACAAAAATATTTATACTCTTAACAGTAAGCTCATAGATCTAGAATATAGGGATGGTAATAGGAGCATAGAAATTTGTTTCATATTTTTAGGATTTTTCTATGATTTTCTAGACAATTTCAAATTTTATAGATCTAGAAATTGGAAAAATGAATAAGGCATTGACTCATGAAAATATGTGAAGAACATATAGTTAAATGATGATGAGGATCATGGATTACCTCTTGAAATTGAAAAATGAGCAAGAAATCACTTGGTTGCTTCACAAAAATGGCTTATGGAACTTAAACTTTTTAAGACAAAAATGGAGGAAAGCTAATGAAGAAGATGAAGCATGGTTTAAATAGCAAGAAGATGAGCTCCTTGGAGGGTGTGGGTCGTGTATAATCAAGGGCAAAAGGGTCTAGAACATAAATTTTTAGGGACAACATTGTAATCTTATACAATGACATTTTGGTGATAAAATAACAACTTAGGGACATTATAATAATTTCACCTCAAAAGCAATCATGACACTTGTGAGTCACCTATATGACTCACCCTTATGAGTCATCACTTGTTTTCATCCATTGAATGTCGGCTTTTGTCTCTGCACGTCCGTTCTCGACTCCGTAGATTACTCGATTAGAGTTTCTATCTGTTTTTCGATCGAATTTTTTTTCTTCAAAATAACCAAACTCGATGGAAATATGTTTTAAACATAAACCATTTTGTTCACGAGTCAAAATTAGGTTTTTTTATCATTAAAATCTTACTGTCAGTGAAAACACCAACTGTTTTCCGTCTGAACTTTTACCAAAATTCATCCGATTAAACATAATATTTCATTTCTGATCAGAAATTTGGAATGTCACGGACAAAATTTTAAAAAAACTACAAATTTCAGTTTCGGGTCAAATTCGGGTTTTCTGCCAGTATAAAATTATACCGCCAGTAAAAACTCAGTCCGGTTTCCATCTGAGTTTTGAACCCGAAATTTCACCGTATACTTATAAAAATAAGTATAATATGAATATGACTTTGGTTTTCCCAAAATAATTTTCTAAGTTTCAGATAAAAATATAAATTTTTATTTATATTTATACCGATCTTAGAAAGTAGAAAAATCGGGATGTTACAGATTGGCCCGTCAACCCGTTTCCCTTTTTTTAGAAAACCAATTATTTTTTATTTCGTATTTATTTTTTTAATTTACTCACTCCTAAGACTATTTATTTTATTATAAATCAAAATTGTATTAATTATAGCATTAGGAAATTAGGGATACTCTAACCGATATACAAAGCCCACAAAATGAGGAAAAAAAACAAAAGTATATATCCAGGGGACCAAATACCATGTTGATATTCCAATAAGAGTAACTATATTATATACCATAAATGTTTTTTTGCACACCTGAAGCCAACACCTCCGGCCGACACCCGGGTACCGTAGTTCTACTGTAGCGCTACTTTTTTTTGGGACAAATTTTGACTTTTTAAAAAAAAAAAAATAGCTTTTTTTAATACTAACATTTTTTGTTAATTACGTGCAAATATTTGGTTAATCACGTACAAATATATGGTTAATGGGTCATCCTGAAGCTTACAATAATTTTCCACACAAATTAACCATATACTGAATTGAATTAATCAGATATTTGCACGTGATTAACCAAATATTTACATGGTTATGAAAAATGATTGTAAGCTTCAGGGTAGGGGTGTTCATCAACCGATCCAATCCAATGTCAACCGCAGTAACGGAACCGAAAAGCGGATAACCGAATTAACCGAAAACCGCAAAAAACCGAAATTTTAATTGGATTGGATCGATTTTCGATTCCTGGTTGTAAAAATCGATCCAATCCAAACCGATCCAATATTTTATAAGTCTATATATTATCCCTCTTGTATTTACATTAGTGCCCTCACTATTAAAATATGCTTCTTGTTTTATCCTTACTCATTTATCCTGCATACTTCTGATACTCACTTCACACAGTCACTCTCACTCACTTGACTGAGCCTCCAAGCCCTCCTAACCCTAGATCGTCATCGTGCGTCGATCTCCAGCAGTCGACCACCGAGAAGCATTGCGTCGTCGCCACTGTGAAGACCGTCGAGAACCGCCGATAAGCATCACGTGTAGCCACTGCTTTGTTTGTAAGTTGTACTTGTAACCCTCATTTCTTCTTCTCTTCTTTATTTTCATCTTGTTATTCTTCGTCTGCTCTTATTTCTTCTTCTCATGTTGAGCATTTTTCATTTGTGAAACCAGATCTGCCCCTTTTCGTAACTCTCTTCCTCAGAGCTTCTACACAGTACGCACTCTTTTTGTTGTCCTATGCCTCCAAGGTAAATCCCTGGTCTTTAAGATTTTTGTAACTATGAGCTTCTTCTTCGTTTCTGTCTTCTGTTGATTTTCGTAACTCTGAGCATTTTCTTAGTTTCTGTCTTCTGGCAGGATTCAAACTGTTTTTTTTTTGTATTCTAGAAAAACATTTAATTACTCTCTGAAAATAAACTGTTGTCTGTAGTCTGAAGGCCTTGCATAAACTGTTTGAATTTGTTTCAATAATGCAGACTTTACAAAAGCATCAAGCTCTATCAGTCAAGTTTGCCATCCTTTTTAACCTCCTGAAAGAGTATGAAATGTTTATTTCTTATGTACTGATTTGGTGTTGTTATTTATCTTTTGATGGTAGATTGATTTGGTGGACATTTTGTTAATGAACTTGTTTTGGTGTTGACATTTTGTTAAGGAACATCTTTGGAACATTTTGCTATTAAGCTATCGCATACCTTGTTTATTTGGAGTCAAGTACTTTCATTGATGTACTCCTTCTTGCTGCATTCCTTGCTGTGTGGAAGTACTATTTTGAGGGTCCTTTGTTGATTTGGAATCAAGGAATTCTTTGTGATTATTCTCTGTTTTGGGTTGATAATATTACACCAAGGCTGTTTTTATTTTTAGTATATTACTTTTCTGGTTGTTAATAGTTATATAGTTAAGGTTTTCTTTTTTACACAACTTTACAAGACAGGAGATAATCATGTAAAAATTGTCGATAAAAATCGAATTATCCAATCCAATCCAAACTGCATTTGATTGGATTGGATTGGATCGGATGTTTTTTAGGAAGTCATCCAATTCAATCCAAACCGCATGGTGTATTTATCATCGGATCGGATGAGATTTTAGCTCAAAACCGATCGAATCCAATCCGCGAACACCCCTACTTCAGGATGACTCATTAACCATATAACGATATAACGAACTGAATAAACCAGATATTTGCACGTAATTAACCAAATATTTACATGGTTGTGAAAAATGATTGTAAGCTTCAGGATGACCCATTAACCATATAATGAACTGAATTAACCAGATATTTGCACGGGATTAACCAAATATTTACATGGTTGTGAAAATTATTGTAAGCTTCGGGATAACCCATTAATCATATAATGAACTGAATTAACCGGATATTTGCACGTGATTAACCAAATATTTACATGGTTGTGAAAAATGATTGTATGCTTCAGGATTACCCATTAACCATATAATGAACTGAATTAACCAGATATTTGTATTGGATTAACCAAATATTTACACGTAATTAACAAAAAAAAATTTAGTATTCAAAAAAGTATTTTTTTTTTAAAAGTCAATATTTGTCAAAAAAAAAAAAAGACAGTAACAATACAATACCAGTGTCGGTCGGAGGTGTGTAAATAACGGGGCTGTATATACACATGAACATAGACCCAAGCTATGTACACATGAACATAGGCCCAACCGCAAGAGTACACCTAGATCTTTTAATATAGTGCAATGTACTGTTGTCCAAAACTACCCGATAACAAGGCTGAATACCATCCCTACAGCAACTAGCCTTTGCAACATCAATCAACCAAACAAAACGAGAAGGCAACCAATATATAAGAAACACGTATTATTTTGTCTACTACCGAAAATAATTACTTATATTTGTGACATTTGTATGTCAGTAATTTCATTTATTTCATTTTTTAGTAATTTTTTTAAAAAAATTTGTTATTTTTTGACGAGCCAACCCATCACTCACGTTACCCACCAACCCAATACTAAACGGGGTGGATTGGGAGATTCAACTCACTCAACCAACACGGTTCAAACCACCCCGTCCCTTTTTCAGCGGGTTAATGACGGTTCGGGACCATTTGACCTGTTTTACCATATATAAAGAAAACCTCCAGGTTTTATAAGTATTTAAAAAAGGAAATTACATTTACCTTTTATTAATGAAGGCTCGAATTTACAACTTATAAGATGCGAAATCCCAACATACTCAATTAGATCAACCCCTTATATTTAATATTGTCCCTTTTGTAGAAGTATCTTTTTTGTGGGTGTGGGTGTGGGTGTAGGATCTTAAATAAATATCATTATTCTAAGATCATATGATTAAGATTAAAAATAAATGATTTTGTTACAAAATAATTAGGATTTTTTTTAGAGATTCTAAAGAGAAGCAGAATCAGAAGTAGATTTGTGTTCATTTACAATCATAAAAATCATTTTTTAAAAGTAATTAGTTATAAAAAAGTGAATTTTTTTAAAAGCTAATGAAAGTTGATTTTTATTTTAACCCTAAAAATAAGTTTTTTTACTTTTCATTATTTTCAAAAGCAAAAACAAACCTGTTAAAATTTTAAAAAAAATTGATTATCCAGTTAGAAAATGATTTTTCTAATAAAATAATCAATAAGAAATTCTCCCTGATTGTCTGGTACTTGGCTCGGGCACCACCGCTACCGTTACAATTCATCATTTCTGTTCCCACAATTTGCCAACCAAGAAACCCCACATTTCCAGCGTTGCTGTTTTCAATTACCTTTTGTTACCAAAACTTCAATTTTTTTCACATTCTACCAAATCTGGATTTCAAACCTAAGTGTGATTTTTTTATTATTAACATAGAAGATTCACAGCAACCCATTTGAATATCTGACACAACCCACATATCAAAATCAATATATATTTTTTTCTCTCTAGCCAAACACCAGAGAGAAAAGGGAGTGTGCGTGGCAAATGGGGGCTTACAGAGCTGATGATGATTACGATTATCTGTTCAAGGTGGTTCTGATTGGTGACTCCGGTGTCGGAAAATCCAACCTTTTGTCGAGATTCACCAAGAATGAATTCAGCCTCGAGTCCAAGTCTACCATTGGGGTTGAATTTGCCACCAGAAGCATTCAGGTTGATGATAAGGTTGTCAAGGCTCAGATTTGGGACACTGCTGGTCAAGAAAGGTGCATTTTTGTTTTCTGATTCTCTCTTGTTTCGTTCATGTCAGAATTGGGTTAATGCGTTTTGGTTGGGTTAGCCATTGATTCTGTTGATGCCCAATATGTGTTTTTGTTTAATTGGGATGTATGATGTCCGGTTTACTGCCCAATATGTTCATGATTGTTTAATTGATTCTGCTATTGTTTTCCTGCACACTTTATGCTAATAACTTGATAAGAGATGCATTGGGAAGCTTATCTGTTTTCCTCCATTGTGCTTGAAATAGGGAAAAACTAATGTGAGAAATTCCTAGGTGCTCTAAGAGCAAGAAAAATTCTATGCCATTAAATATGTTCTACATCAGCTTCCTGGGCCATCATTGTTTCCCATTTTAACTACATTTTTAATGTTTTAACTTATGTGACATATTCAAAGACACAGATCAATAGGTTTCTCTTGCTCCAGGAGCATTTGAGAATATTGTAATGTAATTAGAATTTTGAAATTTCTCTGCGTTAGCCATTGTTTTAATATATTATCATTGGACCTCAATGCACTTTTATGTCAAATAAATCCTAGCATTTATGCATTGTGTTCTTCTTGTTGATATAATCTGAATTATGGCATTCACATATGCAGATAGTTCTTTCGTCACACATTTAACAACAACATGTAAACACATCAATATTATTATTGCAGTTGTACTCGTAGACGTAGCATGTTGAAAAAAGATGTTAGAATTGCTGGTGACTATTTAAGGAGCATTTACTAAGCTATAAAAGATATGGTTATCACCTGGCTGGTCTTTCTTGCCAAGATTACCAATGTCTCGAGTTTGTAATAATAAAATGTTCTAATTACCTTTCTAAAATCATTTTGTTGGTATGATTTACTCTTATTTGACCTCCGTTTGAAATTGGTTTGTTATATCAAAATGACTTATAAAGTCCTACAGTTGAAGATTTCTTGTTTAATAGTTTGAATTATGCTTTTGCTACATTGTGAAGATTTCCCCCCTAGTATTTAAGATTGTTGTCTCAAAATTTTAATATTCTTATTATGGCCGTAGCAGCATGATGAACATTTAGGAGTTGCTGGTACTTGTGAATGGATCATATACTGATTACTGAGAAATAGAAAATTTAAGACATAACTGGGGCTAGTATTGTTATAATTTCTATAACAACTCCACCACCGACAACCTAGTCATATCTCACTAAGTGGAGTTGTCATTATGATAATTACTTATTACTAATGTCTGAAATTTGTTGTTATATAGTGGCTTGAAAAGAATGTCATTATGGTAATGTTGTTAACAAAGTAGTTAGCTGAAGTGGATGTTGGTCAGCTCCTCAAATCGGTTTCCTTCTAATGAAACACTGGTGCAGTTGTGACATTTTGTGCCACTTGAATTTATCTTCTATACTCTGTTTAACTGCATTGTTTAATTTATGCATATGCTGGTGTTAATATGATTTTGTGTTATAGCTTTCTGTGTTAATTTTTGTTTTCAGAGATCCAAAACCTTTGGCAATGTTGTTTTTTCCTTCTCAAAATGGAACCGCGCCTTCAATAGTCCTTTCCATTCTGCTTTAGTATAACCAAGCTGAAAATCATAATTTTTTTTTTTGAAAAATTACTATTTTCTTTTTCCAGCTAAGTTTTATCTTTGCAGGATTTTTCCAAAACGGCACCTTCAACAGTTCCTTTTCATTCTGCTTTAGTATAACAAAGTTGAAAATTATGATGATTTTCTTTGAAGGGTTGCTATTTTCTTTTCCAGCTAACTTCCATCTTTCCAAGGATGCTACTATCTACCAGGTCTTAAGAGACATAAGAATATAGGATAAAGTGAAATATATTGCTTGTGAAAGGATAAATTTATAAGGAGAGTGCACAACAACAATGGAAAAATGAAAATAAAAGTCAATTTTCCTTTCTCTGGTGAATTACGTTGATCATTGGATGCTTATAAAAACAAAACATTGATCATTGGATGCATTATTTAATTTCTTAATTAGGCTTATAATTTAAATGTCAGAATGATGTGGATATACTGTAATGAAACTTGGTAGCCTTGTTTCAAAATTCCAACAAGAATCTTTAGAAGTAAAGTTGCCTAATTCTGGTTTCCACATGAATAATTATGTAATGTGTAAATGTGATGCATTTTGTTAACTTTACATTTAAGATATCTTAATTTGTTTTTCCTTTAATAAAGGTACCGAGCCATTACGAGTGCATATTATCGTGGAGCTGTTGGTGCTTTACTAGTCTATGATGTTACTCGCCATGTTACGTTTGAAAATGTGGAGAGATGGTTGAAGGAGCTGAGAGATCACACAGATGCCAACATTGTGGTGATGCTTGTTGGGAACAAAGCAGATTTACGTCATCTGCGAGCAGTTTCCACCGAAGATGCTACAGCTTTTGCTGAAAGAGAGAACACATTTTTCATGGAAACATCTGCCCTCGAGTCCATGAACGTTGAAAGTGCCTTCACCGAAGTGTTAACCCAGATCTATCGTGTCGTAAGCAAGAAGGCTCTTGACATAGGTGATGATCCAGCAGCTTTACCAAAAGGAGAGACGATTAATGTGGGGTCCCGTGATGATGTATCAGCTGTGAAGAAAAGTGGATGTTGCTCTGCTTGAGCTTACAATATAAATCTCTGTATTTTTACCTTACAATTATGCCCTGTTTATATCTATGTAGAGATCACAGGCAGCCTTACAGCATGAACATGATTGTGTGGAGAGCATCACTCTCTAAACTTCTGCTTCAGTCTGTAGAGAAATTCTGTTCAATATTATATTAGTCAAATGTTTAGGAAACATGCACTTTCATCATGCTTGTTTCCTATTTTGTTGTGCTTTATGAAGGTATCCTTAATTTCAGATTTATCGAAGCTTTTACTAGGTTTCTTCATTTTGTTTGTTCTTGTCTACGCATGCTGTTGGCAAAACAGTTACGTAGTTTAGTACGTTAGTTCCTTTCCTGTTTAGTTTTGTGCATGATCACCCCTGTATGTTTCTAAATTGTTTCGCTTTCTTCTGAAAGTTAAATTCCTTTATTTGATAATTAGATTAAAAATTGCTTTCGCTTAAGTCATGTTATCAACCAAAAAAATGTAGCTACCGGATAAGGAGCTGAACCTGAACCAGACCGGCTAAAATCAGGTAGTCTATGCGCTGGCCCGTGCATGCTTACCAAGCTCACGCACATTAATGCTGGAAACTCAGATGAATGTGAGGAAGTTTCAGCAAAATGTGTGCCAGATTGAACCTTATGGCAACAGTTGAAATAAATATTATATATATCTATTTAATATACATGGAGTCAACTGATCTAACCAGTGGCCCACTGGTTGAACCAGTGACCCATTAACCCAGTACCCTGATCGAGTCGATCATCGGACTAGTTTTAATAACACCGATAATCACATTTAGAAGCTCCACCAAAGAATGAGGTTGCGTTTGCCACAAAATGAGGTGGAGGATTCCTATCCTTAGGCTTTCCCAATAAAAATGGGCTATTTGAGGAGTTTGTTCGGTTTTTTTTTTTTTGGCAGACGTTGCCTAGACTTAAAAAATGTTATTCACACATCTACATTTGTATTTTAACAGTTTTTACCATTGATTATATCTAAATTCATTTTTAATTTTGTCAATAATAAAAATTCGAGGCACATTCAGCATTTTTCATAAGACACTTTTGCACAGAACTAGTTGAATGTTCCGCAGGCAATGCTACGTTACTCAGCTTTAAAAAATATATGCTGTCATGGTTTTTTTTTATAAGAAAAATGAGAAGACCGAAATCTATTATTTGGGTAAATTTCATGAAAAGAGCGTAGTGAAGACGTGCACAATAACGCTAGTTGGTACAAGAAGAAGAAAAAGGAAATGTGTTGAAGTAGGAAGCATCATGTTGTTGACAACGTAAATGAGGTTGTAATAGTTATGGAACTATTATAAGTTTTTTGTTGAGGAAAGATGTGATGTGCAGTTTGTTTTGGTTGTCAAAAACGTGTGGTAAAAAGGAGAACTTTTTCTTTCTATAAATACCATCATTTGTAAGAGAAAAAAGCAATCCCAACAAGAGAGAGAATAACGAGAGAGAGAAAAAACTTAGAAATAAAAGCTCTGTTTTTCTGGGTGTAATTGGGTTGTGGGTTATGAGTGTTTTGTAAACACTTTGAATATTTCCCTTTTGAGTAAAATATCTGCAGCAGCCCGGAGACGTAGGCATTACTGGCCGAACTCCGTTATCAATTTTGTGTGTTATTATTCCACATTTATTTCGTTTTTTCACAAATCTGATTGAGGAAAATTGCGTATTTTCCCAACAATTGGTATCAAGAGCTTTGGTGATTATTTCTGTCAATTTTTTTACAAAGCTATTACTCACATAAATAGTAAATTTGGTGAATAGTGAAATTTGGTCGGCGACACCAAATTATCCACGAAGGTGTTCTAAAACATGGTGGTTCGTACAAATTGTCAGAAACGATCTTGAGGAAGTCAGATTTGAGTTGGAGCGATGGCTGCAGATGAAGGAAAGGTGAAAATTGAGAAGTTCGATGGTGCGGACTTTTGCTTTTGGAAAATGCAGATTGAAGATTATATGTATCAGAAAAAGCTGTATCAACCTCTCCAAGAAAAGAAACCATAGGGCATGAAGGATGAAGATTGGACTCTTCTTGACAAGACAAGCCCTTGGAGTTATCTGATTGACATTATCCCGCAATGTTGCTTTTAACATTGCAAAAGAAAAGACCACGGCGAGTCTTATGGCGACCCTTTCCAGTATGTACGAAAAGCCGTCTGTCTCAAACAAAGTTCATTTGATGAGGCGGTTGTTCAATTTACGGATGACAGAAGGCGCATCGACTGTGCAACATCTCAATGAACTCAATACAGTCACAACCCAGTTGAGTTCAGTTGGAATTGAGTTTGATGAAGAAGTACGAGTATTGATACGTTTGTCTTCCCTACCAGAAAGTTGGAATGCTACTGTCACGGCTGTGAGTAGCTCATCGGGAAGCAACAAGTTGAAATTTAATGATGTTCGTGATCTGGTTCTCAGTGAAGAGATCCGACGGAGAGAGTCGGGTGAATCGTCAACCTCTTCAGTGTTGCACACAGAGTCAAGAGGAAGAAATTCAACCAGAGGAAATGGATGCGATAAATCGAGGGACAGGAGGTCTAAGTCCAGAAATCACCGTAGTTCCAATAGCTCGAAGAATGTCGAGTGTTGGAATTGTGGAAAGATCGGGCACTACAAAAATCAGTGCAAGAGTGCATCAAAGAATCATGAGGCGAAGGTAGAGGCAAATGTTACCTCCACGTCAGGAGAAGATGATGCATTGATATGCTCTTTGGAGAGCAAGGAAGAGTCTTGGGTGTTAGACTCTGGAGCATCCTTTCATGCCACTTCGCAGAAAGAATTCTTTGAGGATTATGTCCCCGGAAACCTTGGTAAAGTTTACCTTGGTAACAATCAATCATGTGAGATTGTGGGCAAAGGTGTAGTGAAGATTAAGTTGAACGGGTCTGTATGGGAATTGAAAAATGTCAGACATATTCCTGACCTGACGAAGAACTTAATCTCGGTAGGTCAGTTGGTCAGTGATGGCTACACAACAGTCTTCCATGGTGATCAATGGAAGATTTCAAAGGGTGTAATGACGATTGCTCGCGGTAAAAAGAGTGGTACTCTTTACAAGACAGTAGGAGCATGTCATTTGATTACAGTTGCAACAAATGAAAATCCCAATCTATGGCATCGGAGACTGGGCCATATGAGTGAGAAAGGGATGAAGATCATGCACTCAAAGGGCAAACTATCAGGTCTTCGGTCAGTAGAAATTGACATGTGTGAAGACTGTATACTTGGAAAGCAGAAACGAGTCAGCTTTCGGACAAGTGGAAGAACCTCAAAGAAGGAGAGACTCGAGCTAGTTCACTCTGATGTTTGGGGTCCAACTACCGTCTCATCCATTGGTGGGAAACAATACTTTGTGACTTTTATCGACGGTCACTCTAGGAAAGTATGGGTCTACTTTCTGAAACATAAGTCTGAAGTATTCGAGGCTTTTAAGATGTGGAAAGCCAGAGTCGAAAATGAGACAGGGTTGAAGATCAAAAAGATCAGAACCGACAATGGTGGTGAATATGAAGACACCAGATTCAAGAAGTTTTGCTTTGAGCACGGGATCAGAATGGAGAGAACCGTGCCGGGTATGCCTCAACACAATGGTATAGCTGAGCGTATGAACCGAACATTGACTAAAAGAGCCAGAAGCTTGCGTGTGCAATCAGGTCTATCGAAACAGTTCTGGGCAGAAGCAGTCGACACAACAGCTTACTTGATCAACCGATGTCCATCGGTACCATTGGAACACATAATACCAAAAGAGGTATGGAGCGGAAAAGAGATGAACCTCAAACATCTTAGAGTTTTCGGTTGTGTAGCATATATGCATATCAGTGATCAAGGTCGGAATAAGCTTGATTCGAAATCGAAGAAGTGCACTTTCATCGGTTATGGTGAAGATGAATTTGGCTACCACCTTTGGGATGATGAAAACAAAAAGATGATCCGTAGTAGAGATGTGATCTTCAACGAAAGAGCGATGTACAAGGACATACATGTCATAGATACCAGCAACTCAGAACATAGTGGGCCTGTGTATGCAGAGGTGGACGATATCCTAGAAAGTCCTATAGTTGATAATTCTCAGTTAGAGGAATCAATTGAACAAGATAGCGAGCAGCAGTCTGACACACCAATGCCTCCTACCCCGACTCCTGCATTGAGAAAGTCTTCTCGACCTCATGTGCCTAACAGGAGATACATGAATTATATGTTGTTGACTGATGGAGGGGAGCCTGAAAACTACGAGGAAGCATGTCAGGCCGCGGATGCTAGCAAGTGGGAGCTTGCCATGAAAGACGAGATGAAGTCTTTGATCTCCAATCAGATTTGGGAACTAGTCGAGTTACCCATGGGAAAGAAGGCACTTCACAACAAATGGGTGTATCGGGTGAAGGAGGAGCATGATGGCTCCAAGAGATACAAAGTCCGGCTAGTTGTCAAAGGATTCCAGCAAAAGGAAGGAGTCGACTACACTGAAATTTTTGTTCCAGTTGTGAAGCTCAATTCTATCAGGTCTGCGTTAAGTATTGTAGCCAGTCAAGAGCTCTATCTTGAGCAGTTGGACGTGAAGACCACATTTCTTCATAGAGACATAGATGGGGAGATATATATGCACCAACCAGAAGGTTTTTCAGAAAAAGGGAAGGAAAATATGGTGTGTAGATTGAAGAAGAGCTTGTATGGCCTGAAACAAGCCCCAAGACAGTGGTACATAAAGTTTGACGGCTTCATGCACAAGGAAGGTTTCCAGAAGTGCAATGCCGACCACTGTTGTTACTTCAAGAGATATAAGTCCAGTTATATCATTCTGCTACGTTATGTCGATGATATGTTAGTAGCGGGTTCAGATATGGACGAGATCGAAAACTTGAAGATGCACCTGTCAAAAGAATTTGACATGAAGGACTTGCGTCCAACAAAGAAGATCCTTGGAATGCAAATCACGAGAGATAAGCAAAGAGGAATTTTGCAGTTATCTCAGGCAGAGTACATCAACCGTGTTTTGCAAAGATTCAACATGGGCGACGCCAAGCCGATAAGCACACCTTTGGCGAGTCATCAAGGACCAGTCTCCTCAGACAGAGGAAGAAATAGAGTTTATGGCTAAGATTCCGTATGCTTCAGCCATTGAAAGTTTGATGTACGTGATGGTCTGTACAAGGCCAGACATTGGCCATGCAGTGGGAGTTGTTACCAGGTTTATGTCAAATCCAAGTAAAGCTCATTGGGAAGCAATTAAGTGGATTTTGAGGTATCTACGAGGCACCACAAAGAAGTGTCTGTACTTTGGTAAAGGAGAATTAAAAGTACAAGGATACATAGATGCAGACTTTGGAGGTGAAGTCGATCACCGAAGAAGTACCACCGGTTACATATTCACTGTTGGAACAACATTTGTTAGTTGGATGTCGCAGGTACAAAAGATTGTTGCTTTATCCACTACGTGTTTGAATATGTAGCGTGTATGAGGCTTGATAAAGAATTGATATGGCTTCAAGGATTGTTGACAGAGCTGGGATTCATCCAGGAGAAAAGTGTTTTGCACAGTGATAGTCAAAGTGTGAAACATCTGGCAAAGAATTCAGCATTCCATTCCAGAACAAAGCACATTGATCTTCGTTATCACTTTATCAGATCTCTGATTGAGGATAAGGTGCTAACATTGAAGAAGATTCAAGGAAGTAAGAATCCAGCAGACATGTTAACCAAGGTGGTGACCATTGACAAATTGAAGTTGTGTTCAACTTCAGTTGGCCTGCTAGAATAACAAACCTGGGAAGGCTGCTGTATTGATCGAGGTGTGAAGACATATTGAAATCAGTCTTCAAGTGAGAGATTGTTGACAACGTAAATGAGGTTGCAATAGTTATGGAACTATTATAAGTTTTTTGTTGAGGAAAGATAGGAAGTGCAACTTGTTTTGGTTGTAAAAAACGTGTGGTAAAAAGGAAAACTTTTGCTCCTATAAATACCATCATTTATCAGAGAGAAAAGCAATCCCAACAAGAGAATAACTAAAGAGAGAGAAAAAACTTAGAAATAAAAACTTTATTTTTCTGGGTGTAATTGGATTGTGAGTATTTTATAAACACTTTGTATATTTCTCTTTTGAACAAAATATATGCAGCAACCCCGAAACGTTGGCAATTTAGGAAAATTGGGTATTTTTCCAACACATAAGATGCAGTGCAGCATTCAACAATAAGCACTATAGCATTACACAATTTCCGGGTGCAAGTATCAGGATTTTCCACAAATAAAAGAGCAGCATCGCAAATTAGAAAAACAATAAGCTATAATTTGAAACTGTGATAAACCAAACGCGTTAACTTAGTTACTCAGTTTAAGAAGTTTTGATGATGATGCGGGTTAATTTAAAGAATTTGGGGACCGATGAATGTCAATTTAGTTTAAGTTTTAACTCCTCAGCCCAGCGTTTCTCCTTCACCAACGGCGCTATCTCGAACGTCTTCGCCATTGAGGTGAGGGGAGACTGTTGGGGGTTGATTGGGAGGAGTAGAACAAAATCTGTACACTTTTTTAATCCAACGAAAATCATAGGTTGTGCCCTTACCCATCTTTTACTTGTCCACCGTAGAACTTGCCCACCAAACAGAACTTAACTTGAATTAAACCATAAATTGCAAGTTGGAGTGAAGCATTTAAATATGTAAAAACTTTTACTTGTACAGTTGTACCTTATAGCACAAACTAAGCTAAACAAATTACTCATCCATACAGATCCATATCAAAAGGGTGGCAAGAACTCATTTAAGAAAACCAAAACGGAAATTTTGTCACAAGACTCGATTATAAACATCCATAGAGCATGGGAATCAAGGTGGTGAGGCTTCAGGGCACTATCTACCAAAAGCAGTTGTTATGTAGCTGATTCCAGTGAATGGCACCTGCAAATTAATGTTTTTATGAACAAATAAGGCACAAGATATCAACAAATAGGCATGATACATAAATCAAATACCAAAATAATTGACTAAACATACATAATCAGGAAGTGGATGAACTGGCCCCTTGGATTCATGATGTCGGTTTGTCTTTGTCGGCATCAGAATCAGAGGAAGAGTGGAAAGAAGGTAAAGGGTTTTCTCCTTTGATGACCCAACCGAGTGCAAAGAAGGTGATGCCGGCGAGAATGGCAGTGCCCCAAGCTTGAGAGTACCACCTGCTGTACTGTTTAATGGCATACCTCCATTGATCTCTCAGAGTTGCCGCATCTGGATTCACTGTCTCTCGAGGGTTTATATGCCCCCCTGACCCTGCTGAATATTTGCTTGAATTCCCAACCCCACTTCCATTTCTACTTCCACTTGATGAAGAAGAAGATGGTGATGGTGGTGGTGGTGGGACGGGATTTGGGGCCTTGGGGTTATTCTCACTCATGATTTTGTTTCGAGTTCGCAACTACAACCCTAACCTTCAAAATTGATTGAGATATAAATCCCTGACACCAAAAAAAGTATTATGTTATTCTAAGAATCTAAATACGATAATTACAGGGGACAATTCCACTTTTGTTTCAAAAATCAACATAAGACTGGACCTAAAAGTTATTTAAAAATTTTGGAAATGTCACTGATATTTGTATATACAGTTGTCATCGTAATTGTCTATATTGGTTGTGAAGATAATATTTCTGTCCAAAAAATGCCACGTTTCCTAAACGACACTTGTTGGCAAATTAAAAGGTTGTCTCAAATTGAAATTTGATTATGTTTTTTGAACACATTTTGGGGACACCTGTTTTTTTATAGTATTCTCGAAATACGTGTATATAAAGAAGATTAAAAGTAGTTAACGAAAGTTTATCCAGTTAGTAAGGATAAGACTCATAATCCACAAGGTCGTGAGTTCGAATTCCACTATCAATATGAGGACCTCGTTGGCGGGTAATCTATAAGTACCTTTGTAAGCACTCTTTGAGCCGTAAGGCCTGCCCTTGACCCTGATGAAGTCCCGGAACCCAACTCACCTAAACTTTCTTAATAAAAAAAATGATAAAAAGTAAATGAGAGATAAAATCAAATATATACGATATCATATACGATGTCTAAATTTTGTGTTCAAATAACATAACTCATTGAAATTTAAGACAATCTCCAAAGAGTACTGTTTTCACAAAGGACAAAACTTACGTGTAATTCTATAAGTATATTAGATACTATTTTTCAATAACAATAGAACACGTGGCTTAGCTATTACACACAGTTATGTTTTCATCAATTTTCATCAAGGCAGTTTTGACATACTGAATATAGTTAGTGGCTGAATGCAAGAAATTATGATTATAGGAAATCAATTTTCAATTAAAATGGGCTATAAATGCATAATCCGGTCTCTGTTATAAGCAAAAAAAATCCCAATTTTTTTGGTCAAATATATGAGCAAAATTTAACTATTTCCATCCAATTTAACCTTATTCTCAAAATACTCTTCACTTAATACAAATTTTGTTTTTCAATAACTTCTTTTATTCCTAACAATATACACTTAATAAATAAGATGAAGAATAATTTAAATAACCGACTTAATTTTTTTAAATAAGATTAAAAAATCATTTTAATATAAATGTTTTATTTAATTTTTTTCTTATAATAGATAATAGATAACAGAGGCAGTGAGTTTATCCTGATCTCAAATCAAATCCAGCGTTAAAATGTGAATTGATTCAAGCTATCAATTTCGATTGGACACAAGCTAGAAATTAAAGCGTGTCAATTCGAGTATCAAATATCAAAATATATTATTATTTAATTCATATCAACATAAGAACTATTACCGAGTGTGATGTTTAAATCAGAAACAATTTAAGTACAATAATCACAATAAGTGTGATGTTTAGCCAAGGTTTTGCTAGTTCAGGTCTTTTAATCAGAATGCATCAATCTGCAATATAAGTACTGATTCTATAATCTCATTGGTTAATGATGTACGTAATTAAGTGTGAGATATTTCCAAAATAAATGTTTGAAATATTGCTTGACATTAATGGTTAAATAAAATTAATGGCTGCTACCTTGCCCTTGCATACATGGATGCAACGGTTCAGTTGGATATCCATTCTGTCGAGTTCGATACTCATCTGATGCCATTTTGAACTATTAGTTTTTGTCAGTTTCAATTTATAACGTTTAAATTGGAAAAAGTGTCTCGTAGGGATTCAAACTCGGAAACGCAAGGTAGATGGACACACCCACAATCACTAAGCCAACAGCTATATTGTGTCATCCATTGATCGTTAATGGTATTTAACTGTTATATTTGACTGTTGGTTAAACACTTGGAGAGTTGCTTTCTTTCACCAAGTGGCATGAGTTGGTCTATAAATAAAACCATCTGCATGCAGAAGAGATATATGAAAATCTCAGAATTTCCCAAGCCATCTTCACTCCAAATCACCTTCTTTTCTCCCTTGTGCGCAGAGAGAGTTAAGAAGACTATTATTCTGTAAACTGCCATTGACGATACGCTTGGTTTAGGGTGTGCAAACCAAACCAAGGTTACTCCATTGTATCTTGAAGGGGATTCACCAGTTACACCAGTTGCATCCAATCTACGAGGAGAGATTGGTGGGGGTGAATCGAATCTAAAGTCTAGTGTTCCTACACATCTTGGAGATTGCACATTACCTTTGTTTTCTTCTTCTTTGTTGGGGGCCAGACCCCATTATCTAACAATCTTTAGGTTCGATTTTCTGTAATAATGGCTGCAATGTTGAAGGAGATGACTTCTGACTTTATGAAACTTGAGAGGTTATAAGGTGGAAACTTTCATCGTTGGCAAAAGAAGATGCAATTCCTTCTTACAACACTGAAGGTGGCATATGTGTTGAACACACCAAGACCAGAGGAAAGAGAAGATGAGACCATCAATGAGACTCGTGAGAGGAACAAGTGGGTTAATGATGACTACATTTGCGTGGGGCATATTTTGAATGGCATGACTGACTCATTGTTCGATGTGTATCAAAATACGGGATCCTCCAAAGAACTATGGGAGAAACTTGAGGCAATATACATGATGGAGGACGCAACAAGTAAGAAATTTCTTATTAGTCGTTTTAATAATTATAAAATGGTTGATGGTATGCCTATCATGGAACAAATGCATGAAATTGAACGTATTCTCAATAACTACAAACAACATAATATGCACATGGATGAAACCATCATTGTCTCCTCAATCATTGACAAACTTCCTTCTTCATGGTAAGACTTTAAAAGAAGTCTTAAACATCGGAAAAATGACATTTCTCTTGAACAATTGGGAAATCACCTTCGTTTAGAAGAAGAGTGTCGCAAACAAGATGATACTAAAGAACATTCTTGATAATCCGCTAGATACTGTGATTTATATATATATATTGAGTGTATTTTTGATTCCATTGTGCTAATTGATTGAGTTTTGTCCTTTAAGTTTAATTAATTGAGTTTTTAATAATGTTTTACATATTTTAGTTTATTTATATATATTTTTTAGTTTATTTAATAATGTTTTCTTTTGTTTTTGTTAAATAGGAAAATATGAAGAAGAAAAAATTAATTGACCAAAAGGAAGCTGGACATTTAATTTGGACATGGCCCATTCTAATGTAAATAAGAGATTATGGAGCAAATGAAAGCCCACGTGAAGAAGGAAGCTTCCTTTCCTTCTGGGCATTTGGACTAGGTGGATTACCAAGAGTTAAAAAAAAAGAATGAAGCAAGATGGCCCATTTGGAAGCAAAACCTGAAGCTCCTGAAACGTAACAAAAGAACAGAGCATAAAACAAGGGGAGCCGCACAGTAGCAAATAGGTGACGCGGAAGGTGAGGTGCACAGCAACGTAGCACAGCGAGCAGCGGCAGCAGCGAGGAAAGGAGAAAATATGAAGCTGCCATACACTGGGATCATCTTCATTTTTATGAAGTTTTTTCTACTCTCTTTATTTTATTTTATTTTAGGGTTTAGTATGTCTAGCTAAATCCTTTTTGTTGGGGTTAGATGATAGCTTTTCTAACTTGGTTGTTTATTGATTTGGTTTAACACAAGTTTCTATTTCTTTATGAGTGTTTGATTCCATGCTTAATGATTTTCTTGGCTTAGCTACCCATGAAATGATTTGTTACTTTGATAGACAATTGAAAGATTGATGTTAAGGCATGCTCATGAATCAAATACCAAGTAGTTCATGAACGTAGACATAGTTCTTGGGGTGCTTGCAATCTTATAAATCTTGACTCTTAATGCAAAATCTCATGTTACTCCACCTAAGACATTAGGGTTTAATTTGGGGTTTTAGGCTCATTCCACCTAAGACATTAGGGTTTGAGTATTTTAGAAGATTTGATTGTCATAAATGAATTAGGACTTGTGTTAGTAACCATTTCATTGCAATTGAGGGAGGATTAGTGTAGTCTAACCCTGACAATTTTATCCATTTGTATCTGCATTCCAAGTGTTTGATAAAAGTTCCCAAAAGACCAAAAATATTTTATTGCTTTATTTTATGTTTTGATCTCTTTTCATGCCATCGTTTAGTCTAGATAGTTGTTAAATTTGTGAATTGGTAATTGGCAACCGATCCCTGTGGATGATAACCGGTCTCACCACCGTATTACCTGTACGACTAGGTACACTTGCCTATTTATTTATTAAAAATCGTATCAAGTTTTTGGCGCCGTTGTCGGGGATTAGTTTTGTCAATATCATTAGTAACAAAGTAGAGAACTACTTTAGACATTTTTGTTTATATATATTTTTTGTATATATTTGATTTTTTTCTTTTGAGTTGTGTTTGTCCAAGGTGGATTGCAAATCATGGAGACTTGTTATTTTCCAGCCTTGGATGGAGTTACAAAATATTCCTTTTGGCCTAATGTAGTCTTGGGAGACTATAGGCTCTGGGGAAATCAATGCCCTCATGCACAAGCTTATAGTGTAATCATGAAGCATGTGGAGGAATGGAAAAGGAATGAGCCAAATCCTCTGAAATCTGTTCTGCAACAATATTCACAAGAGATGTCCATCTCTGAGGCCAAAATAAGAACCAACTGTGATAGTATCGAAGCTGTGAAGCAGGATTTCAAAATGCAAGTTGAGGAAATTTGTAAACAGTTGGTACAAGAATCACATGTGGTGAGGCTGTTGGGAGATGAGTCACAAGAAAAAGAACATGGAATGGAGAGCAAAGAGGAACTACCTTTCACCATGCTTGCTGAGAAACCGGGAATTTCTGCATTGGATAAATATATTGGTTTGGATGCATGTGTGGATACTACAAAATTGGCTCAAGAAGTAAAACCTCATGTGCTTCATGGAACACTT
Source organism: Sophora flavescens (assembly GCA_030762895.1). Classification (NCBI taxonomy): domain Eukaryota; kingdom Viridiplantae; phylum Streptophyta; class Magnoliopsida; order Fabales; family Fabaceae; genus Sophora; species Sophora flavescens. The sequence goes on along the minus strand of CM061062.1, from coordinate 92,918,825 downwards.
ATGCCTGAAGAGGTTGAAAGAGGAGCTTATCACTTGCAGTTTGACCCAGGAGGAACCGAGAGTAGAATCATATTGCTTCTGCAAGTGCCACTTCACAAGCTTTGGGATCCGGGAGGAAGCCTTTCAACTTTGAGCATCTCTTGGCCCCTATGCTACAAGCAATGGGATCCGGGTGGAAGCTTCTCAATGAGTTTTTCTTAACCCTTCACTTTAATTTATTTTTATTTTCTTGTTGTTAGTTGTGTGTTTCACATGTTTTAGTTAGTTTGTGTTAGAATAAAATAGACCAAGCACTTAAAGGTTTATGATGCTGTTTTGAGATGTCACTTTTAGCATTCTCATTATTTTGTGCATTTTGTCTGGCTATTTTCCTTTCTTTGGAAGTTCTTCTTGTAGTATAGTCTTCATTTTTCAAATTTGTTCATAGCAATTTTCATAACCTCTTTGCATATTTTTGTTTCTTTTTTATTTAATTCATGGCAATAAGGTATTGAACGAAATTTTGGAATCTCAGTTATAACCTTAGTGAGATATTGGGCTTGATTGTTAATTCTTTGAGTGTGCACCATTGAGTTGATGTGCTGAGATTTGCTTGATTCTTTTATCTAAGATTCATGAATTGCATGTTTTGCATAAAAATGATTTGGGCCATTTTTCATAAGCCACTTGAGCCAAAAAGCCAACCTTGCATGAAAAATTCCCTTGCTAACCCCTTTGAGCTTATTGTTACTTTTTGTTCTCACCCTTGCTTCTTGAATGATGATTACCATATTTATTCCAACTTGAGGATATGAGAGCATTGGTGAATTGCTTGTGGACAAGCAAAGACTTTGGTTTGGGGGAGAGAGTAATGAAATAATGTGAGAAGCTTTGAAAAAAAAATGTGAAAAATGACATGAAAATGTGGGGAAAAAATTGGTACCCACAAGAAAAAAATTTGAAAAAATGGAAGTTGAGACAAAGAAAAAAAAAAGAAAAAGAAGTTTGAAAAAAAAAAGATTTATGTGAATAAGGTTGAGGAATAAAGTTGAAAGAAGCTTCAAAGAAGGGAAAGGAGAAATGGAAGAAAAAAAAAATCAATTATAGCAATTGGGAATTTGTGCTTTACACTGAAACATTTGAGTTGTTGTAATTGCTCTCCTATTCTCTTGGACATTTTTCTATTTGTTTCTCACCTCACTTGTTTTCCACTTTAGCCAAGTTACAACCCAGAATAAAGTCCCTTTGATTTGTGCATGCTTGTGGTTTGTGATTTTTTTGGAGTTAGATGAAAAGCAAATCTACGGTTCCATGACTCTAATGTGTGCTTTGAGGGAAACACTTCACCACCATATCCTTGAGTGATTATTTGATGAGTGTGTATCCTGTGAGGACTAAAGTTCTATTTTTTCTTCCCTTGCCAAATTGCCATGATTTTTAATTTTGAAGAATATGGAGATTGCAAAGTTGTTATGCTTTTTGCTTCTTGGCATTTTTGGAATTAAGCTTGCTTTCGGTTGATGCTTCTGTTTTAGGAATTAGTCATTGTGCAATTTTGCCTTACAGTGATTTTGTTTAATTGGGCGCTCTTTCGGTTTTCCCAAATCATATAAGAGCTTGGTCTGTTGTCCTGCGTGTTTTGTGTGCTGGTTTGGGGTTACTTTTGCTTGGGGACAAGCAAAGTCTTAGGTTTGGGGGAGTGATAATCCGCTAGATACTGTGATTTATATATATATTTTGAGTGTATTTTTGCTTCCATTGTGCTAATTGATTGAGTTTTGTCCCTAAGTTTAATTAATTGAGTTTTTAATAATGTTTTACATATTTTAGTTTATTTATATATATTTTTTAGTTTATTTAATAATGTTTTCTTTTGTTTTTGTTAAATAGGAAAATATGAAGAAGAAAAAATTAATTGAGCAAAAGGAAGCTGGACATTTAATTTGGACATGGCCCATTCTAATGTAAACAAGAGATTATGGAGCAAATGAAAGCCCACGTGAAGAAGGAAGCTTCCTTTCCTTCTGGGCATTTGGACTAGGTGGATTACCAAGAGTTAAAAAAAAAAAGAATGAAGCAAGATGGCCCATTTGGAAGCAAAACCTGAAGCTCCTGAAACGTAACAAAAGAACAGAGCATAAAACAAGGGGAGCCGCACAGTAGCAAATAGGGAGGTGACGCGGAAGGTGAGGTGCACAGCAACGTAGCACAGCGAGCAGCGGCAGCAGCGAGGAAAGGAGAAAATATGAAGCTGCCATACACTGGGATCATCTTATGAAGTTTTTTCTACTCTCTTTATTTTATTTTATTTTATTTTATTTTATTTTATTTTAGGGTTTAGTATGTCTAGCTAAATCCCTTTTTGTTGGGGTTAGATGATAGCTTTTCTAACTTGGTTGTTTATTGATTTGGTTTAATACAAGTTTCTATTTCTTTATGACTGTTTGATTCCATGCTTAATGCTTTTCTTGGCTTAGCTACCCATGAAATGATTTGTTGCTTTGATAGACAATTGAAAGATTGATGTTAAGGCATGCTCATGAATCAAATGCCAAGTAGTTCATGAACATAGACATAGTTCTTGGGGTGCTTGCAATCTTATAAATCTTGACTCTTAATGCAAAATCTCATGTTACTCCACCTAAGACATTAGGGTTTAATTTGGGGTTTTAGGCTCATTCCACCTAAGACATTAGGGTTTGAGTATTTTAGAAGATTTGATTGTCATAAATGAATTAGGACTTGTGTTAGTAACCATTTCATTGCAATTGAGGGAGAATTAGTGTAGTCTAACCCTGACAATTTTATCCATTTGTATCTGCATTCCAAGTGTTTGATAAAAGTTCCCAAAAGACCAAAAATATTTTATTGCTTTATTTTATGTTTTGATCTCTTTTCATGCCATCGTTTAGTCTAGATAGTTGTTAAATTTGTGAGTTGGTAATTGGCAACCGATCCCTGTGGACGATAGCCGGTCTCACCACTGTATTACTTGTACGACTAGGTACACTTGCCTATTTATTTATTAAAAATCATATCAATTCTGTTCATGTGAAGGTGCATGTAGTAGAGGAAGGGAAATCTGGTAAGTCCTCTAAAAAGAGGAATCGAGATTTTGGAAAATCTCATGAAAAAAACAATGAGAATGACTACAAGAAAAATAAAAATAAAAATGGTTGTTTCTATTGTGGAAAACCGAGACATTTCAAGAGGAATTGTCGTCTCCTGAAAAAGGAAAAAAAGAAGGAATCTAGTGCAACAAAGGACAATATTGTTGCGGTCATTTTCGAAATCAACATGATAGAAGATGTTGGATCATGGTGGATTGACTCCGGTGCAACTCGCCATGTGTGTAAGAACAAGGATCTCTTCAAGACAATTAATGAAGAAGATGGACCCGTTCTATATATGGGAAATGCATCAACTGTCCAAGTTAAAGGTAAAGGGACGGTGGAACTAGAATTCACTTCGTAAAAAGTAGTCACTCTTACAGATGTTTATTATACCAGATGTTAGGAAGAATTTAATTTCTGTACTGTTACTTATTAAGTACGGGTTCAAATGTGTATTTGAGGGAGACAAGTTTATTCTCTCCAAGGGAGGAATGTTTGTAGGAAAGGGATACATTTGTGAAAATATGTTCAAACTCAATATTATTAATGATAATGGATTTATTTATGCTTATGTTGTTGAGTCTTGTAATTTTTGGCATTCTCGTTTAGGACATGTTAATTTTAGGAAAATCGATGAAATGATGAATTCATGTTTAATTCCTAAAACAAGTAGAATTTCAGATGCATGTACAACTTGTATGCTAACTAAGATAACTAGATTTCCTTTTCCTAGAGTTGAAAGAAGTTCTAAAGTGTTAGATTTAATTCATTCTGATGTATGTGATTTACATGGTTGGCCCACTATAGGTGGTAAAAAATATTTTGTGACATTCATAGATGATTGTACTAGATATTGTTATGTATATTTAATGCATTTAAAGGATGAAATGTTATATAAATTTAAGATATTTAAAACAGAAGTAGAACTTCGACATGAAACATTTATTAAATGTTTTAGGAGTGATAGAGGGGGAGAGTTCTATAACCCTAGTTACTTTGAGTCTACTGGAATAATTCACCAAACAACCGCACCTTATTCCCCACAACAAAACGGCATAGCTGAAAGGAGAAATAGGGTATTAGAAGAAATGATAAATGCAATGTTATCATATTCTGGTCTAGCAAAAGGTTATTGGGGAGAAGCCTTGTTGACGGCTTGTTATATCTTGAATAGAGTTCCAAACAAAAGGAACAAAATAACCCCATATGAACTTTGGAAAAATAGAAAGCCCAACCTTGACTATTTCAAAGTTTGGGGTTGTAGGGCAATAGTAAAAGTTCCTGAACCAAAAATAAAGAAATTAGGTGAAAGGGGAATTGAATGTGTGTTCCTGGGCTATGCTAAAAATAGCAAAGCATATAGATTCATGGTTATAGAATCTAATGACTCGTATCTTGTAAATACAGTAATTGAGTCTAGGGATGCTATCTTTCAAGAAGATAGGTTTAACTCAATTCCAAGTCACAAAAATAATGTTCATAGTAATGCACATAATCTAGAAACCAATGTATTTAATAATAATACTTTAGAGAGTTCAGAACTTAGAAGAAGTCAGAGAGTTAGGAAAGAGAAAACTTATGGACCAGACTTTTTCATGTTCCTTGTTGAAGGAACAAGAGAGTCCATAGACAGTTATGGACCAATATGTTATAATACAGAAAGTGATCCAGAAACTTTTGAAGAGGCAATAAAGTCTCAAGATGCCGCTTTCTGGAAGGAAGCTATACAAGAGGAAATAGACTCAATAATGGGGAATAAAACGTGGAAATTAGTTGACTTCCCACCTGGTTCCAAACCTATAGGTTGTAAATGGATTTTCAAAAGGAAAATGAAGGTAGATGGAACCATAGATAAGTTTAAGGCAAGACTAGTTGCTAAGGGATTTACACAAAAAGAGGGCATTGACTATTTTGATACATATGAACCTGTGGCAAGAATTGCCTCAATTAGAGTGCTATTGGCACTTGCATCCATCTATAAGTTTGTCATTCATCAAATGAATGTGAAAACAACATTTCTTAATGGGGAATTAGATGAAGAGGTGTATATGTCACAACCTGAAGGGTTTGTGGTTAATGGTCAAGAAAAGAAGGTGTGTAAATTGAATAAGTCATTGTATGGACTAAAACAAGCTCCTAAACAATGGCATCAAAAGTTTGATCAAGTTATGCTAGCTAATGGATATAAAATAAATGAATTTGACAAGTGTATTTATAGTAAATTCCATAATGGAAAAGGTGTTACGATTTGTTTATATGTTGATGATATGTTAATATTTGGTACTGATCTAGATGAGGTGGAAAAAACTAAGAGTTTCCTCTCTAGTAATTTTGATATGAAAGACTTAGGGAAAACCGATGTGATACTAGGGATTAGAATAATAAGAGATGGTGAGAACATAGGTTTGTCCCAATCTCATTATATAGAAAAGGTGTTAAAGAAATTTAATGAATTTGATTGTCAATCTGTTGTTACTCCCTTTGATCATAACACTAATTTAGTACCAAATAAAGGTTGTCCAATAGCACAACTTGAATACTCAAAGTAATTGGATGCTTAATGTATGCGCCATGACATGTACTAGACCAGACATTGCATATGCTGTAGGGAGACTAAGTAGGTATACAAGTAATCCAAGCAAAGACCATGGACATGCTGTCCGAAGAGTATTGAAATACTTGAAGGGGACAATGAATTATAGTTTGAACTATAATGGGTATCCTTCAGTATTAGAAGGTTACACGGATGCCAGTTGGGTGACTTATACAGAAGATCATGCTTCAACAAGTGGTTGGGTCTTCACACTTGGTGGGGGTGCTATTTCTTGGGGATCCAAGAAACAAACTTGCATTGCTGACTCCACCATGGCTGCAGAATTCATAGCATTGGCAGCAGGAAGCAAAGAAGCAGAATGGCTTAGAAATTTGATGTATGAGATACCAATTTGGCCAAAGCCAATATCACCAATATCCATACATTGTGATAGTCAATCAACACTATCAAAGGCATATAGCCAGGTTTATAATGGAAAGTCCAGGCACAATGGGCTAAGACATAGCTATGTAAAAGATTTGATTACAAATGGAGTAATATCCATAGTCTTTGTGAAAACAGAGAGGAATCTTGGAGATCCTTTGACGAAAGGACTGACAAGGGATATGGTGTTGAAAACATTATTAGGGATGTGACTCAAGCCCATATCTACATGACCACCAATGGTGAAACCCGACTCATACTTAAGCAGCATCAAGTCTTGAGTTCAATGGGCCAAAGTACGCTATGAGAGTGATTGCAAGTACATGACAAATAGATGCATCCCAAGGTTTAAAAGTACTTGGAAACCATAAGGACATAAAAGAAAAGGGTGAGCTTTTGCTCTTAATGGACCTATAGCATATATGTGCTAAGGTGCCCAACTTATGGGGGTGCTTTTGGTAAAGTCCACCTATATGAGAGTGAAGTGGGGCCGCTTCTTAGAGTTGGGCTTGACTCTGTAAGCTCTCATGAAAAGGATACACGACACAAGGCCTTACCAAATGTGTCATACTACCACGTCGTTCAATGGTACCGAGATTTCATGTGCAAGTCATGCACGCTTGTTCTAATGAATATTTGGTTCAAAGCTTGTCTACCATTTTATTCGGGGATGAGTGAAACCCATGGCTTACTAAGCAAAGGTTCAAATCCCCAAGATACCTTTGTCTGAAAACATGCGATTTCCGGAATAATGGGATTCGGATTTATTTTGAAAATTGTGGGGATTGTGAGATATTTCCAAAATAAATGTTTGAAATATTGCTTGACATTAATGGTTAAATAAAATTAACGGCTGCTACCTTGCATACATGGATGCAACGGTTCAGTGGTAAGTCCTTGGTTGGATATCCATTCTGTCGTGGGTTTGATACTCACTTGATGCCATTTTGAACTATTAATTTTTGACAGTTTAAATTGGAAAAAGTGTCTGGTGAGGATTCGAACTCGGAAACGCAAGGTAGATGGACACACCCACTAGTCACTAAGCCAACGTCTATATTGTGTCATCCATTGATCGTTAATGGTATTTAACTGTTATATTTGACTGTTGGTTAAACACTTGGAGAGTTGCTTTCTTTCACCAAGTGGCATGAGTTGGTCTATAAATAGAATCATCTGCATGCAGAAGAGACATACGAAAATCTCAGAATTTCCCAAGTCATCTTCACTCCAAATCACCTTCTTTTCTCCCTTGTGAACAGAGAGAGTTAAGAAGACTATTGTTCTATAAACTGCCATTGACGATACGCTAGGTTTAGGGTGTGCAAACCAAACCAAGGTTACTCCATTGTATCATGAAGGGGATTCGCCAGTTACACCTGTTGCATCCAATCTACGAGGAGAGATTGGTGGGGGCGAATCGAATCTAAAGTCTTGTGTTCCTACATGCCTTGGAGATTGCGCATTACCTTTGTTTTCTTCTTCTTTGTTGCAGGCCAGACCCCATTATCTAACACTAAGTATGATATATATTGGGCTATGGAGTTCTTTTATGTGGATTATTATTAGTTATTTTAGGCACTATATTTCGTAAATTCATACAAATTATTGATCCAAAAAATGGTTGGTCATGATGAAAATGGATTGTGACCCTAGGCAAACCTTACCTGTAAGGTTGGGGGTTCAGATCTTTTACCTAACCATAACCACCACTCCAACTCGTGAGTTATAGTGTGTTTGGAAACTCATATGAATTGGTTAGAATTGCTTTTGAAATATAAAAGCTACAAATAATTGTTTCATTGCAAAAGTGCTTTTGGAAGCCACCAACTTGGTTTCAAACATGCACTCAGTCTCATTGTTTTGCCCGTGGAATACTCGGCCAAAAACAACAAAAAAATGTCATACAAATTATTGGTAAAAGAAACAATTTACATTTTTTACTGCATCTGCTGAGAAAATTTCTGTGCATTTCTCTGTCACTAACGTAGTCATATGATAACAAATCCATTCCCCGCTTTCAAGAGTTATTTATAAAGAGAAAAAGAAGAGAAAAACAGACCTGCCGTCTTTTGAAAATCCAACGTTCAATAATATAGTTACATTCAAATATGACAAACATTGAGAAATTCACAATATTTTCATGGCTAGAACATACATATAAGTGCAACTGGGAATGACATTTCATCACCAAGATAGTTGCCTTTTCTCCTACCCTTCTGGAAAAACAATTGTTAATGTTGACAATACACTTTCATATGCCCTGAAAGCCAATCAATTTAAAATTCAGGTTGAGCACTCATCATCATTTTCTATAACACCCCGCCTATATGAGGTCCAAAGGGAAATTGCATCCAAAATTGACACACCAGACCTCAACGATTGCATCTGAAGATGGAAAAAAATTACAAGAGAAAATACATCAAAACTCATTGAGGTTCTACCTTTGCTGATGGAAAAATTCCACTATAGTTAAAATCTTCATTAACATAGGGATGTTGGACTTTCCCCCCAATCTCTACATCATAACCTTCTGATGTTGTAGCTGATTCAGAATTGGGGTTCAAACCAGCAAGCTCGATTATGTTCTCAACCTCTTTTATAACCTCAGCCATTGTAGGCCTATCAGCTGCATACTCTTTGACACACCTCAATGCCAGTTCTACAAATTTCTCTAAACCTTTTGGTCTTGTCACTTTGATCAAGGTTGGATCTACAATGGAATGAAGGTTGTATAAATCTTTTGATGTATCCAATACCCTCGTTACCTCTCTCACAATATACTTTCCTTGCTCTATTGGCCTTCTTGCGGTCGCTAGTTCCAGCATTAACACTCCAAAGCTATATACATCACTTTTTTCAGTCAACTGTTGAGTCATGTAATATTCAGGATCCAAGTACCCCTGTGAGAACAAGCGGAAATAAATTTGCATCAGCTATAATTCTTGGGATATCAAGTTTAAAGCTAAATTTCAATCAAAATATTGATTTGAATTTTGCTTTAAACATAAACTTATTACTAACAGTTACTTTGTTTAGATTCTAAGCAGTGTACCAACTACCAAGCATCCCAAAATTATATATGAATATTCCCTTTTCCCTTGGAGAAATTAGTTTGATTGCATAGCTAAATAGCAAAAGCTGATTTCATGTGTATGAAATTTTAAAGGTGGAGAACCATTTAAACTATTGAAAGTTAGGTCACTATTAAACTTAATATGCCTTCTAAACAAAGATGTATGCTGCTTCATAAAGTAGGAGTCTAAAGAATTCTGTACAAACCATTGTTCCTTTGACTTGAGTAGTGACATGGCCTCTTTCACCATCAACAAGAAGTTTGGAGAGACCAAAATCAGCAACTTTTGCGTTGAGGTGATTATCAAGTAGGATATTGCTTGATTTTATGTCCCTGTGTATGATTGGTGGGTTAGCAAGTTCATGAAGATAGGACAAACCCCTGGCTGCACCCAATGTTACTTTTAGCCTCCGTATCCAATCCATAGAGATCCCAGACTTTCCTGCATATGCAAAGTCAAATAAAGAAAATTAATTAAGAAATGTGCAAGGCAACCAGAATGACTTTTGCTTCATTAGATCGTTGAATTGCTTGTTGTAAAAGGATATCAATGGTAAGTAAAGCCTGAACCCTGAAAGGTCTAAATAAATCTGCAGTCCAGCAGAAGGATATGGTTAAGTAATCTGTGGCTATGGTATATCAGAAAAAAGTTTTGGTGTATTGCTATTTTATGTCATGGACAAAAATATTTGTATTGTCAACCAGTACTTACTCTTCAGTAAATGACAGTACTGAGACCAATCATGTGGTAATTTACATCTAAATGGGCATATGGAAGGTCTAGAGAAATGAATTTGTACAAATTTACTGAAGAAATTTATCATCACTCTATTCCTTTTCTATATGCGAGGAGTGGTGAAGGAAGTGAAAGTACCTGAAAGACTATCCATTAAAGTGCCATTTGGAATGTACTCATACACCAGCATTTGTTCACCCTTCTCATAACAGAAACCCACAAGACCAACAAGATTCTTATGATGGACCCTTGATAAAAGTTCAATCTCAGTTTTGAACTCAACAGCACCTTGCATGGATTCTTGTGCAGCCCGTTTGATGGCAACCAATTCCCCAGTTGGAAGAACACCTTGGTAAACCTTGTGAATGAGGACTAATTAGATCTTGCACGGCAGTAAACAAAAAGAGAATTGATTTGGGAAAATACTTGCATGTTTCTGAAGCAAGTGTGAGAAACAAAATTCTTTAAAGGTGAAAATATATAAGATAGTTATAAGATGTCATTAATATAAACCTTTCCATAGCCCCCAGATCCAATAGTATTGACTTCTGAGAAGTTGTTGGTGTATCTCCTTAGCTCTTCAAAAGAAAACCATCTTGCTCCTTTCAACTGAGGAGCAGTGCCACTATTCTTGTTCGTTTCCCAATTAACTGCATTTAAAAATGACAGTGTGTCAGTAAAAGACCACTAAAAAATTTCCTAGCAAGGGACAAAATTAACTGATCAACCAAGCATGCATCCATCATATCTCACCAAAAGGGTTTTGCTCTGCAGTTCTTTGAGCTCTTCTTTTTTGGCGAATGGCATACATCCCTGCAAGGACTGCTAGTACAAAAAAGACCAGAACAGCAAGTACTGCACCAACTATAACCCCTGTATGTACTGATTTTGATCCTTTAGGTTCTCCTATGTGAATGTGACATCAGAGTAACAATGTGAGATATCAGAGAGAGAATTTATAAGACAGATAAGACAAAGAATTTAGCATTTATAGTTCATAATGAGACATTGAATCACCTCCATAGTATCCATAGTCAGAACCAATGAAGAAGTAAGGGGAGAAAAACTCCGGGGGTTTGAAGATTTGGTTGCTAAGCACAAAAGCAATGCTTGAAACTCCAGTTCTATTGAAACTTACAGTTTGAGATGGGAAGACACTCAGAGTCAACTGAAAATTATCAGTAGATGAGTTCCTCATGGGATTACTCAGAGAAACTGAATCCACTGGAAGCTTTTGGGCTTGAAAACTATCCATCAGAGACTTCTCAAGATCCTTATAGTAACTTGTGTCAAAGTTTGAGATACTAAGAGCTCTGGAGAACAAAGTTCCAGTATAAGGATATGCACATTTACAGTTTGGGCTAGAAATCTGACTGTTCCTGCATGTTTGAGGTGAACAATTATTTGGTGGTGTTGAATATGAGGGAATGAGTTGGGGCGGTTGGCAATAACTCTGTTGAGAAACTCCATTTTCAAGACAAAATGGGTTGCCAGCCAATCTGCAAAATCATTAGATAACTGCCTCAGAGAAGAAAAAGCAACAGCAGTGGTTTTGATTTGAGTCTATGCAAATAGCTGTAAGAACCAAATAAAAATTTGCCATATCATGAATAATGAAGCTTACATCACTTCAAAGTTTATTTTTTGGTTTCCTGGCTTGTAGTCGGTTATTCGATTATTCTGCAAATTAATTTGTTGCAGACTGTTGCTGTAGCCATTGCTGATATTAAATGTGCCAGTGAGCAGGTTGTCCCCCAGTATCCTGTTACCACATTTCAGTACCATTTACCTCGTAAGTCATAACCATCATTTGTTCATATATCCGATGAATAAGTTAGATACATATGGACATATCAAATTATCAACATGTTTTAGTGTTTTAATGTTTTTTTTTTTTTCACAATATACACCAGTAATCTAACACGTAAAGAATGAAAACCTCGTATTTTTGAAATATCAAACACACATGGTTAGATATGGCAGAAAGAATGAAAGAGAGAATTAGAGAAAGGTAGTGTGAGGATGAAGGAACAACATACACTGTTGTCAGGTCTTTCAAACTTGTAATCCATGACGGAATAAAATCAGAAGAAGTGAAACTATTGTTGTTCATATCCCTGTAAATAATTTCCAATAAAATATGCAAATTAAAATGATTGTATTATGCATGAATTATACAACAAGAGTATCACTTTTTTACTACTCACACATAGGTGAGACTATTCATTCCAGTAAGATCAGGCAGAGAGGTATTGAACTGGTTGTGAGATAAGTACCTGCAAAAATACAGTCAATGCCTTACCTCAGCAGAATTGATTGTTCAGGAAAACACATACAATATTTACAGATAAACAAATATGAAGCTTAATAGGCATGTTTCTTTAGTTTTCTTACAGCTCACTAAGTTTTCCAAGATTGTTGAAGTTTGAAGGCACTCCTCCTGTTAACCTATTCCTATCAAAGCGCCTGTGGTGAACAGAAAATATTCAATAGAAATTCAGAGACAACATAACTTGTCACTTGACACAGGTGACAAGATACTTACACCACCTCCAGTGTGGTCACAAGACTGAGGGTGCGTGGAATACTACCCTCTAGTTGATTATCATCAAAAAGCCTGGCAGAAAGAACATTAAGGAGGATTGAGTCATTTTAAGAGTAAACTTAGATAAAGTCTTTTGACTGTATTAATGAAGCTTACACGTGTTCTAGAATCATACTGGAGTTGAAAAGTTTTGCTGGTATTTGACCAGAGAGCTTATTGTTCCCCATATGACTGCAAAAAAATGGAGATATAGTCTTGGATCATTCAATGAACTGGAAATTATGCAGTCAATCTTATTAGTGCAATAATATCAACTGAAAACTGAGAATGAGAGTTGACATACAAGTGTTGAGCCTTAAGGAGCAGGTCAAGACCTGGTTGTCCTTGGCTATCAGAGACAGGAATAGGTCCTTCAAGCTGGTTATCAGCAAGATCTAGCCAATTAATATTGGATAGATTGCCAATGCTGCGTGGAATACTTCCACTGAACCGATTAGAATTCAGCGCTCTGCATGAAAAAACAGTAAGGTGATAAGTGATTCATAATTTACCATTTATTAGCCCATAGAAGTAACATGGAACTTCTAAGATTAAGTTGTAGTGAACATGGTATGAATGAATGGGGGCACACCCAACAAAAGATGGCTCTAATATTAAGTATTATGTGTGTAGACCTTCTCAGAAATGTAGTAGCAGAATTGTTAGGATGGAATCCTTACAAAAAGGTCAGCTGCTTTAGAGATCCTATTGAGTCTGGAATAGGATCAAAGAAACCACAACCAACCAATGCACTGAAAAACAATAAGAAAAACAACATATCAAAAAGCATAATACATTTTGTAAGGGAAAAGAAAAGGTAAAGGTGGTAGAAAAAAATTATTAGATAGCAGCAATTCAGTCAAAGAAATTCAGTTTATATTCAACATATTTATTATTGCTATGTAAAGTGTAAACTTCCTTCCTTACAGGGATTTTAGATTTTTCAAATTTCCAATTGCTTGTGGAATTGTTCCTGTCAAGCCCTTGTTGTAAGAGAGATCCCTATATGAACAAAAACAGCCAGTTCAGAAACATTTTAGCATCTGAGGGTTTCAAGAAGAATTTCAGCTTAATGGTAATTTAATCACATCAACTCTGTCTGTTTAACTAATATGAGAGGTAGAAAATTTACAGTGTGTCTAGTTCAGATAGTGACTGGATTGCTGAGGACAGCTGGCCCTCCAAATTCATGGCTGGTAGTTTCCTGAAAATAAAAGCAGTTTTTTCAGATTTATTTTCTAAGAAATAAAAAGTAACAAACAATTTTTCATGTCAATTTGAAGGGGCCAAAGAAACCAAGAACTAACAATTGGGTAATTCTAGAATTGGTGCAACGAATTCCTTCCCAACCACTGCCACAAGGATCTGAACCCACCCAACTTGGTGGTTTGTTATTCCAGGATTGTGTGAGAGATTGTAGGCCAGAAACTGCAGCGGCACAATTCACATAAAAAAATGTAAAAAAAAAAAGAGACTAAATTCTGAAGCAATACTACATAACTTCTCAGTATTAAATATCCAATAATCTACCTCTTCTGAGAGTGGTTGCTTTTGCTTTTAGCTCTAGACTACAAATTACTATGAAAACTATAGAATGCAACCTTCATAGTTCATAGTCATGTTAAACTGCTATTTCAGATTTTCAGAAATTAAATAAATAAATAACAAAAGAAAAACCTATTACAAGATTGATCATGCCCATATGTATCATGTCAACATGAAAGAATTGCTATAGCAAAACAAATTAATCTAGGTAACAATCCCATCCTCTAACTTCTGAGCATTGCTTAATGAACATGATTATCAGATTACCTGCACTGGTTTTGCATAATTGTCATTGATATAACATGTCAACTGACAACTTTTTAAAAGCAAACAAAATTCTGTTTTTAAGTTCTTGATGGTAGAATATTCCAACCACAAACATTTTCCTAAATTACAAACATAAGCACAGATTTTTCATAGTCATTATGTTGAGATGAAGACAGAACAAGTAGTTTTACTGCATATATATTTTCTCTGTTTGGTGTCATTTATGATATGTATCTATACAAAGAGGGAGGAAAAGAAGAATAATTGACAAGAGATACAGAATCAAATATTGGCTCCTTGTAACTAATATAGTAAGTTGCATAAAATTGAAGCGCCCAAAATAGACTCCAAAACACAAACCTACAAGAGGAGCACCCCCAGAGAAAGAAAAAAATATTTGCAAAATAGGCCTTGCTTTTTACACGAGATGTGAAAGAAAATAAGCAAGTAATGTGATAAATATACATCAAACTCCAAACAAAGAGTGAAATACCCCAAAAGTTGAATAGAACTTACAGTCTTGACTGGATGTCTGTGCTGCTACAAGCAGAACTTGGAAAAGAAGCAGCAGCAGAAGAAACACTTTATTTTGTTGGTCCATTATTCAAAAGATTTTCAGTTGCTGGATCACAAATCTAATCTAAACTTTCAGATGGAAGCAAGAATCACCGAATTATCAGAGCTGTCAAATAGTCCATCACCCTTTAACGAGGAAAACAAAGCCTTGTTAGTATGACAAAATTGAATCAACAAACAACATTGAACGTGTCTTAAACACGGCAAATTTACTAAGTCAATTGCTTTTGCATGTAAATTTTCAACGGTTAGAATTTGATCTAACTCCAACAATAAAAATAAAAAATTGTCACATGGTGAGGCCACTATCCATAATCATATTTTAAATATATTTCAACAAGAAATAATGGCCCAGAAAGAAAAGAAAAACAAGTGCTTAACTTTTGATTCAGTCTTTCTAATTCTGATTGCTTCCTTAAAATATCCTTTTCAATGAAATAATATATTCAGCAGAAGAAAGCTACAAGAAAACATTAAGTGTTTGAATAAACAATCACCTAAACAAGGTTTTCTTTCGATGTCCTTTCATCAGAACCCCTTCAATGTTAAAAGTAACTCCAAAACTCAAGGTAGTTTATACAAGGTCAGATTATTGAGGATATAAAGAAGAAGATACGACATGGGGGGGACTCCACCATCATTTTTTAGGAAGGGATATAATCATTATTACATTGTTACAGCAAATGGCCAGCTGAATAGCGTGTACTTCATACTTCTGCTTTTTATTCCATGTCAAAATGAAAATTAAATGGTGTTATACTATAAGACAATTGACCACCTAGCTTGCCGGCCAAGATGATGATCATGGTTAACAACGTTAAAATCCGAAAAAAATGATAAATCTGTGAACAAACTTATAACATCCAGATTAATAGCATAACACAATAAAATGTTTACAAATGTGGCAAAATCAAAGTGAGCAGAATATATATGCCTTCGGATCTGTAAGGTTAACACCAAAGTCTTGATTGAATCTGTAATGGATCGAAGCTGATCTGTCAATTTGAACCAAACGAACACCACTTATTTGGATAAAAGGAGATAAAAACGATGTAGATGTGTGATTTCAGGCAAAAAAATGTCCAAAACCACCCTTCCGGTGAAAGAGGAAGAAGAAAAAGAGAAGTAGAGGGAAGGTTGAGAGAGAGGCAATTAGGGTAAAATAAGTGATATTGTTTAATTAATATTATTATTATTATTAGAAAAATGCTTCTTGCACATCTATCTACCTAAAAAACCAATAATCTCATGTTATGTAAAATCATAGTTTACACATAAAAAATGAGATGGAACTTCCTAAAAAAAATATGGTTTTTAAACACGTAAGATGATGTGTGTGATTAGGTGTACTATTTATTGCTCTAGTTATTGCTGTTATTATAGCTACCTTGGGATGTACCAAACATTTGAGCCGCTTTCATTTCTCACGTTCAACCTTATCTTAATAAGAAATTACGAATACGTTTGTCTTAATCTTAAATTGCCTATGCACACGGAATGCTGAGAGTAAACAAAATTTTCGAGTTTTTTTATTTATTGTGTGAGAGATTCAAAGCTTAGACAATTGGATAGTTGTTTGGAGTTTGGACAGGCTTTAAGCAGCTTCTGATCTTTGTCTCTGAGCAAGTTGGAGCGGCATCCTAAGGAGGAGACATGTAGCTTTGTCCTCGCGCGACTTAAACAAAGAAACAAAAATTTGAACAGCGAAATAGCCTCATCGGGTCGTGTTTCATTTGAATCGATTTTGAGATAAAAAATCATTTCATCCAAAGATAAAAAGAGCATGATGTTCGATTCGATTTGGATGATTTACTTAAAAAATCCGATCCGATTAAATGTTGTTTGAATTGGTTCGATTTTTATCGACACATCATTACATATTTATATCATATCAAAGAATCAAGATTACAAACTAAATTGAACAAAATCTTAAACATGTGTATATTTGTTTATATATTCATGTAATAATTTCATAAAATATATACAACATAAATAAATATGATCATCAACTAGTTTCATAACATCTTTTTTTGTTTGTTTGGAACTTAGAAATAGTAAAACATTATCTCAAATCAAACTAGTAAATATTATTAGGAAAAAAATTAAGAAATGAAAAAAATCAATAACGCAAAAAATAGAATAGATATATATTAAATTTTATATATGCGGTTTGGTCTGGATTGATTCGGTTTGAGAAAATGAATCCAAAATCCGATTCGATCCGATCGGTTTTCACAAAACAAAATCCAAAAAATTTTAAAAGACATCGATTTTATTTGGTTTTTAATTTTTTTTAATCGATTTTCGATTTTATTTTAAATACTGTGGACACGAACACTTTTGTTTTTACGAGAAAAAGTAATGTGCTCGGAAAAACAACTGGTACATAATACCATTTTCTCATAGATTAACGGCAACATAAACGCGGTGTATACTTTAGATGTAGGCTTGATATCATTTGTATTTGTACATTTATTGTCAGTGTACTAAATCTAATAAAAATTAAATGTTTAGGAGTTCAATTATTTCCTCTCCTGTTCGTGTTTTTGTTAAGTGGAGAAAATCTTTTCTATTCCAAGAGTAATATATTTAGCGGTCTAAATTTTCTCATAAAATGGTATAAAATTAATTGAACACATTTTATATCACACGTTATATCGTGTCGAAACAATTATATTAGTTTTATTACATTAAAATTTCCGGCTGACGAGAATTGGCACTTCACAAAAGAAAATTGGAACGCTGACTTTCTCAGGGTTGCCGGCTAGCTATGGACAGAGATAGGGTACTAAAATAAAGAAAGTCGTTGATACAATATTAGGCCCAACAGCTTCAAAGGACCAACAATTAGAAGTCCAGCCCAAGGAGAGAACACTGAAATTGGGCTCAAAGGAACCACTACAGCCCATTAGAAGACCTGAACGCTCCAAGAGGCCACCTTCTTGAATGACAGGTTACATCTAGAATCTCTTTAACAAATTGCACAGCACATTTCATTTTACAATTTACATTCTGTTATGATGTAATAGGAATCACTTTTTACATTTCTGTTAATTGTAAGGATCACTGTACACTTGTCAGTAAAACAGGAAAATTGGAAATTATAAACAGTAACATGAATGAAGAAGAAAATCAAAAAAGCTTGGACAAATATCTCTCTTGCTGTAATTCATTCTTCTCTGCCTGGAGCTACCTCTGCTCAAAAGAGGATTTCTTAGTCTGAACCCATCAGTCGTTAGGGAGGAACAGGGGAGATGCAGAGTATATGGCATTTTGTTTAATCTTCATGTTGGTGCAAACTGCATGTGGAGGATGGATGGTCAAACCCAAAATCTTTACACAGTGCATGTGTTGTGATGAAGAGATTAAATACTTAGCCATTTTTGGATAAGCTTTTCGATAAGGACTTCTCATAGAAGCTCTAATACAAGAAGTTACTTCTAGAAAAGTTATCTTGTGTTTGAATGATAATCTAAAAGCTTCTCCAGAAGCTAGTAGTTATTTTAATAGTGTATTCAAATGCCACAAAATTTGATAGAAATACTTCTATAAGTAAACAAGCTGTTAGAAATTCTTATGGGTCGTATCCAAACAGGTCATTAGTATGTTGATTGCTTAATCCTGACTTTTCATAGAAATAGTCATGTTCATACATTAATCCCTTTATTTAAAAGAGTTTGAGTTATCCATAAATCTTCTTTTACAATGCTTGATGATTTATATATCCTATAGTTTTTTTTATCTCATCTAAATAAAACCTTTTAAATTTTAGTCAAACGTAAGAAATAAGTAGATAAAGAAAAATAATGTTGTTCCTGATGCAAATATCTGAGCCACAATTGACCACATCTACAAATGTAAAATATGTTTGAATCTGATAGATGTATACAAAAGTTTAATTTGAGCTACATATAGAAGCGCATTGCCCTTCATAATTTTTCGTTATTGTTCAACGAAAAAAAATGCTAGCTCTTGCATTAAATGGAACAGACAGGCTCACCAAAAAAATATATATGGTGCAGTCCGAAAATCCCCAAGTTGACGCAGTTGCAACATCTAATTGTTAAGTCTCTAAAATGTTTGATATATATTTCTCTAAGTTTTGATGAGAACTAAACATTGGTTAATGATTTAATTAATTGCTAACCTGTCTATCTAGTGTGCAGATTAAAACTGTAAGAATCATCTATCTGCTCATATAGGTGACTACCTGTCTGGATAAACGAAAGTCAACCTGTCTGTTGACTAGGATTATTGACTTCTTTTAAGATACGTCATCAACCTGTCTCCCCACGAGTTCCTACACTTGTCTGAGGTTACTCGTTGAAGAATCAAGAACCAAACAAGCTTTTGTTGGCTATCCCATCAGAAAGAGACTTGAAGCCTTCTCTCCTACTCAGTCTCACGCTTATCAAGAAAAGTCAGAAGTTACTCTCTCAAGCATCCTCGATTATCAAAACCAAAGACCAGTTAAAGAATGCTTCCAACATGCTCTATTCCCTAGTACCTCTGGTCCTTACACGAAAAGGGAATTGTACTCAGCAAAGTACAAAAAGCTCTCTGCACAACTCTGATATGGATGTTTCACGATGCATAAAGCTATGATCCTTCAAGTTAGAGTACAACCAACGTTCCTATTGCATTAATGGCTGCCCAGAACGACTCTATTGTATTTAATGAAGTTCTGTTTGAAGCCAACATGTGAGGGAATGTCTCTAACAGATCTTAAATGCTTGAACACTATAAATACAGAAGTCATTGAAGATGAAGATACAAAGAATACATATAGCATTAAAGAGCCATTACTCTGTGCATTCAAATCTTCATTCTTTCATTCTGTATTCTTCAATCGATTGAAGTTATTACGCAGACTTTCCTAAGCTTTACATTTAAACCACTCTTTGAGTGTTAGTGAAAGATCTGTCTGTCTGAAGTTGTATTTATTACAAACCAAATTTCTCAAACAAATCCGAGTGAGCCTGAAGAGGCTAGGTGTGCAAAGAATACTTGTCTTGGAGCCTGAAGAGGCTAGGCACGCAAACAATACTTAGAGTCTGTAACCTGATCAGTTATAGTGGATAAAACTTAGTGCTGCCAAGAACTGGACATAGCTCTTTGCTTTGAAGAGTGAACCAGGATAAATAACTGTGCCAATCTCTCTTTCCTTATAACTCTTTAGTTGCTTTAGTTTTTTATCAAGTGGTGTGTTTTCCTAAGTCCTGTTAAAATTTTATCAGACAGGTCACCTGTCTCTCCTGTATCTTTCCACTCGTCTGAATCAAGCTTCTGTATGCGAAAAATTTTCAACTTTGTTTAAATTCTAATAAACACAATTCAACCCCCCCTTTTTGTGTTTATAGTTGTCTATTTCAGTTGGTATCAGAGCTCAACCTCTGGGTTGAACATCTAACAGTGTAGAGGTAAAAGGTACTGAAGAATAGACATGACTGCTGGAGCTAGTTCAAGTGGAAGTCACCAGACTGAAGGAGCTTCCCTAACCAGACCTCCTTACTTCAATGGAGAAAACTACAACTATTGGAAAGATAGATTTCAATGGTTCATTCTATCTACAAACTTTGATCTCTGGGATGTCATTACAGATGGTCCATTCATTCCCAAGAATGATGATGACACTGACAAATCAAAAGCTCAGTGGACTACTGCAGAAAAGACAAAATGGGAGCCGAACCAGAAAGCTAGATATAACATCATTTGTGATCTAAGTCCTGAGGAGTTTGAGAAGGTATGTGCTTGTGACTCTGCCAAAGAAATATGGGACACTTTAGCTGTCACACATGAAGGAACAGCAAAGTCAAAGAGTCAAAGATTGCCATACTTGTCAGAAATTATGAACTGTTTGTCATGGAGAAAGGAGAATCTGCTGCTCAAATGATATGAAGATTTCAAACTATAGTCAATAGTTTAAAATCTCTTAGCAAGGTCTATAACAATGCTGAGAAGGTTGGAAAGATTCTGAGAAGTCTACCTAAACAGTGGAGATCTTTGGCACTGCTATCTCTCAAGCCAAGGATCTCACTACCTTGACTATGGATGAACTTCTTGGAACACTCACTGTTCATGAGCAAGAACTTGGAGATGAAGTTGCACCAAAGAAGGGCAAGTCAATTGCTTTGAAAGCTGATCAAAAGTTAGCAAAAGCTTCCAAGGCTCTAAAGGTAGACGAGTCATCCAGTGATGCCGACCTGTCTGAACACGAGGATTCTGAGAATGATGAAGAATTGTCTCTCATGACCAGGAAGATAAAGCTTCTCCTATAGAAAAAAGAAGTTCAAGAGGGATAAGCCATTCAAAAGGTTCAACAAGGACAAGAACTTCAAAGAATCCACTCCAACAGACAAAAGTCCAAATGTCTGCTATGAGTGCAAGAAGCCTGGTCACATCAAGGCTGAATGTCCTCAACTCAAGAAGACCCCTTTTAAGTTCTTCAAGAAGAATAAGAAAGGAATGATGGCTACTTGGGAGGATCTGGAGTCAACATCTTCTGATGAAGAAACAGAGGATGAAGCCAATCTCTTTGATGGCCAACACTGACTCAGACGATGAGGTACATCCTAACTATGATGAATTACTTGATGCCAATGAGGAGTTTCTAGAGAAATCCAACTGCTTATCTAAGACCTTCAAATCCCTCAAGAGAGAGTATGTAAAGCTCACCAGTGAGCATAAACAGAAATCTCAAGAGTGTGAGAAGTCAGCTAAAGAGAACAGTGAGCCGAAGACTGAAAAGTCTAGTGAAGCTAAGATCTCAAGTGAAACGTCACCATCTGAAGAAGTTGAAGAGCTCACTTCTGATTTTGCCAAATTTGTTAATGGTAGAGATAATCTGACTAAGCTACTTGGCTATCAGAGACACACTCTTAACAAAGAAGGTGTTAGATATGTCCATCAGACACATCATTAAGTATCAACTAAAGCTGCTACAGTATCTGTTAAGTCAACTGTAACCAAATCTACACCTATTTGTAACTTCTGTGGAAAAACTGGACATGTTATGTCTAGGTGTATCCATAAGAAGAGAAGGAAGTCTTCAAAGACTCCTAGAACTAACAGAAAAGGACCCAGAAAAATATGGGTACCTAAAAATCAAATAATTTTTGTTGCAGATATCCTCAACAGGACAAAGAAAACACCATTGCTGGTACCTGGACAGTGGTTTCTCACATCATATGACAGGAGAAAGGTCTATGTTCCTAGACCTCCAACTTAAGAAAGGAGGACACGTTTCCTTTGGAGGGAATCAGAAAGGAAAAGTTATAGGAATTGGTACTATTGGTGATAAACCCCCTCTTCCCCCTATATCTAATGTTCTTATGGTTAAAGGATTAATACATAATTTGCTTAGCATAAGTCAATTATGTGATAGTGGATTTGATGTTTCATTTACCAAGGATGTATGCATAGATAAAGACTGTTGTGGTAAAACCCTTTTTTCAGCTAAAAGGCAACAAAATCTTTATAAGATTGAACTGTTTGATATCTCAGATCAAAGTGTAACCCGTCTTATGTCTAAAGAGGATGAGAGATGGTTATGGCATAAGAAACTAAGACATGCTAGTATAAAACTAATTTCTAAATTAAAAAGGTATAACCTTGTGAGAGGATTGCCTGATATTAGTTTTAAGAAAGATGTCTTGTGTGATGCATGTCAGAGAGGTAAAGAGATAAAATCAAGTTTCAAATCTAAAAACCAAGTATCAACTTCTAGACATCTTCAGTTGTTACACATGGATCTGTTTGGACCAGTTAGTGTTGTCAGCCTGGCTGGAAGAAAATATGGATTTGTCATAGTTGATGACTACTCTAGATACACATGGGTACTCTTCTTAACCCACAAGGATGAGTCATTTAAGGCTTTCTCAGTATTCTGAAAAAGAGTACAAAATGAGCAGGGTTTCTGTATTTATACCCTTATAAGTGATCATGGGGGAGAATTTGAAAATGAGCAGTTTAGACAGTTCTGTAAGGAGAATGGGATCTCTCACAATTTCTCTGCATCTAGAACTCCACAGCAAAATGGAGTGGTTGAGAGAAAGAATAGATCTCTGCAAGAGATGGCTAGATATATGCTCAATGAAAATAATCTCCCTAAGTACTTCTGGGCAGAAGCTGTAAATACTGCTTGCTATGTACAAAACAGAATACTTATTAGGCCCTTTCTAAAGAAGACTCCCTATGAATTGTGGAAAGGAAAAAGCCCCAACATATCTTACTTTCATGCTTTTGGATGTGAATGTTTTATTCTGAATACCAGAGATAATCTTGGAAAGTTTGATTCTAAGGCAGATAAAGGTATTTTCGTAGGATATTCTGAAATGACTAAGGCTTTTAGAGTTTACAATTCAAGAACTTGTATTATTGAAGAATATGTTCATGTTAAATTCAATGATGGATTAAAGACTGATAAAGAACTATCAGATCTAGAAGGTGATCTTGCAGGTCTTGATATAAACAATCCAGAAAGTTGAACGCGATGTCGCCACGCGCCAAAAAGAACGAGCGATTATAAAATAATGCAGTATAGTGCGACAACTCGGATCGTCTCTCAAGGACTCTTTAGTGTTGTTATTATTAACAGAAAAAGTTAGAAAAAGTTAGAACTGGGGGTTTTGAGATTGAAACTAAATTAAGAAAACAAAATAATGAAAACCAAGTAGTTAAAGAGAATAACAAATAAACAAAAGACGATTAACCTACTGTTCTCGGTTTCCCACTATCATTGGTTCATGCAAATCCTAAGCAGATACTAATCCCCTCCCGGTTGTAGCAACAATTAACAAACGAAAACCGCTACTACAGATGTATGTTCCTATTCCCGAAATAACAAACGGGGTTAAGCTCTCATGAACAAACGAACATGAATGAACACACGCGAAATAACAAACGCGATTATATATAGGAACATAGCATCATCGAAATGAAACAATACCACACTATATATTACTGAAATAACAAACAGAAACATACAGCATGGCATTGAAAAGAGAAAAGCAACTAATCATGGAATACATAACCTCAAGTGTTAACAGAAACCAATTACAGTAGATTAATCTATGAGACTAGCTCTCCATTACAAAAGCAAAACAAAAGAAGAGAAAATAAGACTAAAACTAACTAACTATTAACTGAGACTTAGCCAAAACTGACTAGCCACCCTTTCATTCTGCCATAGAGCAGTTTATATACAACTTCTGAAAATCAAGGCCTCGCGAGGCGAAGCACTGCTCGCGAGGCGAATGACACGAAAGGTCTGCAACTCTTGGTCTTCTCGCGAGGCGAGCATAGCTTCGCGAGGCGAACGCTTCAAATTCCCAAACTGCAACGCCCGTGGCCTTCAACACGGGCAAGCCGTGATCGTCTCTGACTTTTCATGGTTGGATGACTCGCGAGGCGAGCCATTTATTCGCGGGGCGAACCAGAGACTTTGCATTTTCTTGGAACAGTCAGCTTCGGGGTCGCGAGGCGAGCGGCCTTCTCGCGGGGCGAGAACTCCAGAATTATTCCTTTTTAATTACCTCGAAAATGTAAAATAAAAGTAAATACTTTATTCACTCTAAATCAACTAAATTAACTTAAAAACAATTTACAGACTCAAAATACTACTTAAGGACAATCAAGTCTAATTTGGGTGAAAATGATATAAAATAAGCACAAAGCCAAGGTCTTTACTAGTTATAAAACCAGTCAAACAGAGGCTCATCAAAAGTCAACAACCCGATCTAACCAAGACAGAACATATGCTTGAGGCTGACAGACAAATGAGTCAGTAGACAAGTCAAGATCTTCATGATGATCTCAAAAGGGATTGGAAGTTCAACACTCATCATCCTAAGGATCTTATTATTGGAAATCCTTCCGAAGGAGTAAGAACCAGATCCACATTAAGAGAATCAAGCAATGTGGCCTTTATATCAGATTTGAAGCCTAAACGCATTGAAGAAGCTCTTGAGGATGAAAGTTGGATTCTTGCTATGTAAGAAGTGCAAGAAGAACTTAACCAGTTCACCAGAAATGATGTCTGGACTCTTGCCTCTAAGCCTAAAAACAAGTCGGTTATTGGAACAAGATGGGTCTTCAGAAACAAATTGGATGAAGATGGTAAAGTTGTCAGAAATAAGGCAAGGTTAGTAGCTCAAGGCTATAACCAACAAGAAGGTGTTGATTATACTGAAACCTTTGCACCTGTAGCTAGAATAGAAGTCATACACATTTTAGTGTTATATGCTGTACAACACCAAATCACCCTGTTTCAAATGGATGTAAAAATTGTTTTTCTAAATGGTATAATTGAAGAAGAAGTGTATGTTAAACAACCCCTGGTTTTGAGGATACTGATAAACCAGATCATGTTTTCAAACTTAAAAAGGCATTATATGGTTTGAAACAAGTACCTAGAGCATGGTATGATAGACTCAGTTCTTTTCTCATGCATAATGATTTTACTAGAGGACAAGTAGTAGGGGTGGGAATAGGCCAGGCCGCCCGACAGTGGCCTATGGCCTGGCCTATTTAAGGCCTGGCCTGGGTTGTTTAGTAAAAAGGTTAGGCTTAGGCTTTTCAAAAACCTTTTTAATTAAATAGGTCAGGCTCAGGCCTATAAAAAAGCCTTTTAAGCCTGATAGGCCGGCCTACTTATAAATAATATATAAATATATATTATATATTATTATTATATTATTTTAACATAATTTTATCAGAATAATATGCATTTTGCTATTTTGCTATTTTACTATTTATTTATTATTTATTATTTATATTTATATTTATTATTCTTACAGATGATGCGTTTTGTTATTTATTTATAGAACGTTGGTTTGCTTCACATGTATATTTTGAGAGATGTGGGACTAACTCATAAAAAAGGTTGTCCTGTATCCAATAAGTGTAAGTGAGGACAAACAAGCTCAACTTTCCAAATGGCCATCCTCAGATATTGGATCCAATCCGTTTTGCACCATTTTAGTCCAACTTTGAAACAACAAAACATGCTTTTTGCTAACCATTATTCCGAATGATTCAAAAGGGAAAGAAACATTTGACCCAACAAGCTGCTACCCGGACTAGCACTACAACAAGGGATATGGGATATGCCATCTCCACCTTGTTCAGGCGCTGACTATAACATTCCATGATGCTATAAATTACAATTTAGTGTCAAAATATTTGAAGTCTTTCTACAAAAGAGAACGCCTCATTAGTGGCTTTGATGTCAGAACATTCTCAAGCCCTTCAACTAGGATTTGTCTCACTTTTTCTGCATTCCCAGAAGCCAAATAAACAAATTCTTCCATCCTCCACCTAGCAAGTTGAGGATCAATCCTCCACAGGCTCATTTGGGAAGTGCAGAGCATGTGAGCGTTAAAAACTGTTTAAGAGCTTAAGGGAAAATGGGTTTGTTTTTTTTAAACTCATCATAACACTAACACAAACACACAATCCGATCGGGAGGAGGTTCGCTGTGGAATGTCAATTCGAAGGGTACGATGGTGGCTTCAAAGGTGGAGTTGGCCTTATTAGATAATAGTAGTTAGTCCCACATTGATAAAAGTATACATCTGAAGTAGACCATCATTCTATAAATAGAGAGCAAATAGAAGTTAGAATCATTAGTTAAGTGACTAAGAAGGCCCATTGGGTGCCTTATGTTGCTTACTGGAAGTCCTTATTATTAGTCCAAATATAGAACTTGATCAATGATCAATTTAATGGCCTATTAGCTTATTTAGATTAGATATAAGCCAAATGTACTATTTGAAGCCTTTAATATGAAATAGGCTTTTAAAATGGCTAACAGGTCAAGTCAGGCATTTAAAAAGGTCAGACCAGACTTCAAAAAAAGCCTTTAACAGGTAACAGGCCAGGCTCAGGCTTTCTTTTTTTTAAACAGGCTAGGCCTATTTAAGCAAAGCTAGGCCTATTTAAGCAAAGCCCGGTCTGGCCTGGCCTATTTCCATCCCTAACAAGTAGACACTACTCTGTTCAAGAAATGTTCTAAAGAGAACTTTATTATAGTTCAAGTATATGTTGATGATATTATTTTTGGAGCAACTAATGAAAAGCTGTGTAAGGAATTTTCAAATCTAATGCAAGCTGAATTTGAGATGAGCATGATGGGAGAATTGAAGTTCTTCCTTAGATTACAAATCAAGCTGACAAGTGATGTAATTTACATTCATCAACAAAGGTATACCAAGGAGATACTCAAGAAATACAAAATGGAAAATGCAAAGCTCATGAAAACCCCTAAGCAACCCAAAGCAAAACTAAGCAAAGATGATGAAGGTAAAAAGGTAGATCAAACTGTCTACAGAGGTAGATTAGCTCTCTACTGTACTTAACTTCAAGCAGACCTGACATTCAATTTAGTGTCTGTATGTGTGCTAGATTCCAATATGATCCTAGAGAATCTCATCTTAAAGTTGTTAAAAGAATATTTAGATATTTGCTTGGAACTACTAATCTTGGTTTGCTGTATTTAAGATCAAAAGAATGTAGATTAGTGGGATATTGTGATGCTGATTTTGCTGGAGACAGAATAGAAAGAAAAAGCACCAGTGGAGGATGTCACTTCATTGGAGCAAGTTTAGTCTCATGGTCAAGCAAGAGGCAGACAGTTGTTGAGCAAAAGGAGGAAAGCCAGTTGTTTCCACTGATGAATCCGAAGTCCCCATTTCGGAGAGACTGTTCAAACCATCTGGAAAGGTGGCCAGATAAGACCAAATTCCAGAGTTGCAACCTTCAGTGTCTGAAGGCTCTGCTGAGACAGTTGAGTATGGTTCAGGCTGAGGAGACCCTCTCCTAAGAGGAAGACTGGTGAAGCTGAGGAATTAGTGGATGTTCCTACTCATCCCAGCAAGAAAAGGAAGCTGGTGAAGACCTTTGCAAAGGTCAGACAAGTTGAGTCTGAGCCTAGTCCTGGAAGAACCAAAGAAGACTTTCATTTTGGGAATTATTCCCAAAAAGAGAAGATCTGGTTACCAAGTACCTGTAAAGACCGAAGTGCGTGCAGAAGCTAACACTGCAGAAGACCTGTCTGGAGGAGCGCAGACAGTTGTACCCAAGGATGACCAAGTGTCTCCTTCTCACAAGAAGTTGAAGATATTTGAAGAGCAGACATCTCATTCATTCCCTTCCTCTTCTCATCAGGGTATCATCACCCTATCCGTCTCTTCTCCATCTGCCTTTTTTGTTCAACCTCTGAGTTGCATCTCCTCTTTCTTCACCTGTCTCCTCCTTTCAAACTCAAAAATCTTCTTTCACAATTGTACCTGATGACTGTCAGTAAACAGTTGTTCACAGGGACTCTGCTCCCAAAGAACAAACTGGCATATCATCGAGACTCTTTGTGTCTGATCTGCAATCTCTTTTATTTGCAAGTATCTCACATGTCTCTTTCATCCCTTCTCCTCCACCTCATATTCTTAACCAATATAGAGAACTTTTCTTTTACCCACCTATTGTTGTCTTCATTAGAACATTAGCTGGAACTCACTATCCTGCTTATGTTGTAATGCTACCTCGTAGGTCTAGGTATTTCTTTATGTTAGTTACTGGATCAAATTATTTCTTTTGTCATATTGATTCCTTATTACCTATCCCTCCCTC
This sequence comes from Sophora flavescens, assembly GCA_030762895.1. NCBI lineage: Eukaryota > Viridiplantae > Streptophyta > Magnoliopsida > Fabales > Fabaceae > Sophora > Sophora flavescens. The sequence continues at coordinate 92,890,349 of CM061062.1, read as the reverse complement.
TGTTTTAGCTAAAACACCTCTTCCCCCACCTATCCAAATAATCATCACCAAACTGTCTCTGTCCGAGAGACTTTCCTGTGTGTTTCCTTCACCTGATACTGACTTTGTCAGAACCAGTCTTATCTTCAAATTTGTCTTTCTTCCTTTTTATGCTCTTCAAACTCTCCATGAACTTTTCTTCCCTTCCATCGCCTCTGCCCTATCTCTACATAAGACACCCCCAGTTTTAGTCTTACCCTGGCACTCTTCTCTGTCTGTTTCCTCCTCAAGCCTGTCTACAGAAGCCTCCACTTCTCAAACAGTGGCCTTACAAGACTTTCATCTGCTTCAAGGACAAGTAGAAGATCAGGTCACTCTATAGTAATCAAAGCCATCCACTTATTTAATTATTAAATATGATGGTCAGAATTGCTCCCTCATGGGTGAGGGACTTAGTTACTCATAAGTCCCTCCATTTAAAATTATAAAATTGAACATTTATTTTTTAGTCCCTCTTAATCTCCAAACCATTTCTCCTTCCCCCTTCCCTACTACGGCACAACATCACGCCTCATCCCACTCAACCAATTTCATTCTCATCATCCATCACAATACTCACTGCTTTGTGTAGAAGCCATCTTCACCTTTTTATCACTTTGACTCCAACCTGCAAGTTGTTCCCACCATCCTTGCATTCACGATGGCACTGTCTTCAATCCTCACGCCTAAATGTGGAGGATACATCCTTTTAGATCTCAGCCGTTGATATAATAATAAAATAAACCAATGGTCAAGATTGAAAAGGACAAATTGGTAATTTACTAACTTTTCTTCCTTGTAGGCCAATTGCTTTTGGTCCATCGTTTGATGCCACTTTCTAGATCTGGTTGTGCAGGGTGGTGGCCAAGGCAGCGCAATCGTTTGCGATGGCAGGTACCAACGGCCGTGCAGCGAGTCTGGTCAAGTGTGAAGCGATTTCACACAGAGGAACATGGTCGGAACAGTCGCTACGCGCATGTAGTGCTTCGCTTTCAGAAATATCTCGCGGTGGTCGGGCTGGCGGAGTGATGCTGACGAGGTGGAGGAGCTCGCGGCGGCTGGTTCTGCATAACATCGACACCGTACATGCGTCGTACCCCGAAATCCGCGCCGGCATGAGCGAGGCCGTCAGCAGTATGATCGGCCCCCCGCCGCGCTTTGACCGGTTTGCCACCTCCTTGGTACACAGGAACGCTCCTCTCGCGTTCATGGTGACGGTGTCGTCGAAGCTTTCCATGGTGGTGATGGCTATGGTTGGGTACTTGGGATCTAGGGTTCCGACTGAGTGAACCAGAAAAGAAAGGCCAGGGAGCCTGACCACCTTCTCACACCACCCCGGATCTGTGAGTCCGACCACCACGAATCGTGCACTGGAGGCTCTATGGCTGGCACTATTGTTGAGTCACCGGCAAGTGTACCGGGTCGTTGTAAGTAATAAACACGGTAAGTAATTACCGAGGTCGGACACAGGGATTGGACTACCAATTCTACCAATTTGCAAGAAGTTCGATACGTTTGACCAAGTAAAAACAAGTGGTTGAGAAGAGAGAGAAAATAGGATCGCAATTTAAATCAACAAACCAATTAGAGATAAGGTAGGTAGCGATAAGATAAGATGAGAATTCAAATCTGGATTAAACATCTAAGGTCACAAATCCACCTACCCAATCATGCATAGTACACAAGTGATGATGATCCCCTTCCTAAGTTCAATTGCAATGTCAACCAGGACCCCCAAATTCTCCTAATGACACTATCGTGCTCAATAGGACGTATTCAACGGTTGAGTTAATTACTTGCTAGGTCTCATAACCCAATCATCAAACTCTATTAAATCTTGTTCCCTATAAGGTTGCACTGATCTCCTACTCACTCTCGTGCAATATTCAATCAATGATCCCAATTCAAATTCTAAACGCGAATTGCCTATCAAGCCTCATCACGTTAACTAGTCAATCATGCATACTTATGATCAACGCAATAAATTCAGAATTGGAAAACATGAATTGAGGTAAAGGAGGAAAACATACATCACATTGAACGCTACACCGTCATGGGTGGTTTCATTGATCCCTTAGACAAGGGAATTAGTTCCTCATGCTTGTAACAACACACAAACAATTGGAGTTCATCATAATTGTCAAATAAGAAAAGAACATAGGGAGACGTAGTTCCAGAGAATAAGGATTCGTCTCTCAAAAACGATCTAAAACAAGTGGTGAACAAAAGATCCCCAATCTGCCCTAAAACAGCCTATAAATAGAGGTTCTGGGTCGCGCCCGCTCGCGAGGCGAGCAAGCTCTCGCGTGGCGAAATTCAATTTTGGCTCCATCTTGATTTGAATACTCGCGAGGCGAGATGGTCATTCGCGAGGCGAGACAGAAAGGGTGACATCTCTGGCACAGTCAGGCCTTCAGGCTCGCGAGGCGAGATGATGATTCGCGAGGCGAGACAGAAATGGTGACTGTTGCTGTTCAGGATGGTCTTCATGCTCGCGAGGCGAGATCCTGTCTCGCGAGGCGAAACTTCCAGAATTGCTTTTCCACTGTTTTCTTCATTTTCCTTGACTCTAAGAGCTTCACTTTCTACCTGAAACAATAAAAGGAAACGAAAACCGTAATTCTACTCAAAATAAACTAAAAACTACTAAAAATGCATTAAACGAATCAAATTCTAACTTCGGAACAAAACAAGGCCAATTTGGGAGATTAGCGAGGTTTACTCGCCCGATTAGGCACGAAATCTACCCCTTTATAGCTGGAAACTAGATGAGCCAGAGACTTATCAAAACACCCCAAACTTAAACCTTGCTTGTCCCCAAGCAAACTAAAACTCAAAAAGACTCAACACTTGGCAAGCTTTAAGGATTCAATCAATTTTTGCACAGATTTCATGCAATTTAACACAACAATTTTTCTTCAATGTTTTCCCCCTTTGCAACAATGTAATCCCCACATTCATCTACTTTAAACAATTGAGAATTCCATCATTCATGCAATCAGTAATCTGAGTTGAGGATCCAAGTGACACACAAAAGGGAGATCATCAAATTCAAACAATTGCCTTCCTCACAAGGGCATTTAATATTTCACTCATTCGCTCAATTTGTCTAAGCTACCAACTTTTCACTCAATCTCGCATTTCAAGAGAACTTCCCATGAATTTGATTTTCATCTCAATCAAGGTTCCCACGAAAACATGCATGCATCATCAAAAGGTCTTTCATAGGTTGTAATGAGGCCTGGCTCAAGGTAAGATATTCAAAGGATAGATGCTTAGTCCCTAGGATCAATGAGAGCATGAAACTACCATTGCAACAATTGAATTTACTCTCATATTATTATTCTATTCCTTGCATTGGGTGGCTACAAACCTCTTCCTTTTTATACTTTTTCGCCTTGCCCTTTTTGGCATATATTCAATACTTTTCATCACATTTTTTTTCCCAAGCCTTCGGCCTTTAATTTTGCTTTTCTTTTTCTCAACTATGATTCGTGAACTTGTAGCCACCCCAAACTTAGTTCCACAACAACACTCACAAAGCTAAAATTCCATGCTCTCCTAAATCCTAGGATAGGGGAAAATCATGATTTTTCTGAGTTAATGGCTTGTAATGTAAGGTCATCAAGAACAATAGGCTTCAAGGCTCAATGTGGATAACTAGGGATCATTCATCAAAGTTGGTTCAATTTATGGCCAAGTAGTTATTTCAAAGAAAAATTGCCTAGATCATTTGATGCAACATATAAATATGCAAACCATGCACAAATTCAAGCAAATCCGAGAAAGTGCAGCTTAAAAGCGATTCACACAATTAAGAACATGTTGGAGGCTCAAATTTCTCACCTGGACATTTTTGCAAATTGTTTGACCGAGATACAATTCCTAGTGTGTGCACCCCTTCACCCCAAACTTGTCATAAATCAAGCAATCACAATAAAATTTCTCAAAGTTCAATTTTCAATTTTTCACATAGGGATCAAATTTTCGATTTTCAGAACCTAGGGGGAAATCATCAATGGTCAACATAATTCATGCAGTCAATCTATGCTAAATTTAATTAAAATCCATCAAGCTTGCCGACACAAAACTCACACACATACTCTTGATCTTCTCAAATTATTCAAGAGCGAAATTCAAAAACAAATGGAAAAAGGGAAAGAATAAGAGAAAGGATAAGAAATTTTTATCTCAAGGGGGTCCGAGCGGACCCCGTGCTTTCAGTTGATTGCCTTGCCTCTTTTCATCTCTCTACTACCCCGATTCACAGCGTGGCTAGTTTTTGCCTCATCCTCATCCAATTGGTTGGCCCATGATATTTCGGGCTTTCCATGTTGATCCATTCACATGCAAACACGACAGTTAAAGCAATAACATAAAAAAAGTAAATATATACAGCTATCCAAGTTTGCCAGTAAAAGGTTAGTAGACAGAGTTTCTAGTTAGCTATCAGTGTACAACCATATCGAAACTACTAGCTAGAACTCTAAATAAAGTAATGCAGGGGCCCGGATCACTGATCAAAATCAATGTCGTCCGCTGGGTCACCCTGGTCCTCCGGTGCCTCCTCATCCTCTGGTCCCTCAGGCACCCCCCTGTGGCATAGCACCCTGGTCCCCAGGGTAGTCCTGCCACCCAAGCCGAGGGGACAGCTCCTCCTCGGAGGGGTATACGGGCACCCGACCCTCCTGCTGGGCCAATGACATCTCCCGGAAGAACTCCCGCAGTACCTCCTGATCCCGCCTCATCGCCTGCTAGTTCTGCAAGAACAGAGCCATGTCCGCTGATTGTGGCCTCTGAGTGGATAGGGGTGGCGGCCTCTTAGGTGGGGCCGGGGCTAAGTAACAAAAACGCCGGATGTACTCCTGGTCGATGGGCTGCCGTGGGACCTTCTCCATCACTGTACTCACCGGCACCCCCGCCCGGCGGATGAGCTCGGTGATCAGCAGTCCATGCCCCAGGCTCTCCTTCAGCGCCCAGGAGTTCACCTTCATCTGGATATCTGTGGCGATGACTCCCCCGACGTTGATCGTGCGGCCCTTCAGTATGCCGTATAGGAGATGGGCTCTGGCGGCGGTGACTGTGGACTCATGAGAGCTCACTCGAAGGTTGGCGTGTAAGAACGCCGACCAGACCTTGGCATTTGGGGTGAGGTCCTGCCTCCTCAACCTCAAGAGGTTCCCCGACGTTCCCATCTCCCAGGCAGCTCCTTGGACATAGCAGGTGTCGACGATGGCCTGAGCTAGGGCCTGCACCGCGGGGAGCTGCTCGTACTCGCAGGCCTCCTCTCCGATGGGGATCCCCAAGCATAAGTTAATATCTGCTGCAGTGAATGTAATGGGGACCTCCTGAACCTCCGCCACACAACTTGGGCCTGAAACCTCGAGTTTGAGAGCGTTGGCGTAAAATTCCTGCACTATTTTGATATCATACCGGCGAGGAAGATCATCCAACACCTCCCAACCTCGATTGCGTATCTGCTCGGAGACGCTGGCGTAGTTGTTGCCCACCAGGGACACACGCCGCTCTAAGACCATCTCCTTTCTCACCACAAGGTCCCAAAGCTTCCTGTGATCAGGAGAGCGGAACCTGGGAGAGTAGGAGGTGGCCCTAGAGGAGGCGCCCGACCCTGAAGGCAACTCTATGTCGCCCCCCTGAGCAGATCCGCTCTTCTTGCGCTTAACCGGCTGTTTTTCGACAGCGGTGTTCTTAGGCGGGGCCATAACCTGAAAATCATAAAAATCCCAGTACAGTTCATAAATCAGTATCTAGACAAGGTCATGATCATGGCGTCTACCCTACTACCAGTTATAACAGACAGTTAGTGCACAGTGTGTGGGCATGACTGTTTGAATTCCACAAAGCATAAACAAGCGAAGAGTGAAGTCAAGTGAGATGTTACTTACCTTGTAGAGATGAAGGAGTGCGAATGCGTGGGGGTGAGAGCGTGAGAGGCAGTGAACCCATGCGAGAGAGGGAAAGAACAGTGAAGGGTCGCGAAAATGCTTCGCGATCCTCTCGCGGGGCTGATATATTTTTCAGCTTTCGCGAGGCGAGAGACTTCTCGCGATGCGAATTTTAAATTTCCCCCCAAATTGAAAACCCTAATTGCAGATTCGTGAGGCGAAACATCACTCGCGAGGCGAATCTGGAAAAATTGTTCTTCACACTTTCCAGAATCGTGAGGCGAGTAATAGCGCGCGAGGCGAATCTGGAATTCCAACAGCTGATGATGCCCGGATTCGCGAGGCGAAAGTGGCTCTCGCGATGCGAGACAGAAGCGTGAGCAAGTCTCTGAGATTCAGGGCTTCTGTCTCGCGAGGCCATTGTGGATTCGCGGGGCGAATCTGGTTTGTTTTTTTTTTTTTTGAAAAGAAAATGACATAAACTAAAAAAAATGAAGGATATCTAGCTTGGGTTGCCTCCCAAGTAGCGCTTGTTTAACGTCCCGAGCCTGACTTAAGTCACCTCTAAGGGTTAATCCAGAAGAAGAACTTGCTTGCCATTTGGGATTGATTCCCCATGGTAATGCTTTAGCCTTTGCCCATTTACCTTGAAGTTTCCAGAGGCCCCTTCTAATTCTACTGCTCCGTGTGGAAAAACTTGGAGGACCTTGAATGGTCCCGACCACCTTGATTTTAGCTTTCCAGGAAAGAGTCTCAACCTTGAATTATAAAGAAGTACCATTTGTCCGGGCTCAAACCTCCTAGGAAAGATGTGCTTGTCATGCCATGCCTTAGTTCGCTCTTTGTAGATTCTTGCATTTTCATATGCTTGCATGCGGATTTCGGACAACTCATTTAAGTCCAAAAGCCTTTTTTCACCGGTCTTCGTCAAATCAAAGTTGAGTTCTCGAATTGCCCAATAAGACTTTTCCTCCAATTCCACCGGCAAGTGGCATGCCTTTCCAAACACCAAATTGTAAGGAGACCTTCCAATTGGAGTCTTGAAGGCGGTCCTATAAGCCCATAAAGCATCATCTAACCTTTTTGACCAATCCTTTCGTGAGGAGTTGACGGTTTTCTCAAGAATACGCTTCAACTCACGGTTGGATACCTCCGCTTGCCGATTTGTTTGGGGATGATAAGGAGTAGAGACCCTATGCTTGACCCCATACTTCTCAAGAAGCTTGTGCATTTGATTATTGCAAAAGTGGGATCCCCCATCACTAATCAACACTCTAGGGACCCCAAACCTCGAGAAGATATTGCGCCTTATGAATTCCATGACTACCCGCGCATCATCCGTAGTTGTTGGGATTGCTTCTACCCACTTTGACAAGTAGTCCACCGCCACCAAAATGTATTGATAGGATAAAGATGGTGGGAATGGTCCCATGAAATCTATCCCCCACACATCAAAGAGCTCTACTTAAAGCATGCAATTAAAGGGGAGTTCATGCCGCTTAGAGATGTTGCCAACTCTTTGGCAACGATCACAGTTCTCAACAAAGGTGTGTGCATCCTTGAAGAGCGTTGGCCAATAAAACCCGCTTTGGAGGATTTTTTCTGCGGTCTTCTTTCCCCCATAATGCCCACCATAATCCGAGCTATGACAATGCCACAACACGTTTCCAATTTGGTCATGGGGAATGCACCTTCTTAGGATCCCATCCGAGCATTGCTTGAAAAGATAGGGGTCCTCCCACACATAATACTTTGCATCCGAGAAGAACTTCTTCCTTTGTTGATTAGTCAAACCTTGCGGAACCACTTTCGAAGATTTGAAGTTGGACATGTCCGCGAACCAAGGAGAGAAATTTCCAATGAGTGCAAACAGTTTTTCATCAGGAAATTCTTCCTTGATGTCTGACAATTCCTCCTCGGTGTCGAGATTGACCAACCTAGATAAGTGGTCCGCCACACCATTGTCGGATCCCTTCCCGTCCTTAATCTCTAGATCAAATTCCTGAAAAAGAAGAATCCACCGAATTAATCTAGGTTTGGCCTCTTGTTTTGTCATCAAGTGTTTTATGGCCGCATGATCGGTGAAAACAACAACCTTGGACCCCACAATATAGGATCTAAACTTATCTAAAGCAAAAACCACAGCAAGTAGTTCATTTTCAGTGGTGGAATAATTAGCTTGTGCCTCATTCAAAACTTTACTTGCGTAATAAATGACATGAGCTAACTTTTCCACCCTTTGTCCCAAAACAACCCCCACCGCATAATCACTAGCATCACACATGATTTCAAATGGTAAATTCCAATTAGGTGCAGTGATTATGGGTGCGATGACAAGCATATTTTTCAAAATAGTGAAAGCATTTAAACAAGAAGCATTAAACTCAAAGGATACATCCTTTGCAAGAAGGTCACAAAGCGGCTTTGCGATTTTGGAGAAGTCCTTGATGAATCTCCGGTAGAACCTGGCATGACCCAAGAAACTCCTCACCCCCTTTACATTGGTTGGTGGGGGAAGCTTCTCAATCAACTCAATCTTGGCTTTATCAACCTCAATCCCCCTTTGGGAGATTTTGTGCCCCAATACTATACCTTCCTTGACCATGAAGTGGCATTTCTCCCAATTGAGCACAAGTTTAGTCTCTTAGCACCTTTTAAGCACCAAAGTCAAATTCTTCAAGCAATTGTCATATGAGGTCCCAAAGACCTAGAAGTCATCCATGAACACCTCAATGCATTTCTCCACCATGTCCGAGAAAATAGAAAGCATGCACCTTTGGAAAGTAGCAGGAGCGTTGCACAATCCAAAAGGCATCCTCCTATAGGCAAAGACTCCATAGGGACAAGTGAAGGCCGTCTTCTCTTGGTCTTGAGGATACACCACAATTTGATTATAGCCGGAGTAACCATCTAAGAAACAATAGTACTCATATCCGGCTAACCTTTCAAGAATTTCATCAATGAAGGGAAGAGGAAGTGATCCTTCATTGTTGCCTCATTCAGCCTTCTATAATTGATACATACTCTCCACCCCGTGATGGTCTTTGTTGGGATCAATTCATTGCTTTCATTGACCATCACGGTTGTGCCACCTTTCTTTGGGACCACATGAATTGGACTAACCCAATTGCTATTCGAGATTGGATAGATGATTCCTGCATCTAAAAGTTTAATCACTTCCTTACGGACAACTTCTTTCATGATGGGATTTAACCGTCTTTGTGGTTGAACCACCGGCTTATAATCATCCTCCATCAAAATCTTATGCATGCATAGGGAAGGGATTATATCTTTTAGGTCTGAAATCTTCCACCCAATGGCGGATTTGTGTTCCCTAAGAACTCTCAATAGCTTTTCTTCTTCATCCTTTTTCAAGGCATTGTTAATGATTACCGGATGTTGTCCCTTCTCCCCCAAGAATGCATACCTTAAGTGGGTTGGGAGTTGCTTCAACTCCGGTGCTTTGTTATCTTCTTCCATTCCTTCGTTGTTGAGCTTTTCCTTTGCACATTCATCCCTTGGGAGACTCGGTAAGGCTTCCATGTTTTTTAAGCACTCAAGATAGTCCTCATCCCCCAAGGGGTCTTCTTCCTCACTATCATCATCATGGGATTCTACCAACACTTGTGCAAGTGAAGAAACACGGGCTTCTCTAGTGGCCTTTGACTTGACAATTGAGTCCACCATATCCACTCGATACACATCCGACCTCTCAGCGGGGTGCTTCATTGCTTCAAAGACATTGAAGACTACATTCTCATCTTGCACCCTTAGGGCGAGTTTACCTTGTTGTACATCTATCAAAGCACGCCCAGTGGGCAAGAAGGGCCTACCCAATATGAGAGGGATCTCGGCATCTTCATCCATATCAAGCACCACAAAATCCGCCGGAAATATGAACTTGTCCACCTTCACTAACAAATCTTTGACCACCCCATAAGGATATTTTATAGAACGATCGGCTAGTTGGAGTGACATCCGTGTATCTTTGGCTTCTTTGATCCCCAACTTCTTCATCATAGAAAGGGGCATCAAGTTGATGCTTGCCCCTAGATCACACAATGCCTTTCCTAGAGTCATCTCCCCAATGGTGCATGGTATAGAAAAAGAACCGGGATCCTTCAACTTTGGAGGTAGTTTTCTTTGAAGAATGGCACTACACTCCTCGGTCAAAGCAACCGTTTCCTCATCCACTATTTTCCGCTTCTTGGAGAGAAGCTCCTTCATAAACCGGGCATAAGATGACATTTGTTCCAAGGCTTCCGCAAATGGAATGTTAATTTGAAGTTTACGGAAGACATCAAGGAATTTATTGAACTGTTTATCTTGTAGAGGCTTCTTCAATCTTTCAGGATATGGTACCTTCATGAAGGGCGGGAGGTCTTTGGGTTCAACCCACTTCTTTCTTCAGAACTCTTCATCTACCAGTTTTAACCTTCCCCCTTTCTCCGGTGCCTTGTCACTTGCCAACTCCTCTTTCTTAGGTTGCTCTTCCTCAACATGTGGTTGTTCCGAGGCCTCAGCTTCCTGAGAACTAGTTGCACCCCTGTTAGATCCCAACACCCTACCGCTTATAGTTGCTACCGCATTGCATTGGTTCTTAGGGTTGTTCTCGGTATCACCTGGGAAAGTGCCTGGGAGACACTCATTTAGTTGCTTTGCGAGCTGAGCCATCTGCGTCTCTAGATTCTGAATCACCGACCCTGTATGAGTTGCCAACTTGTCAATGGCTGTGCTTGTATTGAATGACAACTTCTCAATTGCCGCATTCGTCTTTTCTATAGCCAACTCCCAAGGTTGCCTTCCACCATATGTTGTTTGCAATTGATTATGCCCTGGAAGAGCCTGCTGAGTATTGCGTTGTTGGATTCCATATTTTGGCCTCTGATTCTATTGAGGTTGTTGTTGCCCGGCTAGACCACCACTAGCATTACTCCAAGCGAAACCCGGATGGTCTCTCCTCATATAACCCCTATTCTGATTCTGACTGTAATCATACTGTCTGTTCCTCTGATAGTTGTTCTGGGGCACGCTGTCATACAAATTGTGGCATGAGTCCACATGTTCTTGAGAGAAGTTGAACAGACAACTCTGAATGTCATGATCTCCATTACAATTATCACAACCCGGAGGCATTCCTTCGTGTATCACATTAACCTTTTTGTTCCCAGACAATGCCGCATTTTGCATCTTCAACAGTTTATTTTGCTCTAGAATGGCTTCTATTGTTGCAGAACTGACTCCACTTGAAGTTTCCCTACCACGGTTGTAATCATTGTTCGACATCTTCTCCAATAACGCCCATCCCGCTGCGGCATCACAATTCATCTGGTAGCGCCCCCTTAACCCGTTAAAGAAATGTTGAACCTTGGAGACCAGGTCAAAGAAAGCCGAAGGACATCTTCTCAAGAGCACATTATGCCTCTCCCAAGCTTCATTATAAGATTCATCTTCTGTATGCTTGAAAGATGTGACGGCTACTCTTGCTTGTGCCGCTTTCTGAGGAGGAAAATACTTAATGAGGAACTTTTGGGCCAATTGCTCCCATGTTGTGATACTGTTGCGATCCAAGCTGTCAAACCAATCGCGAGCGATATCCCTAAGAGAGAGAGGGAATAGCCGCAAGCGAAACTCATCTTGAGAAACTCCTCTTGTCTTCTGCAAGTCACAAGCTTCAAGGAAGCGAGTGATGTGTCTATGAGGGTCTTGTTTGCCACCCCCATCAAATTGATTCTCACGGATATGGGCTGTGACACATCCTTCCACTCTGAAGGAATCTGTATTGAGGTTGCCCCTCACGATAGAAGAAGAACAATCATCCAAATTGGGTAGATTGTACTCGAAGAGAGGCTTGTACGGAGGAGGAGGAGGGTTTTTTTCGGTCATCCTCTCAAAATTAATTGCTTCAAGCCTCTTTCGTTCTCTGGCTTCTTTCCTTAATCGCTTCTAGGTCTTGGTGATCTCCGAATCAAATAGCAAGTCCTCTTGTGAAAGGATACCTCGCATACAAAAACTAGGCAAGACCAAGTGGAATCAAAGAAGTAGAGAGAAATAATAGTAAATAAATAACAGAGAATAAAAATAAAAATAGCTTAACCAAATAATCAAACTTCCCAAAAATTAGGAAAATTGGTTGTGCCAATCCCCGGCAACGGTGCCAAAAACTTGTTGAGTCACCGGCAAGTGTACCGGGTCGTCGTAAGTAAAAAACACGGTAAGTAATTACCGAGGTCGGACACATGGATTGGACTACCAATTCTATCAATTTGCAAGAAATTCGATACGTTTGACCAAGTAAAAGCAAGTGGTTGAGAAGAGAGAGAAAATAGGATCGCAATTTAAATCAACAAACCAATTAGAGATAAGGTAGGTAGCGATAAGATAAGATGAGAATTCAAATATGGATTAAACATCTAAGGTCACAAATCCACCTACCCAATCATGCATAGTACCCAAGTGACGATGATCCCCTTCCTAAGTTCAATTGCAATGTCAACCAGGACCCCCAAATTCTCCTAATGACACTATCGTGCTTAATAGGACGTATTCAACGGTTGAGTTAATTACTTGCTAGGTCTCATAACCCAATCATCAAACTCTATTAAATCTTGTTCCCTATAAGGTTGCACTGATCTCCTACTCACTCTCGTGCAATATTCCATCAATGATCCCAATTCAAGTTCTAAACGCGAATTGCCTATCAAGACTCATCATGTTAACTAGTCAATCATGCATGAATATGATCAACACAATAAATTCAGAATTGGAAAACATGAATTGAGGTAAAGGAGGAAAACATACATCACATTGAACGCTACACCGTCATGGGTGGTTTCATTAATCCCTTAGAGAAGGGAATTAGTTCCTCATGCTTGTAACAACGCACAAACAATTGGAGTTCATCATAATTGTCAAATAAGAAAAGAACATAGGGAGACGCAGCTCCAGAGAATAAGGATTCGTCTCTCAAAAACGATCTAAAACAAGTGGTGAACAAAAGATCCCCAATCTGCCCTAAAACAGCCTATAAATAGAGGTTCTGGGTCGCACCCGCTTGCTGGGCAAGCAAGCTCTCGTGAGGCGAAATTCAGTTTTGGCTCCATCTTGATTTGAATACTCGCGAGGCGAGATGGTGATTTGCGAGGTGAGACAGAAAGGGTGACATCTCTGGCACAGTCAGGCCTTTAGGCTCACGAGGCGAGATGATGATTCGCGAGGCGAGACAGAAAGGGTGACTGTTGCTGTTCAGGCTGGTCTTCATGCTCGCGAGGCGAGATCCTGTCTCGCGAGGCGAAACTTCCAGAATTGTTTTTCCACTGTTTCTTCATTTTCCTTGACTCTAAGAGCTTCACTTTCAACCTGAAACAATAAAAGAAAACGAAAAGCGTAATTCTACTCAAAATAAACTAAAAACTACTAAAAATGCATTAAACGAATCAAATTCTAACTTCGGAACAAAACAAGGCTAATTTGGGAGATTAGCGAGGTTGACTCGCCCGATTAGGCATGAAATCTACCCCTTTTCTAGCTAGAAACTAGATGAGCCAGAGGCTTATCAACTATCGGTTCAGTCGCCGGCGTGGTGGATGCAGCTGCTCGTCGGAATGGAGGTCGACGGTGGATTCAAGTGGCGAACAGGAGAAAATGAGAAAGAAGGCAGAGATGACTTTAAAAAAAATTGTTTTAGAGGAAAAACCTATTCTACCCTTGGGAGTTGGGAGTATGCAAACACAACTCATATCAGTGAGGATTAAAGACTTGCCCTTCTATGGCAATAACACCAACTGACAAGTGACAACACTTTCACCGATTCTTCTTACAAAGAATCTGATCCACAATGTATAATGAAGCATCCCACGGTGTCACGAGATGAGAGACGAGAGTCGTCACTCAACCAGATCCACCGCTCGTCTGACCCCGGCCCGTTCCACCACCGTGCTTGGTGCTCCGTACAGCAACTAGTTTCCCTCTACCTCCCATGCCGCATGACCCAATAAGAAATCTGAAATGGATTTTTTTTGGGTAGATTGGAATGGCTAATTTTCAATCTAACCAAATTAAATAGATTTGCGTGTGATATTGGACAGATTCAAGCTATTGGAGAAAAAGGATGAAAACAGAGTTGCTTAACTACTTTTAACAAACAATAACTCGTTCTTATTAGGTATTAGAGTATAATGACATGGTTGAACTGTGAGAACAGTCACATCCCACCTCCACGCCTTATGCTTTGTTTGGTTGTAAGAAGAAAAGTGAAAGAGGTGAGAAAGAGTATGAAAAGAGATAAAGAAGTGAGAAATATAGTAGATTTGATGTATTGTTTGGTATAAGAGAAATAGAAGAGAAATAAAGGAGAAAGAAGTGTATTCTCTCTTCTTCTTCTTCATTTTCTTCTCATCTTTGGAGAGAATAAAATTTTGTAGGGTCCCACCCAATTTCTTCTCTCTTCTCTATTTCTCTTGCTTACCAAACAAGAGAAAATCATCTTTTCTTCTCATTTTCTCTCCTATCATGTTCTCTCTCTTATTTTCTCCTACACCAAACACATCATTAGGGTTTCTTCTTATTTCCCAAGCACAAATGAGAGGATTTAACCACTTGCTGCCATCAGGGGTGGAGCCAGAAAATTTCGATGAGGGGGGACAAAATCTAATTTACATTACATGAAATAGTAACAAAAAATGAGTTTAATTTTTATACAGTATCTGTAATTTTTTTTAGCAAACATCCAATGATATCTTAACAAATCAGCATAATTGTTATTTCTCTCTCATAGTTATTAAAATAAAAGCACACATGTCAAAATGTTAGTGGATGTCAGTGTAAATTTTTTTACACAAACAATATATAGTACTTTAATCCATAAAATTTTAACTAATATATAAAAACAAATTATATAATACAAATTTGATAATAACTTGATATAATATAAATTACTCAAGTAGATTTATATCTACAACATTTACTTCTTCAATTGTACACACGATATTTCATTAAGTAAAAAAATCATATATTATTATATGTGGTCTATTTTATGAATTTTTTTAATGTAAACAATTGTATCTATCTTAGAATTCTATAAAAATATAATTTAAATGTTTAAAATTATATTTATTTTAATTAAATTTGAGTCAATATTTTTTATAAGAGTTAATTATTATATATATATAAAAGATGACAACGTGGGGAGGGTGGTGCCCTGACTGATTTGTTTAACCATTGTTAAGGATGACGAAGAAGATGGGTTCTAAAATTTTGTGTTTATGATGGTGTCGGCTTTTGTCATTTTAATTTGCCAAATAAAAGACAAATATTTTTTTTTGCAAAAGAACACCTCCAACCGTTTTTTTTTTATAAATCCCAAGATAACTTGTCGTAACAAGTCATTAATAAAGTGCACCTGCACCATAAAAGGGGCCTCTGCTATCATCATTCAATCATCACATAGAAAAGCAAATTACACCCCATTCCGTCGGTCGCATCAAAGACGAAGCCAAAATGACAGAACTCGATGCTTGTATTAATGTCATCCTTATGCTTTTGTCGTTAATTAGATGTCTGCTTCAAAGTTTAAACAACCTCAATAAAAACATAAAGCTTCTAGGATAAGAGGAGTTGGACTGCTACAGTGCTATCGTGACGTTGCAACATTTTACAAATGGATGTTGATTGAAGTTTCCAAAAGAAAAATCGGAACTAGGGATGTTAATTGGTTTCGGGCCGACCCAAAGAATTGGTTTGTAATTTTTTCGTATCCGAAATCGAACCAAATCATATTCGATGGTCATTGGTTCGATTCTCGAATTCAATGATTGAGTCTGAACCAAACAAATTGTTGTATTTAATATTTAATTTTTTTTTAATATTTGTTATTTAATATTTATATATATTTTTAATGTTTTAATAGTTTAATATTTTTATATTTAATATATTTTATTTTATATACATAATTTAAAATTTATATTTTTTTAAATATTTTTCGGGTTTGAACCGAACCAAATCAATTGGTTTTGTTTGGTTCGAATTTGTTTTTCATGCAAACCCGAACCAAACCGCCTCATGAACACCTTTAATCGAAACTCTGAAGTTATACATATTATAAATTGGGTTTAATTGATATATATTGTGTAAATATTTTTTCATTACCAATCGATATCATAAATTATCATATCGTTAAAAATGTTTAACTCTTATTATATTATCTTAAAAGTCAAAATAATATAATTCATGGTTGGTCAACGGTTTAAAATTTTTTACACTTACGATTTATCAAAATTATACCCTCATAAATTCAATAATCACGATGATGATAAACTGCAAAACAACTAAGCTATCCTCGCCGTTGTGCCAAGCTCAATGTTTATGGATATGAAATTATGTCTAGTCCTTACAGAATAATACAATTATTAATTATATCATGTTCATGTTACCTATTTTAAGTTTTATATTCAACACAAAGTTTTCCGAATTTATTTTTTCTTTTCAAGCAGTTGGAAGCAATAAAATAAAACAAACCAAACCAAAGCTTTAAAACCTTAGTGCAATGCAGTTGCCAAAGATTATGCAACAATGCAATGCCTACGGCACTGCCATAGGTGCTCAAAGGAAAGGGGGGATTGGTGCCAAACAAGCATCATTCTAATGCAACAATCATCGAAAGTTATAATTCGCAATGGACTTGACATTAGTTAATAGCTCATCATCATCAATTGACAAACCACATGAGCCCTTGTAAATCGTGGATTAAGGTTCACTTCGAACCTTTCAACGAATGTGATATAAATTAACATGCCGGCCTTTGCTTTTGTCGCCTGCCAACTTTCATTTCATTAGTATCCTTATCCTTTTCCTAAAGTGCAACTCTATCATAATGCATTACTTAATACCACATAAAATATGTGGTATGTATATGATCCCAAACAAATGGCAGCATCTTGAATGTCCAAATATAGATATTGAAGTTGAAGTTTTGATATTTACAAAATTCCCACAACTATAGGTGAGTTATGATATTCTTTTATCATTTTGTATATGTCACCTGTACACCTAATACAAATAAAACACCTATTTTTATAAGCATTAGCTATTCAGAACACCAGTTGGTGTCAAAATTTATGATTTAGAATTTGTACTGCAATTAATAAAATATAATTTTTTTTGCGAAGAAAAAATTAATTTATAGTGAGGAGAGACTCTTCTCATTCAATGTCAAGACAAATTATCGACCTCAGTAAAGACTTATAGTAAAATTACAGCATGTCTATTGTGAGAAATCCCTAAATGAATCAAACCAAAGTCATGCTCCAATTCTAAGTGGAAGGTCTACCAGATGAGCCAACCTCCATTACCATAAAAATAAATGTTAAACTGATGTTGTGAAAACCTTTTTTCAGTAAATGGAAACAAATTAGATTTAACTTAAAAAATATTATATGGGTTGATGTTTTTAAACCGCGTAATATAGTGAAGATTTGTTAAAAGACCTCTCAAACTATGGTAAATATTTCGTATCTATAACATAGTTATCAAAAATTAAAAAAAGAAGGGGCGGTTTTCTTAAATAAAACAAACAGGGTCAATGACCCAAGCCTAAACAACCTAACACACACAAAAATAGACGGAAAACAAAGAAACTAGGTATCCTTGTGGTAAATTAACTAAATACTGGGTCCCTAGAACATGGTCATGTTTTCCTCGGCCAGAACATTAGTCTAAAGTCTAAACGTATGTTTCGAGCGAACCTCACAACAACGATACACAAGGTTGATTGCACGAACCATCAGTAATAAACTGCAGAGCACGCTGGGAATCTGCTTCAACTATCACCCAACGAAGTTGCTAAAACTTAGCAAGCGTAAGCCATGATATAGCAGAGTTCAACGTGAGTTATTGAGTTTACATAATTACGTTTTTCTTGACTATGTTTTTATTTTAACCAAGTTGAAACTTGTTTGTAGCTAGTGTTAATTGGTGGTGAGTGGTGACAACGTTAGTTTCCATAATGAAAAATCCTGTAAGGTTAACAAATATAGGGAACAAAACTATTGCCAAAAAAATTGGAAAAATATAGAAATGATATTTAGAAACCAGTCGCTTGACTGGCGTTGTGTAAAACATCTATATAATCAAAGATTTCAAGCCAAAGAATGCATAAATAATTGCATTACATGTTACCAACTTAGAATGGTAATATCACATTATCACTTACAAAGCTAAATGGACACAATGTTGAAGTGTACTGAGAGCACAGATTCCTCCTACTAATTGGAGTAAAACTAGGCCGCACGACATTATCAAAGAAATTCACTTGCGTGCTTCAACCTTCTTCTGCTCTTTGGCTGAAACGGATTTAACCGTCAGTTTCAAGCTTTTGGATATCAGGATAGTAGTGAAAGCAAAACAAACAGCATTTAAAGCTTACCAGCTTTCTCTTCTTCTCGTTTTTTAGCAGCTTCTGCCCTTTCCTGGCGTATAAGAGCTAAACGTTCTGCATAACAAAAATACAAAAACATTAACCATCAGGAAATGAAAGCCCCACATAACAAAAGTACTTAACAATTACGGTACTTGTTCTTTTCTCCCTGCAAAACTTTTTTTTTTCCCAGTTAAATCTTATACCATACTATATACCAATCATTCAATGGTTGACATATGTAATAATATCAAATATAAAGGAGCAAACAAAAAAGATGTACGAAAACCACATAATTAGAGACACTATTTCAAGAGCTATTGATACCTAAATCTTTCCTTGCTTGTTCTGTTTTTCCTTGCTCTTGCAGCCTCATGTAGCGCTCATGAGCTCTCTGTTTCTCTAGCTCCTCTCTGCAAACAGGTGACAAATTTTAAAGATAATCAGAAAACATGCCAATACAGGAGCTTTGCCATCAATATTTTCCCAACATCGAACTAAAGGAATTAGATGATAAGGAATGTTCTGCTCCCCTCTAACAATAAGCAACACTCTCTTTAAGTTGAAGTGCATGATTATACACCCCTTTCAAACAACAAGCAAATGAAAAGCAGCAAACCTTTCACGCCTTGAAAGCTCAGTCGTTTTCCCAACCTGCATCAACAAGAAAATAGCATTATTCTTCCCATATAATTTAATAACTAAAAAGGTGTCTATGCAAGGACCAAAATTCAAAAATGGAAAGTTTAACTCACATCTACATCTTTAGCTTTCAAGCTCTTCGGCTTTACCAGGTTAGGATTTTCAACCTCAATAATCCCTTGAGTTCCTTTATTTTTCTGCATCCATTATATAGCAACAAGACAGTCAATTTCATATTGATGGGGCTATCGCTATACCATAGAAACAAACAAAAACCCACAAATTTTAAAAAAAATAGCAATCCATCTACACTAGTAATGATTGTGAGATACTAACTCTAGTTTCATCTTCAGATTCTTCTCCAGATTCATCCCCAGAAGCTTCCTCAGATTCTTCATCTTCATGCTCAGCTTCTTTCTAATATGGTTGCAGTTGCAAAGCAAATGACCAGGGAAAATAAAATTAATTTGTAAAAGATACAAAGAGAATGGAAAACAACTTAATACAGACCATGTACAGATAAAAATGAATCGTCATCATAGGTGGTTAAATATACGGACAAAACTATTCTTAGTGTAAGTGATGATATGTGTGTGTGATTGTGATTGAGAGAGAAAGAGAGAGAGGGAAGCAGGAGGAGGAGGAGGAGAGGATGCATAAGAAAACCTGTCTAAAAGTTCGAGGACGGTGAGATGTTCCAGCAACTGCAGTAGTCAAAAGAAACATTATTCAGAAGTGCTTTTTTATCCCCTTCAGCCACTAACGATATCATTTTTCTGTTACTTTTCTATGGGGGAGGGGGGTGAAGGGTGTTGGCATCAACAAGAAACTTTTTGTTCATTTAACTTCAGCTAAGTTTCTATATTAGAGAATTTGCTTATAATCTACGTAATCCCCCAAATAGAATTTTGATACTGGACCGGACCTATAGGCTATAGTGAGTAGAAGTTACAACACAATAACAATGATTTAGTTGGCAGATATATATGTTACTACCTCAGCTCTAAAGATACTAGAAAGGTAAAACAACTGGCAGTGAACTTGAAATAGTCTATCAAAAGCAATACAGGGCTGAACAAATATAGACATCATGCACGCTCTTCTGCGTATTTCTTTTGTAGATGTAGAACCTACTATCAGGTGTAAAAATTTTACGATCTACCAACACTTTCTAGAACTGGTTAAAATAACTAGCAATGAGTCCCTGTTTGATTTATGAACCCCACGTCAACAATCCAAGCCACTTCTCCACAATATAATCCATTTTTGAAACAATTATCAAATCATAAAAGAAAAATAAATTGTATCAACAAAACAGGCCGTTCAAGTTCTCTTCTCTTTTCTCATCTCTATTCAACCCACAAACACCAGAGAGCGACCTTCTGGGGTAGCCCAAATAGAAAATCACTGAAACCTTGGACAACAAAGAGACAATCTCAGCAACACCATTAGGTCATTACCTTTCCTTTTCTACCAAAAAAACAATGCATAGTTTTTCTTGTTCATCTACTTTCCTGACTCGAGTCTATTGCAACTGTAGCTCCAGACGAAAGAATCAAACCAATAGTACGATACTTCAACAATTATTTTCACAAGATATTCATTCAGCTATGGGCAGTAAAATGGATTCAAATCAAACAAAAATGTTATTTGTACACATGACACTTGGTTAATGATGTACAAATATTGGTTAATGGTGTCCAAGTGGATGGTTAACAAGTTGGTTAATGATGTACAAATCTTAATTCACTGCAATTCAAACAACAAGATATCTCCAGATCTAACCATTCCAACAAATTTCATAAACCTCCACAGGAGAACATCTCTACAACACCCATTCTATTCTATTGCTTCAACAAGACATAAAACTATTTTTTAAGAGGAAAAAATAATCCTTTTCAGCTCAAAATCATATTTTGCAACAAACTGTTGGATTTAGATGATGTCTGGGGGAAAAACTAAGCATACCCAGAAACCTAAAATGGCAAAAAATTGAAAGAGGGGTTAGGGTTGATGAATTATGCTTACGGAGGTCTTCCGGGGTGGAAAATTGGCGGCGACCGGTGGGCTTGCTCTTGAATTTTCCCCTTCCCATCGCAATTCAATTCACCAATTACACCCAACAATGATGATGATGAGATTCTACTTGTTCTGCAACCAATTTGCGATATAGATTAATGTTTAACAATAGAAAAGGAAAAGGGATTCCACTTTATTCCAAAATTCGAATCCTTTTTAAATATTCCAAAAACCCTAGGCCCTAGCTTCTCCCTTTTATTATTTTACTACCAAGAAAGTGTTGATGATTGAATTTGGAACCCGCAGTTTCTTTTTTTTTTTTTAAAAAAAAACTATTCATATTGGTCTGAAAATATTTGGGCTAATCCAAATAGACCCAAGAAGCCCAAAATTGGGAGTGCTACAGCTCCGCACGACGACGTATTAGGTTCCACCTAAACGTAAACCTAGAAACGTCTTCTTCCACGGGTGATTGCAGACTGAGCTATTGAATTTCTTCGCTCAGAACAGAGTCCGCAGTTTGCTGCTAGTAAGTGTACAAAATTGTCTTCTGCATACGCTGTTACTTTCAATTTATGGAAATTAATTTGAAAGCTCAATTTTTTGATTTAATTATAATTTTTACATAAAAGGGGAAAATAATGTTGCCAACAAATTTGACAATTTTCTGCCTTCAACTTCGTTACCCAAAATTTTGCTTGATCTATTTTTCTTTCCTTGGTTTTTTATTTAAATTTGAAAATCAAATTCTATTTTTGTTGCTTACCAAGTGTTTGATGAAATGTGTGTGGTGGTGGTGGTGGTGGTGGTGATGAGGTTGATTTGTTGTTCCAAAATTGGCAGGAGATGAAGAAAGGGGTGCACCCACAGAAGCAGTGGATATCTTATGTTACACAAACGGGTAGATTGATGCATGTCATGATGACAAAGATTCACCCTGTTGGGAAAGTCTACCACTTCAGGGCAAAGCGTCAAATGGCCGAGAGTTTAGGACAGATTGCCAAATTCAAGCGTCGTTTTGGGCTGGAAAATCAAGGCACTGGTGAAAAATGATTTGTTCAACTGGAGGGAAGTTTGCCTTTATATTTCATGCAAGTTCATGGAAAATAATTAGGGAATTGGTGACACTCTGAAGCAGGTTTTTGTAGCATTCAGTATATCTACTTCAACTGCAGTAATATTTCCTTTTTCAATTCATCCTATTGGTGACTTTAGAAGTTTACTTTTGCTTGTGGATTTTCTCAATGAAAGTTGGGGTTCTTTATTAGCACTTCTGGACATTGTAGATAGATAAAAATTGATGCTGGGACTATTTATTTTGAAGGTTCAAATAACGGCTATAAACTGAATAACCACATCCAGTGATTATTTGGTCCTCCAGCATAAATATTGTAGGAAACAGGTCCCACCATCTATATGCCCTTACTTTTAACTTGTTCGTATGTTTTGTTTCTGTGATTGGCTCTCCATCGTATGCATTTTTTGTTTGTTCATATATTTTAAACAAGTTCAACAAAATAATTGTGCTGCAAAGCTTTCTACCTTTGTACATGGAAACACACTATATCCTATAGTTGAGATATGAGAAAAAGTAGAAATTGTGTCATTTGTAGTGCAGGATAACTTTCCAGCATTTAGTCTACTATCCAGTCACATACAGCTTATACCTTCAAAAAAAACACTCAGCTATGCCTATGTGATTATCAACAATTTATGTTCTCTCATCATAGGTAAAAGCTTTTTATTTACCCACTTTCATAATATTTAATAATTTGTGAATCAAGATTTGAGTAGACTATGCAACTTCTGAACCAAATCATCCACATAATAGTTTTCCAGACCCTTGCTGAGCAAGAACTCCCTCCATTTAGCATGATTGGTTCTCACCATTTGACCCACGTCACTATCATTGTCCATCACGGATCTCACAACCTTGCACACAGCTTCCCTGGTAAATAGTCCATCTTCTTCACTTTTCTCAACCTCTACACCGACTTTCAAATCCCCACTCATTATTCTTGCATTAATAAATTGATCTCCTGCTTGGGGCAGCAGTACTAATTGGCACTCATTTACCATGGCCTCTGTTAATGATCCAGACCCACAATGGGTCACGAAGCAACCCACAGATGGGTGGCTCAAGATCAATTGCTGCTGAACCCAGTCTCCATGAACTAACCCCCTTCCCTTTGTTCTGTCACTAAATCCTTCAGGCAAAGCTGAGTTCATTGTTTCAGCTCCAATAGGGGGTTTCAAGGCAGCTAGAAAAGGCATTCCTGTAAGTTCAAAACCCAATAACAGTTCCTTAAATTGATTACTCTTCAAAATGCATTCACTTCCAAAGGCACAAAAAATCACTGTTTTGGGTTTGAAACTTTCTAACCAACTCACACCCATTTTTCTTCTAATGTCAATGTTGGTGGATCTGGCAAAACTGGTCCTGCCAAAATCACTTGCTTTCTCATTTGGCTCTCAAGATAATCACAGTAAGGGCCTTCCATTTCTCTGCAAGTTTTGAAAACAATAGCATCACAGCTGGTGAAAGAGATCAATTGGCACTCCATAAATGAAATGCCTTTGCCATAGTCCTTTGCAGTGATAGTGGCTAACCCTCTTGCTTCATGAGGTTGTAGCCTGATGGCTGATTTAGGAAAGTTTGGTGGAGGGTCTATCAAATCAGCTTCTGTTAATGGCTTTTCATGGATTTTTCTTTCTGGGCTTATCATATACCCCACGGTGGCAGGGCTAATTGTGCAGTAATGTAAAGCCTTAATGCCTAACCGGCATGCCAATGCAGGTAACCAATATGTGAAATCATAGAAGACCATATGGGGTCTGAGCTTTCTGAGAGAAACTTCAATGAGAGGCTCAGTGAGGTCCATTGCAGTCATGAGAGGGGAATTCAGTGGGAAAGGAAGGTCTGCAGCTGTTTCAGAGCTCATAGGGAGGCCATCAACATGTGGTATGGAGATTGGAATGAAAGAGATGAGATCAGGGTGGAGATTGAAATGCTCCAATTTGGGTTTAGTATTTCTAGGCATGAGAAATGAAATCTTGTGGCCTCTCTCAGCAAGTTTGTTGGATATGTGAAGGAATGAGGTAAGGTGGCCTATGGCAAACCATGGATACATTGCAACATGAAAGGTTTGGGCACCCATGGTTGATGAAAAGGGATTAAGACTATGGAAACTATCTGAAATCACAATAATGTGATACTCCTGCCAAGATATGTGGGAAAGAAATGAAATGATGTGGATTGCAACAGTAATTATTTGAAAATTTATACAGCAACAATGAGATGGGAATGTGGCTTCATGGCCTTGTCTTTTTTAACAAACCATCGGTTTGGAAAGTCATGAAATTCATGGGTGCTATTGAGTGTAACAAATTTGAATGAGTAATGTAAGCTCTCTTACATCATCATTTACTCGCCTCATAAAATTCAGGTTTTCCGGCGCCTATATTCCAAACTTCATATTTGTATAACCTTCAACTCTGCATAGGATTTCTTAAAAAAATAAATAGTATGATAATCTCAAGGAATTTAGTGTTATTAATGAACTAAAACCAAATCTCGAGTATGTCTTCATTCATGTTTTTGGTCAAGCATGATTGCATAAGATTGTGAATCATTGCATAGGATAAATGATCCGAAATTCAATCCTAAATTTTCCAATGAGCTCCAATGTGAAGATAAATTACGGGATTCTATGGTACCTTTCATTAGTGATACTTCTAAATGGCCATATTATTATGTGGAATAGAAAAAGATTAAAATTATTAACAAGAACCATTTTGATTTTAATTAGAGAGACTATAAATTTATGTTACAGTCACAACTATTAATGAATTACCCTATTATTTTGTTCACAGTTGTCTTCTTTGCTTTCCTCAGTTTCTTTCTTCTCAATCACAACACACCATCGCCATTGGTAGACATTCACGAACGGTATTGCTAATATTTGATTTCACCAATATCAATTCAGTATTTTCTCGCATCGGTCTATTGGTAAAGAACTGGGGGAAAAATATACTACAATATTTTGAAGACCTGCAAATTTGTTTTTCCATACTGCATTATTTGAACACCTCCAATAACTTGTTCAATTTTTCCTCAATTAGGGAGGCAGATCCCTCCCAAAGGAAGCACACACATAGAGATAGAAGAAACTATTTGACTGTGAAAAACAATAAATGGTTCAGGCCTGAATTACTGGATTTCTTCGTTTAACCTGGTGGTGTGGTTTTTCCTTTCAATTTTTCTTAAATGTTTTACTTTTACAATATAACTTGAAAACTGATAAGAACTCAAGGCATAGCTTCCGGTGCCTGAAAATTGAAAATTTCCACTAGGGGGAATATTATAACCTCAAATCTATGCAATGTTGTGATTAATTAGTGAAAGCAGCATAGTAGGGCCTCACAAGAAAAGGGTCACCATAGGCGAAATGGCCTGGCTACAGCAAAATGGGCATCTGGGTTTTCTGACATCAGCAACTCTACAACAGTAACCTTTCTTGGAAGGGGAACCTTGAGACCAGGTTCAATAATACCTGCTTGAGAAAACACACGAGATTAGTTCACAGCCTCAGTAGCAGTTCATGCTAAAATATGAAGTATCAAAAGCAATTAGAACCTACCAGGGGAAAGCTTTTTCCCTCCATAAAGCTCCCTTGCTAGAGGGTTTTCACCCCAAAAATTCACGGCCACCCGGCTCAAAGGTTGAAAACCAACTATCTTTCCGTCGCTAGAGAAAACCACCTACATTGTAAACAATTGTAAGGGCAGGAACATTATCAATTGTGGTAGTAAGCGTTGCCTGATAATATTGTACATATCCAGACAATGTTGAAGAATACAAACAAAACATGACACGCATGCCATTAACACAATTTTTCCTCCATATACAGATGGAGTTCCTCGAATTGATGTCCTAATGACTAGTCATGCCTCAACTTTCAGGATGCAGCAAAACCACATACAACTCAAAGATGAAGCGGGTTAACTAGAATGTTCTGAGAATCTGGAATACCTGGTAACACGCAATGTCCTGTATGGCTGCTTTTGTATCTTCATCTATATTTTCCAACGTAGAAAGAGTAGCAACACCTTCACCTCTCAGGTAAGGCGGCAATTCTCCAATCCAGGCACCAATACCATCTTCCACCTTGATATCACCGGACCAGCCAAAAGCATCTTTTACCTTTGCTACAGCTAACATGCAAAACTCTTCCGACTGTCCACGTAAAAAATCCAAAGAAGCCTTTTTCAGACAGAAGTAGAAGGTACTGTAAAGTGTAAACCAGGAAACAAACAGTACAAATATGCCAGGAGGGTTTAACATTTCTTGTTCTGGTGTATATATAATTCAAATTGATTTCTTGTTCAGCTCATTTTGAATGAGTGTGAAACTGTGAACATTCAAGCCTATACCTGAAAAGGCCTCTTGTTAAAGTTTCAACATTTAAGAATTATGTTTTTATAATTTTGACATTATATAGAGCCTTTCTGAGTAGGAAAAACAATAAGACATTTCAGAGTCATGCACTTTTCACTGAGTATGGTGCGTTTGGCTGGCATGTAATGCCAAAAATTTTAGCCACAATCTTACCTTGCACACCTTTAATGGTATAGGCTTGTTTTCTTATTTTCCCTGTGGGTTTTGCTCAGGGATTTGGAAAGGGTGTTTGTTTGTGTGATATGCAAAGGTACAGGACAGGCTGTCTCTTTTGAGCATGGGTCTGTGTGATTTCTTATGAGGGTAACATATGTATGTAGCTATTATAATTTTATTTGTAATGTCCTTTCTAAGGGAATCCTGGTTCTCCTTTGGATGTGCAAGAATTAAGGAGGAAAGAAGTAGGAAAGAAGCAAGAATAGGTAGAAAATGGGTAGATTTTTGGATTGTTTAGATTGAAAGTAGAGAGAAGTAGAAGAGAAAGAAAAGTTGAGTCTTCTTGTATGGACAAATTTGCACAATCTAAAACAAAAGGGTAGATACGCCATTTCAATTTTTTCCTCAATCACTCTTGTTTTCTCCTCACATTGGGAAAGTTTTTTTATTGTGGGTCCCACGACAATTTTCTCTCCACTTTCACTTTTCTCCCTTGCCAAACAAAGGAAAATCAACTTCTCACTCACTTCTTTCTTTCCTACTTCTTTCTCTTCAAAATCACCCTAAACAATGTGTTAATGAATTCTTCATTTATTCCAAAAACAAAACAAGAAATGATTTTTATTTTCTCTTTCAATAAGATCATATGGAGGCACATAAGCTCGCTCTGACCAGTTCAAGGATGGAAGTATAGAAAACGGAAAGCGGGGTGACTCTGACATAGAACCTATGGCTATAACACTAAAATGCTAAAACAAAGGAGTCAATGAGATCTATGGCAAAGTAATAACTTTTTTAGTGCATAGACCGTTTGAAAGTACAAGAGAAACAAAAGGAAGCACAAAAGAAAGATCAACATAAAAGGAATTAGTTTAATAATGAACTCTGTATTTACCCAATCATAAACAGCAAGCAAATTTGGTATATATTGCTCGTGAATATTCTCTACATAATAAGTGACATAACCACACAATATAATAAAAAGAAAGAAGGATAGACTTCACACCTTTGTTTCATCCAAAAGGTCATGCATTGCAATGTTGACTTCTGATGATGGTAGAGATCTATGTTCTACAGGGTGTTTCCTTTCATTGAATAAAGGGCGCAAGCAAAATTGACCCAGAGCACCGATTGCTGCAAGAAATATACCACTTGCAAGGGTGACTGACAGAAGTTTTGGCAAAGAAGAGCTCCCCTACAAAAATTCAAACCAATCAGCTAAATGCCAATGTACTCTACTCAACAGAGTCATGTGAAAGAAACCAACTTATGAGCAGAAAATATTATTAATGAAAAAAATCAATGAGAACTTCCCGTGTCCCTACTTCCCTGGTTTGTATCAGTACAGAAAATTATATCTTTGCTGTTTATCTCGGTTAGGATGGAAGGAAAGGGAAAGTATTTAGGGACAGTTAGGGCAGTCAATTAGATTACAGGGGATCAGTTAGATAAATAAGGGGAATGAGGGTGGAAGACGATTCATTCAGAGAATTGTAGTTTTTTGAAAGGGAAAACCTCTTGTGAAGGGGAAGCTTTTGGAGGAGATCACTCTCCTTTTCATGTTTTGTTTCTGATCAAGTAGTCAGTAAAATTTGTTCTTTTCTTTCTCCATTTTTCAGTTCTGTTCTTGGGTTCCTAACAATCTCTGCATCAACAACTATTCTACACTGTTCTTTTTCTAAAAAGGAATTCAGTTTTCCCTTCTGTTTTGGGCGACACCAATGGAAGCACAAATAAACTTTTATAGTAAAATGCTAAACATGGAAAATGGAAAACAATGATATTTGGCTTTGATTCTCCTGTTCACATTTGAAAGATTCTGCATATGTTGTCATACCATGATCTTTAACAACAAGGAGATTATTGGAAGGCTGATTTTTTATACAGAACGAAACCTTATCACCTAGTTTCATCTTCCTCTCACACTAAAGCTATGTTTAGTTCAAAGAGGAGGGGAAGGGAAGGGAGGGGAAATATTTTAATTACATATTCTGTTTGGTTGAGACGAGGGGAGGGGATGGATTTTAATGGAGGGGAGTGGAAATAACATTCTTCCTTCACAAGGGGAGGGGAAGGGTTTTAAAACTAATTTACTCTAATACCCTTATAATTTTGGATTCCAAAATATAAGGATGTTTTAGTCAATGAATGCAAAATGTTTTAAATCTCCTCCCCTCCAAATCCCCCAATATTGGAGGGGAGCCCCTCCATCCCCTTCCTTCCCCTACAAAAAATCGAACCTAACCAGCAAAGTCTATAAAAATCCCTCCCCCTACCCTCCATTTCCTCCCAACCAACCACTATCACTATGTAAGAGACGTGAAACATTGTCCCCACACACACTATCGTACCATGTAAATTAAGTGTTTTAAGAATCTACTTTTAGTAAAGATTTAAAGAACTGACAACAGACACCAGACTACTGTTTTAATGGACACTTTGGCAAACTTTTAAAGGCTAAATTTACCGAATATTCAAGGAACAGATAAAAGGCATTTGATTACCTTTTTATTAGACACATTGGCAGATTTGGCAGCTACGCCACAGGATAATTGCTTATCAGGTAGTGAATAAGGATCCACATAGTACATATCTAGCGTTTCTGCCAACCCAACCTGCAATTTTGTTAAACATATAACAGAATGAACATCAATTGTATAACATGATATTGATGACACAGTTGTCACAAAACTTCAGGTGACCTTATGCAGTACACCCTTTTGCTGCATAGGAGTATAGGCAATAAGCAAAATCTAAATAAACAGTGCAATTACTAAATATAATATAGAACTAAAGCCATCATAATTGAACCTACCAAACAATCCATAGAAATTAGCACTAGCAAAGTTAAGGGCCAAAACATTTTAGAAAGTATTCAGAACTTTCAAGATTTCTTCTATATTTCTGAAAAAATCAGAAATCTTTTAGAAAATTCTCAAGAGCGAACAAAGTTTAGTTTTCCATCATTCCATGTTTCTCTTTTTCAGTTTTGATCATTCAACAAGTAAATAAAAAATCATTAAATGTTTAATGCTGTCACCTGTCACAACACTGACTGATCCTCGACTCCTTGCTTTGCTTCCCCCTTCATACTTCCTTTTCCTTCTATATTTTATGTTAACCATTACTTTGTAAATTTTATTTTATTTTTTTGTTTGCCGGTTATTCTTTTTCTCTTCCTGATGAATTGTTGCAACTGAGTGCAAACTATAATATTTTAAATAGAAAATTCAGATGAAGTTTATATTTTGATGGTTTTGTGACCTTTAAGACATTACTTTGGAGTTTGGCCCCATGTTTAAAATGGTACTTTCCTATGGCCCATTTGATCATCAACAGTGGTAATCAGTCGACTACTCTTGGGTAGTTAAGACAGACCATCATTTGGCACTCTAGCAACTCTGGAGTGAAAAAGAGGCAATGCACAACTTATAATCAAGAACATTGACCTAAGGGTCTTACTGTCCAGGAAAATCTTTAAAAACTTGTACGGTCTACCAAATGTGGGAATATCTTATTCCCAAGTCCACACTCCTAGTTATAGCTTCATAAACCTTGGAAAAAAAAGCACTCTAAATTTGCTTAAATGCTGAGCTATGACTCCTAAGTCCTAACAAATAAAAATAAAAAATATTAAAAATTTAAAGGCCAATGCAAAAGGAAAAGATAAAGTACCATTTGAGTGTGGGTCAAAAGAACTTCCCACCTATTCTCTGCAGACTTCTTCCAGCCGTCAATTTTTGCATCTCCCATTATCTTGTTGTCAATCTCTAACCGATATGCAGGTACATACTCACTTGTCCAAGCACCGAAATCAGAACCACCAATTTTCTCTAACTTTTCATGACAGGAAGGCTTCCACCAAAGATGCCCTGATTTTATTTTCACAGGCTTGAAGCTATCCTTCATTGAATTATATTTATCCAATAGACTCCTAGCATTTTCAACTATCTCGTCTTCAAATAGTTTATATACGATGGCTGAGGAATCTGTTGATTGTATCCTTTCAGGCTTTTGAAACCAGTGAAAGAAACCACCTCTATTACCACCCTGAAGATCATCAAGAAATTGTCTTTGGGTGCTTTGAAGAGCAGAGATGCAAACAGCTTCTGCAATCACGGAGATAAGATATTCATCGGATGAGCTGAGAGTGAAAGATACAGGAACCTGCTTATATGAAATGCATAAAAAGAACTGAACATATCAGTATCAGGGTCACCTGCAGGTCAGACATTTTGATATGACATTACAATTTACAAAAAAGTATTGAAGATATCAAAACTCTAAAACATTTCAAAAGAAAGAAGGTAATGAACCTCTCTTGGGTTTTCAAGATCCTCCATCTTTCGTTCTTCTCCTGGTTGAAAGACAAACAGATCAAAGTTCCAAAGCTGCTGCAAGACTACTTGCCTAAAGGTCATAGCAAGTATATTTCTAGGTGTAGTGCCGGAAAATATATCTTTAGAGAGAGACTTCCTGAGCTTAGCGGCTTTTTCCTTAACTTTCCTAGCAGGTAAGAACTGTCAAAACAACAAGCTTTGAAGTTTGAATTTCACTCCTCAAATTGCACTTCTACAAGTTTCTACTAAAAATAAGACAACATACATAAATTAACACCAAAACGTTTCTAAAACAGACTACCAAACATATCCTTGTTGCAGCATGCACTTCGTTGATGATTAACTACATATACACATCAAATACATATATAAACACCAAATATGTTTACACTAGTGTCCCATCACATCAAAAATATAAATTCCCCTCACTTTTCCTAGTAGCTCAATATATAATATTGACTAATAGAACCACCTACCGTGCATTTTACATGGGCATGGCAGCCTAAGAAATAAACATTTTCGCATTACAAAAAACATTAAAAAAAATAAATAAAAAATTCATTGCTTTTGCTATCATATATCAACAGGATGAAATCATTTCATTTCATATGAAGAAAATGAAATTGAACGAACCAGACGGGTGGAGACAGTGCTGTGGTTGTCGGAAGAACCAGGAAAGACTGTTTCTACAACCATGGCATCCAAGGCGGCATTGACATGCTCGGTGGCAACTTCGCCGCCATCGGCTGCAGCCGCCGTTAAAGCCT
This sequence comes from Sophora flavescens, assembly GCA_030762895.1. NCBI lineage: Eukaryota > Viridiplantae > Streptophyta > Magnoliopsida > Fabales > Fabaceae > Sophora > Sophora flavescens. The sequence goes on along the minus strand of CM061062.1, from coordinate 92,858,631 downwards.
GGTGGAAATCGACGGGTCCGACGAGAGTGAGCTGAGACAAGTCATTCTCGTAGGTCCGGACACATGGGAGGCTCTTGTCATCGGAGTCCGCTATGGCTTGAAGCACTTGCTGCTCTGTGAAGGGAACGGCCTTCGGAGAAGTGCAGGAGAGGACAAAGATGGAGTCTTTGGAGTTCGGAAGGTTCAATGTTGGTGAGAGTTTGAAGTGGGGGCGAAGGGGAACAAGAGGGGCGAACAGTGAGGTACTTGTTGGTACCGAAGCCATTGAAGAGGTACCTGTGTTGTGTTTGGGGGCATCTCTATGTTGATAATGGACCGCTTCATAACTGGATCCTCTGTTTATATTTTTATTGGCCCAAACATAAGAAAAATGCTAAATTTACTCAGAATTTGGGACAACATACGGTATCTTAGTATGAATAGTCTTACAAATGATCATGATCAGAATGACTGTAACATATATATATATATTTTTTTAAAATTTAAATTTTTTTTGTAAATAATTTTTTTGATTAAGTATGTGTCAATATCTGGTGAATGGGTTACAAATATCTGGTGAATGCCTTCAAATATGTGGTGAATGCCCATACTAAACCAAGTTTTGGATGCCTTAGATTATCTGGTGAACGTAGTTCAATTATCTGGTGAATGCCTTCACATATCTGGTGAATGCCTTAGATTATCTGGTGAATGCCCATACTAAAACCAAGTTTTGGATGCATTAGATTATCTGGTGAACGTAGTTCACTTATCTGGTGAATGCCTTCGAATATGTGGTGAATGCCTATACTAAATTAGCTTGTGGATGCCTTAGATTATCTGGTGAACGTAGTTCAATTATCTGGTGAATGCCTTCAAATATGTGGTGAATGCCCATACTTAATCAAAAAATTTATTTACAAAAAAAATTTAAATTAAAAAAAAAAAAATCTTTCTGATCACATCTGCATCTTACAGTCTTATTCTGATCTTGCATGGCACTTGTTATACGGTGTGCGTATGTTGTCTGCCAAAGTGTGTCAAATTAGCATAACTGTTCCTCATTTTGCAGTATTCTGTGACTATTTTGATAAGGGGTAGTAATATAGAATGAAAGTAAAATATCACAACAAATATAGAAAGGTTTCATTTGCCCTAAATTAAAAATAGCTGATAACTAGATCATGTATAATAAAATAATTTATAATCGATAAATTAATTTTTAGCTCTGATAGCGATACTTTTTTTGTGTAAATATATATGATAGCGATAATTAATAGTTGAAAAGTTTAATTGATTAAATTTAAATCATTTGATAAAATTAAGAAAAATGCTAACTGTCCGGTCAAAAAAAAAAGAATGTTAATCAGTGTTCCTAGAACATTGATTAAAAAATCAAATGAAGAAAATTTTCATTTGAAAATGGTATATTCAAAATTTTGAGAAGTGTCATTCTTTTTTCCCATGAAAATTTATTTTTAATGAAATTTTTAACCAATATCCTTAGAACACTTGTCAGCAAGATCCTAAAATTAATGATTTAAACAAAATATTTTTTTGAAAGCTGATTTAAATAACTTATAAATATAAAATACCAGCAGAAATATATTTATTTATGTAATATAATTTTCTTTTTTTGACATGGTAATATAAATTTGTTGGCACTCGGAAAATGCACATGAAACAATTTTTTTTTCTTTAGAGTATCTCCATATATGCAAATTAAATTACCTGGACTAATCCCACGAGTCGGTAACATCATAATTGCGGCAGAGAAGCACATGAAACTTCTACCTACAGATAAATTTATGAATTTAATTGTTTTGCGCAAGGACAGAAATATCTGCTCGAAAAGAATTTGTCAATTTGGTCTATAGCTCCCTTTCTTGCTGTATTGACCCCTACACACACACACGCTTAGGGTTGCCTTTTCTTCGATCTTGGTATGTCATCTCTTCTCTTTTCCCTTTTTGTTTTTTGGGTCTTTTAGGGTTTGATTTAATTTCCGTTTCCTCTTTTCTGCCATTTGGCTGCTGATCAAATTCTTGAAACTAATAAAAAAGTTCACGACTTTGTTTTGCAAAATATTGTGCTTTCTTTCCACAGGTAACGAAAATAATTTAAATTGTGACGGAATATTTATCCGTTGTTTTGCCCATTAGTTTTCATGGAAGCGATGCAACAAAGAGGGACAGAAAATTGAGAGATCTATGTCACATAACCTTTTATCCTGAATCGACGCGGTTGATTAAAAATTATTTTTTTCCCTTCATATTGTTTGATATTAACCGAAAATGCTATGAAGCACATGTAATTTTATCATTCAGATTTCTATTTCATATTTTGCACATATTTTTTATAAAAAAAAATTATTGGAGAGCAATTAGTATCACTAAGCATAGATAGATTAAATAAATAATAAATAAAAAACTTGTTTGAGCTAATTGCTGAAGTAGTGAAGTGAAGGAGTTTAATTGTTGTGTGGAACTGGGGATGGTTTTAACTTTTAAGGTAATTCATGTCAGCATTTTCAAATTTGTGGAATGGGGAGAAGTTTTCATTCCACTGAATTGTTTGCATGCTCTAAACATTTTATATCAAAAGCAGATTTAAGCTATGGGAAAGAGGAAGGCAAAAACAAAGCCACCTCCCAAGAAACGAATGGATAAGCTTGACACTGTCTTCAGCTGCCCCTTCTGCAATCATGGCACCAGTGTTGAATGCCGCATGTAAGCATTTTTTTAACTACTTCTGTGTCTTTTTTTTAATAATAAATATGCATCCAAAAACGTCAGGCCGTATCTTTCTCTTGAATCACTCGGGAAACCTTCCATTTTACATGTTAGAGATGGTTTCTACTTTGTTTGATGCTCTGTTTTTGGATTATTTTGACAGTGACATGAAGAACTTGATAGGGGAAGCTTCTTGCAGGATATGCCAAGAGAGCTTCAGCACTACCATCACAGGTTAGTTTTAATGGGCTGTGTTTAGCATCTATGGCATTGTTTTTTTGTGAAGCAGGTAATTGCAGATGGTATGTAATGGTGGTTTTTTGTTTTCTTTATCATGGCGGGCACTGAATATGGAAATGGAAAATAGGCAAATAGCTAAGGATCGCATATAAATAACATACTTTGTTGATCTTTATAAAAAGCAACTTGATACGGATGGTGTTCTCTCGACTTCTTGTCAACCTTTTGCCTCATGGAATTTTGAAAATATGGAGAGAAAAAAAGGAAAACTTCAGCTTTATTCCTATGGATAATAAATAATCATTTTTGGGCTGTTTGATAGAACATCAGGAATAAATCTCTGACTCTCCCTCTCTTCTATGTGGATGTTTGGAAGAAAATTAAGTATCTTTTCCTCTATAGTATTCAAGTTGAAAACGAAATGTTTTGCTATTTTATTGAAGCGATCTGAAAAGTCAGATATTCACAATTTTACATATTTGCTGAGAGCATACGCATCCCAAATGTATGTATGTAGCTAATAACTTTTTTTTCTCTCTTGTATGCAGCTTTATCTGAGGCAATAGACATGTAAGTTCAATATATATGTGGCAAACCTCCCCCTCCCTCCCTCTCCCCCTTCTCCCTCTTGACTCAAGGAGCTTATTTGCAACTATGCAGATACAGTGAGTGGATTGATGAATGCGAACGGGTGAACACCCTGGAAGATGATGGTGCTGAGCAGTAATGATCAGAATTCCCGTTCTGATGGTAGTGGATGACTGGATGGAGTCACTGTCCAACTCTATCCAACCTGTAATTATGACAGTACCTGTTGTGAGCACTGATCCTACTATGAGATCAGATCCTGTTTAGGCTCTGCCAGAGTTTGTAATAGCATGTACAAGAATATGAGAATAATGTGCCTATTTAGATGAAGCCATCTTGATGGGTTGCTGGTATGCAATAGCCAAGTTTATGTTATTGCAGTATACGTGTTGGTTGCATATATGTAAAGCTCTTATTTCTTCCCCCTCCTTCTTTGGAAGTGACCTAGGAAAAACTGGTTGATAAATGGGATTTTAATTCACCTACAGTTGTCAATTTTCATTTTGTTTTTTCACGAGTCACCTCTTATGTTTGATATCCCATCTTGCTCCAATTGGAGGAATTTAAAGGAAACACTATTTTTACTACAAATATTTTACTAAGATGGTCGAGAGTAGTAGCAATACCAATTTGGAACTAGTCAGCATTTATCTGGGGGCTTAAGTGGGATTCATTTGTGCCTCGTGTATGCCATTAACTAATTAGTTGATAATTTACAATCTACGTGAAATCAGAATTGTCTCTCGATGGTCGGAAAGGGGGGAAAAGGTTCAGTATGTGAATCAAATGGAAAACAAAAAACAAAAAAACAAAAAGGATAGTTAGATATAAATGTAATATGCTACAGAAATTTTTGTTACTTCATGATCTAGTAGTTTGTTGAAAGGTTATCCAATCGTCCAGTCTTAATATACAAAATACCTCCATTTACACGAACCTTGATGGCTACGATCATCCATTAAGGGCTTGTCCCAAGTGGTTGGAAGCTATTTCACAGATGATGAACAACTAAAAGATCTTTGTTTTTAACTGATATTGGCAATCTACCAGATGTTAAATTCTTTCAACACTAGGTTGATCTACCACACTAGTACTGCTGAGACTCAGTTATATCCCCTTTTCTTAAGATACAGAAAATTTACTCAAAAGTTCCTGAAACATTTATTGCACAACCAATGTTATGTACCCTTGAAAGTTGAAACTTTTATCCTGAAGCTAGTACAGTACCTTCAAATAGTGTAATGCAAGTGACTCACATTAGCGTGGTTCGGAAATAGAGTCGGATGAATGACGGCAATTTTGTCACTTTGTGCCTCAACAATAAATGGGTCAATTTCGGTGGTGCTGATTAGATTTTAGCACTCACCACATTGCTAATCATAAATGGTACTAGTATACAGTAAATTTTTCTGTAGGTCTTCCGAAGTTAGAATTCGGCATCCAACAGCCTCTGTTGTAGCCGAAGTTAGAAAAAAGGTTAATCCTCTTTTCTTGCTAACCATGACAAATAAAAATGAAATTCCTCTACTCGGTGAATACACACGTGAAAGATTATCCGGGTAAGGAAGGAATAAAGCACACTACACTAGCATCCAACATTTTCCTATTTTGATGCTTCTCTCAAATGAAAGAAGAGCTTATAGGAGGCTGTTCATTGGTTAAAAACTTAAAATGCTACCTGCTTAAGATACCAGCATCTCATGGTTTATCATTCAGCCCAGCCACATGGCACACTCATAATCCTCAATAGGAAACAGACACGGGGGTGGTGGCGTGGGAGGTTGCCTGTCACAATTACTCACAATTAATTGAGTATCAAATGCGGTGGATACCTTTAATTGTCACCAACCTTTAAATGTAAATTATAATCACAAGAATTGCTTCATTTTCATAGGCAAGCATTACAGGCTAAAATGGATACTATCATCTTAAACACAAAATTGCCTTCAACAGATTCTGTAGCCATGCTCAAATAAATAAGGACATGAGGACCTTGCTATTCTGCAATGCAGATTAATCCAAGCAATCACCAGCTGCGTATTCATTCATGCTGAAAGAGAGAATGAGTACATGGAAAATAAAGGTTATTTAAAAGAAAGGGAAAAGTGGACTTGAGTTGAGAAGTCAAATTGTATATTTGATATGCATTTTCCACTCAATTGATACACAGTCTCTGCAACTTATCTTGGGTAGTACAATAAAAATTTGAATCAGCGAGATATTCTAAAGACAGAGAATGTGAAAGTGAAAATAAAGGCTAAGGAATGGGTTAAAAGAAATTTGTTCTTACACAAGAGGCCCTCTAGTGAATCAGAAATTGTGTCAGAAGGTATTACATTTATCCCAAAGATAAATGAAAATAATGTTGATACATTACTATCCTCTTCATCAGGTCAAGCAGCTTTCTCTGTCTTTCCACTTTCTTTATTACCGTGTCTGAAATTTAAAACGCCACTGAGTCCTCGTCCGCTCGCCAACTGTTCCAGTTCTTGAAGTCTATCCTTAAGAAGTTCCACTTCCTTTGACAAGTCCTCACTTACTTGCTTCACAGCCTAAATAAGAATGAACAATGGTTGGAGAACGATGAATTATGAAACCTTGACAAATTAATCGGCTTTTCAAAGTTTGCCCAAATTGGGAACCAATGACAGTGAATATACAAAGTTTGTTCCTGTGGTTTTATATTTAGAACAAGGACGAGGACAAATTGCCATGAATTATTAACATAGACCACTTTTCCTTTAACAGTAATGCTCTACAAAATCCCAGGTCAGGTAGCTAAAGTAGACCACCTTGCATTTCAGCTATCCCTCCATTTAAACATGTTAGCTCAACATCTAACAATATCCATTTCAACCCAAAAGCACGTGACAAAAAACTTTATACTGCCTAATGCAGCTTTTAAGATATTTTGATCATTCCCAAATTCAGCATGATTATCAATTTAATCAGAGTAGAGTTTTCAAAATAAAATACATCACAAAGCACAATGTAACCTTTGGGAAACAATAATGAAACTAGGAATTGCTGCACCAACTGGAAAATAGAGGGATTAATTCTCAATCAATAGCCAAAGAAGTTAGTAATACTGTATCCTGATATCTTCAGTATATGAGGCCCTATGCATAATAATCTATCACAACCTCTGTTCAGCTGCTCTAGAAATTAACTTTTAATTCACAGTTTTGATACTAGGCAGACACTTCAGCTGCTGCTGCCTAGGCTATAAATAGTTAAGTTTGAACTTGCAGCACTTTGTTATTTTTTTATCTGAAAGATTAATGATTAAAACTAAACATGAGATTACATGAGCCGCTAGATTTTTTATCTTCAGCATAAAGTGGAAACAAATCCTAATAATTCAATACTGCTACAAACAACAACAACCAAAAGTCTTTTGCTACTAGGTGGGATCGACCACATGAATCAAAATCAAAAACTAAATCTTCTGATAAGTCATTTTGGTCTAAATCCTTTCTAATAGTTTCACCTAAAAAATTTTTCGGTCTTCCTCTCCCTCTAATTATTGGGCTATCCTCTACCAAACCAACTCTTCCAATTGTGGCTTCTATTGGTCTTCTTCTCACATGTCCAAACCATCATAAGCGTGATTTTACCATCTTTTCGTCAGTAGGTGCCACTCTTAATTTCTCTCGAACATGCTCATTACTGATCTTATCCTTTCTTGTATGCCCACTAATCAAATTATAGCAATACTACTAAGTAAAATCATTCATCTATTCCATTTGGTCAAGTTGATCCAGTAAACAAATCATGAACATATTGAGGACCATGGTTAAGACTTAAGCAAAGAACTATAATATTGCAGGATGGAATGGCATTGGGATCACATCCTTTGTATCAGAAAATGGGGAGCAGATGATATACCAAGATAAGATAATTAAAGTAAATAGGAAATAATATATAAACAAAAGAATAGAGCAATTTTGAAATATGAGTATTAGAGTATTCTTTTGAAATTACCCCCAGCTCTTGCTTTCGCAGCTCCTCCTTTCTTGCTTCAGATCTAGAACTTCTTTGTACCTCAAAGATCAAGAGAACTCCTCCAACCTACGAATATAGCACATTGTTACAGAAGCGAACCATTAAGGACAAGGCATGTGTGGCACACAAATTATTTTGGTACGAGCATGTAAAATGATTTATATTCTCATGTTGTATGTCTAAAGGTTAATAAATCGTAAGCAGGGTTCTTTCTTGGGGTTGACTCAGCTTATTACAATGCACTTGACTTACTAGTAACAAAGCCCAATGGATTTGTATCCTTTATTATTATTTAATAAAAATACTGCTCTCATAACGGTGAATTCTTCAGAAATATTTATTAAACTAAGATGGAAACCCTTAGCTTCAAAGATCACAACTCATAAGCAATTCTTTTGCCACTAAGATCATAGGCATTTTGTCATCTCATTTTTGCAACAAAAAAAAAATATCAACTCATTTGACTATAGAGAAATACTTGAGCCATCAATTTTTCGTTTCTAGATATCTTTTCTTCTTCCTACTCTTTCCCTTCGTCTTTTTCTCTTTGAACATTTCCTACAATCCTTCGGCACAAACAATATGTTTGGTAAGATAACTGTAATCTTCTACTATTCTCTACAGTATTCGTCTATTTATAGACAGAATCTTTTAAAACATTGATTTATGTTAATACTTAACACAGAGAACTCAGTACGATCCAACAACTGACAATAGAGAACGCCTCAAATTGAAACTCATATACTTGTGTCAATTATTCTGGTAGCTTTTCTGAACAGCCTGATTCAGTGTTGTAATCAATTTGAATTCAGCAAAACCAGTAAGATAATACTAGTTCCTACTTGTAGATGCAGAAAATAAAAGGTGACGCTAAAGTACTAAAGCTTAGTGCCTAAGTTTTGAAAATTCAATGATTAACGACAAGGTTCATACTCAAAAAGCAGAAACAAGGAAAACAGCAAAACATTATCATTCAGCCGTGAGAATTTGTGTGTTGAATGAATAAATAAAAAGATGTAAATAGTGTATTACCGAGAAGACAAAGAGTTCTCCAATGAGGTCAACAGCAGCTTGAACTGCTTTTTCCTCGTTCAAAGGGTGGATCGTAACATCAGTGGCGTGGCCATAGATGCGCCTTTGCATCTTGGTAGTGATTTGATGATTGGCCTGTTAATAATAAAAGTGGGAAGGAAGAAGGTGAATGATCATCATAAGAGATGGAATGGAAAGGGCAAAAAGGGAAAAGTGAGTGACCTGTGCCATATTGATGATGAGTTGGCGGAACCTGGGGTGAATAGCAGCCTGATGCTTAAGCCTACTGGCGACGGGTTTGCTGAGGGTTTTCAACGCCAATGTCCCTAACTTCAATAGCGGCAGCACCATCGCTAAATGAATGTTGTTTTTCAATTTCAATGCAATCTATTTGTGTTCGATGTTGAAGAATAGGAATAGGATAGGAGCGGAGATACGAAGGAAGGAGTTGAATGTGGAATCGTCAACACAACCGGGATTTGTAGATTTTAAAAATTAATTAATTAATAAGAATTTAGCAGCGAAAGCCGATGAGAACTCCTCTCTCTCTATCGGGATCGCTTGCTTCCTAACTCATACCTCAAATCTCAATCGGTCCTCACTTTCCCCGGCCCCCAACATCTCGGGATGGAAGCGAAGAGACACGCACAGTGACCATTTGAGCCACTGTCACAATCTATTCACTCCTTACAAAAATAAAAAATAAAAATAGGTTTAATTATTTCCTAGATCCAAACTAGTATTTTTAAATTTTTAAGTAGGTCCTAAAGGAAGGGATCAAATGGATAACAATTTCATGTACTGATGATATTTTTAATAATTTTTTAGGTATAAAGATTAAATGAAGGATTGTATCAGAGACTAAATTATTACTTTAACTTAAAACATATATTTATAATTAATTATATTTTAAAAGAGTTTTTCAAAGATTAATGTTGTATCTTTTTATAAAATAAAATTAATGTCGTATATATAATTAATTATTTGATATTTTAATTAATTATATATAAATATTTGTTTTTTCAATCCTTTATATATGTATTTAATTTGATTAAATAAGTAATTTTTAAAAGTCTATATTCTAATAAATAACGGGTATGAATAATACTTGCCAGTCGTTTTCCGAGTTGGATAGCAAATGCCTCTCAACCTAGACTTGTTGGGCTGCTGGACCTGTAGCCTACATGGTGTAATTTATCTTTGGTATAAGTTGAAAAGAAATTATATGAATGATATAACTCGTACGTACGACTTATGACATGTACGGCTTATTTTTTGGAATTTGTAATAAAATAAAGGAAGCTATAATTATCATGTACGACTTTCTTAGAAGAGGAGTCGTAAAACAAACAGGAGTCGTACATGACAAATTCGACTTTCCTTATTTTATTATAAAACCCAAAAAATAAGTCGTACACGGCATATACGACTTCAAAGTCGTATATGTCATGTATGACTTACTCTACCCAGGGAATTTCTTTTCAACTTACACCATTTTGATAACTTTCTATATAAATTACACTATGAAGGTCAAAAGGCGGCTAAATTATCATAAGGCTTTGTTTGTGAGTTTTGTTTTGGAGGGGAGTAAGGGAAAGGGAAAGGGAAGGTTTGTGAGAATCTCTTCCTTATTTGTGAGTTTAAAAATTTGGAGGGATTTTAGAAAACCTCCCAAACCCTTCCTAAACCCACTTTTTTGGTTTACCCCAATTTGGGGTTTTTTTGGGGGAAAATAATTAAATTATTAATTTACCCTCTCAATCTTTACTAATTTACGTTAATAATTTTTTAATGGTGTATTAATATTATTTATAAAATATTACTTATATTAATTTTCTAAAATAAGGGTAATATTGTAAAAATATGTTATAAACTCCCTATTTACTTCCCCTCGTACAATATGCACTCACAAAAAGGTGAGGATAATACTTTCATTCCCTCACTTCCCTCTCCTTTGATCTCCTCCCTTTCCTTCCGCTCCAAACTCACAAACAAAGCCTAATAGAAAAAGAGAAACAGTTTTGCTTTGCTTGGACAGGGAGTAAGAAAAGGGAGAGATGAGGATGTAAAATGGATTTCCTACCATCAAAAACTTACACATTCATGATTCATGTATTCATAAATTAAATTAGTGCACTGTTTTAACAATCACTGAATATATTTAATCCAATTGTGCACTAATGTGCAAATGTGTAAATGCGTTCATTTTTGAATTCAGGAATCCAGATCCAATAAAGATGATAGGGGGGGGGGGGGGTACATATTGCTACGATTTTTTTCACATTTAGACGAGGAAAGAAATTTAGAAAGAATAAATCATAAAATAAAAAAAAAATATCGAAAGAATTTTCTTACAACTAACGATAAAAATATAAGACCGTTGGTATTCAAATGACATTTTTTAGGATCTGGATTGCCTCCAGCGGCTTCTCCCTCCATCATCCCTCCATCGTCTTTTTTCTCTCTTAACTCCATTCTCTCTCTTCATTATTTATCATTTTCTCTCTCATGATTCAAATCCTCCCCTTTAATTTTTTGCTGGAGTGGCTGGATGGATGGGGGCAATCCAGATTGCATTTTTTAACATTAAAGTATCATTATAAGGATTAGTATAATTTGAATGAAATTAAGGGTTAATCTTTTTCTAGTGTACAATACAAAGTTAAAACTTAAAAGTGACTCTTTTTACTCTTAGAAAAAGTCAAAGGTCAAAGCCGCCTCTCAAAGAGTCAAGATAAGGAGGCTTGGGACAGAAGAAAAAAGTTTCCGGTCAACTCTACAAGGCAAGACAAGACCTCAGAAAGGGACAAGAGATAATAATTAAAAAGCCACCTTAGATTTTAGTTCTGGTTTTCCTTTGTTATAAAAAGAAGGCCAATTGATCAGAAGCATATATAGGATTGTTCTAAAAATGGACATCAACCAAAGGCAGGGTGTGGAAGAATTGTTTCAGGCTCAATCCCATTTGTATCACTACACTTATAATTTCATTGGTTCTGTGTGTCTCAAAAGTGCTGTTCATTTGGGTATACCAGACATAATCCACAACCATGGCCAACCCATTACAATCCCTCAGTTGGTCTTGGCAACTAAGATCCACCCTACTAAATCCACTTATGTATACAGGCTCATGCGTTTGCTAGTACATTCTGGCTTCTTTGCCACATCAAAGATTGTCAAAGATGATAAGGAGGAAGTGGGGTATGATCTCACACCTTCCTCTAGGCTGCTCCTCAAAGCCAACATCCCAACCTTGTCTCCTTTTGTGAAGGCAATGTTCTATCCAGCTATAGTTCACTCATCAGACTTCTTGGGAGAATGGTTTCACACAAATGACCTCACACCCTTTCACACTGCACACAACATGAGCTATTGGGACTATTTAAGCCAAAACCAAGAGTTTAACAGCCTCTTCAATGAAGCAATGATTAGTGATTCTGGGATGATGAATTTGGTAATCAAAGATTGCAAGTTTGTTTTTGAAGGCTTGAATTCACTTGTTGATGTTGGTGGTGGCAAAGGAGCTGTAGCTAGGATAGTTTCTGAGTCGCTGCCTGATTTGCAATGCACAGTGCTTGATCTTCCACATGTGGTTGAAAATTTGCAAGATAGCAACAATTTGAAATTTGTTGGAGGTGACATGTTTCAGTTTATTCCTTCAGCAGATGCCATTCTTCTTAAGGTATGCAGTGTTCATCTTTACATAATTTTTTGTTACATAAAACAATGTTTAGTTTTATTTTATCAACAAAATTTATTGGCATAACAATTTATAATAATTAGATGTTTATATATTACACTATCAGTGTATAACAATTAAACTCTTGTTAATATGCAATTAAACTCTTGTTAATATGCATCTTGCAGTTAGTCTTGCATGCATTCAGTGATGAAGACTGCCTTAAGGTACTGAAGAAATGCAGAGAAGCTATTTCAAGCAAAGGCAAGGAAGGAAAAGTAATTATCATAGACATAGTGATCAATGAAAAGAATGATAAGCACGACTTGGCAGAATCAAAGCTCTTTTTTGATGTGTTAATGATGGTTCTGGTCACTGGGAGAGAGAGAGAAGAACAAGAATGGGAAAAGCTCTTCATGGAAGCTGGATTCAGTCACTACAAGATTACACCCATCTTTGGCATGAGGTCCCTGATTGAAGTTTATCCATGAATTAATCTAAAAAATAATATCCACTCTCCGGAGCAGACACTGTGATTTATGCATTGCTTTTCTGTTGCCTCCCGTCAAGAATAATGGTTTCTAGTTTCTTGTTTTCACTTTTTAATTTTAAAGATAATTATAATTAAAATAATTATAAAATTATTATTTTATTTTTATTTTTTTTCTTATTTCCAAATATTTGTACGAGAAATGATGAAAACAAATAAAAAATTGTTTTCATTATTTTCTATATAAATATTTGAAAACAAAAAATAGAATAAAACTAATATGATGATTTAAAATTATTTTAATTATAATTATTTTTAGACTCGGGAAATAAAAAAACGAAACTGAAAAAACTTTGTTGACGATTGCTACAATTCCACTACCTCTGTTTGCTGTCACAACTCACAACTAAGAACTATGAAAGTTGTGGTATGTGTTATTTGAAGATTCTATTTTGTACTTGGTACTTTCCCTTTTTCTTTTCTTTTCTTGGAATGATCCAACCCCATTCGATCAACGGATCAAGTAAACCTCAACCCAACTCTTGATAGATTCCTGTTGGGCTCGCCGAACGGAAATAACAAGTCATATATTTTAATTTATAGCATATCGACTATATATTTTTATTGTTGTTTTCTTTATCAGCTGTGTGCAAATTATTTTGTAACAAGTCATGTTGCGGCTGAACTTTATAACAAGTCATGTTGCGTGTAGGTGTAAGGTCGTGGCTAGGTGGCTGCCTTTAGTCAAAGGAATGTATTAAAACTAGGGTTCTTGCTCTTGCACGAGAATTAGGTTATTGTAAAAGATAAAATATATGTCAAAAATTAAAGTGGAGTATGAGAATTTTATACATCATTTAATAGGAGATATGAATAATTTCGTAAAACACATAAATTTTGTCAATATGCTTAATAATTATAGAGAAAAATTTCCTTCATATTTTTTTTAAACATTTGGTCCCCTACCCCTATTTATCTATCATATTTTTTTCATTGTCCCACCCTCTATCATTCACATAAATTTTAAGAATTCTTTGTAATTTGAAAATAAAAAAATAGGAGGTTGAAATTATTTCCCTGTTTTTTCCAAGTAAGAAAGAATCAATAAAATTAAAAGAAGGATAAGCATTGAATAACAATATCAAACGGTTGGTAAATATGAGAGAGAGTGTGATGAATGAAATTTATTGTATCAATTCACAATGCATGGTATATAAAAAAATTGAATTTAAATATTTTAAATAAGGGTTTTAAAACACAATGAACTGATTTACTATGAGAAGGGAAATGTTTATCATTTCGAGGCACGGATTACGAGAAAGACAATAACCATTTAAAATCTGATATATTTGTAATAAATGATAATGATGATTCAAATTAAATAAGTAAAAAATATAATAAAAAATTCAAAAACAAAGAGTTGTTATCCAATTTTAAACAATTCTCAAGATGCTTTTAACGTATTTTTTATTGTTGGGCTTTGAAAAGGTTGAATAAGTATTGGAAAGATACACACATCATTTATTTTTAGAAGATAACAATAAAATATATTATTATTTCCTATTTTTCATTTTTTTTTTCATTTTTTATAACAATTTAAAATATTTTTTATTTTTAATTTCTAGATATGGAAAGGATTTGGAGGCTTATAGAGGAAGTCATTTCATGACATCGTAGCACCGGTCCAAACTTTCCTTAGAATGGGACATTTGATCCCCCACCCCCCCTTTATCTATCATATTTTCTTTTAAGAATTTTTTGTAATTTGAGAATAAAAAAATGGGAGGTTGAAATTAATTCTATGTTTTTCCCAAGTAAGAAAAAATCAATTAAATTAAAAGAATGATGAGCATTGAATAACAATATCAAACGGTTGACAGATACGAGAGAGATGATGAAATTTACTGTAGCAATTCCCAATACTTTAAATAAGGGTTTTAAAACACAATGAGCTGATTCATTATGGGAAGGGAAATGTTTATTATTTTGATACATTTAAAATCCGATACATTTGTAATAAATGATAATGATGGTTCAAATTAAATAAGTAAAAAATATAATAAAAAAAATTCAAAAACAAAGAGTTGTTATCCACTTTTAAACAAAAGGATTGTTATTTTGACACCAAAACCATATTCATTATTTCTCTCTCATCTTTCATCATTTTTTTTCCTAAACTCACCATGATTGGTAGTGTCAAAAGTTGGTGTCCAAAGTTGGTGTCAAAATATCATTTCTCTTTAAACAATTCTCAAGGTGCTTTTAATGTCTTTTTAATTGTTGGGCTTTGAAAATGTTGAATAAGTATTGGAAGATATAAATGCTAAAGTATTGACTCACTTAATGAAATTGTTACCCAGATTTTAACAATTATAATAATAGTTTTTATAACTGTGGGCACTTTCCAATTATACTAAAAATATAATTGATTTTCTTCTCTTCTTTTCCTATGACCATTTTTATTTTTATAAAATACATTTATCTATCATTTTTTTTTGTTCTATTTTAAAAATTTATTTAATTTGTTCATCCACTTTTCCCTCTTAAATCAAGCATTTTGCTACAATGCTTTTTTCTCCTTCTGCAATCCTGTATCAGTTTTACTTCTATTTTTTGTTTCGTTCCCCCTCTGTGTGCTATGTTCATCTTGCTGGTTTATAAGGCTGCAGCTACTACTGCTAACCTGCCAAACAATCATAAAATGCAATTAACTCATGATTAAGAATAAAATTCTAGAATTGATTACATGAGAATATATAACATCACATAAAATAAAGAGGATCATCTATCAGTAAACATTTTACCTTAGACCCCTCCATAAGATCTAGTTCTTTCCCCTGTAAATCACTAACCAGAAAGTTCTATGAAGAAGTAAACAAAAACTATGAAGAAGTAATTCATTTTATATGTGTGTGTGTGTGTGTGTGTAGTATCAAGATTTTAGTAATAAAATCAAGAGATATCAAGCCCCACCTACCTCAAAGTCCCTCATGCATGGCTTTGTCTTCCCAATAGTTGGCTTACCTCTAACGTTATGAAATCAAGTTAGTAATAGAACCAATCAATATCAATAGAAATATATAAAAGAATTTTCAAGTATATTTGTGTCTACATTACTGTAATGAGTAAAAATCAAATTGAAAAAAAGGTTCTTACGTCTTCTTATCAAGAAACCGTATGGAGATATCATAGAACAAATTGATCGAGGAAGTCCTATTTATCTTGTTTTCGGCATCAGTCTTCTTAACTACAAAACAAATGGTTAAAAAAAAAGACAAAAAAGAAAGATAGACATCCGGTGTGCATACATTCCCGAAGAACAGAATAATAAATCAACAGGAATGGCTAGGACATGATTGGAAAGGCTGTGTCTGTGTAGCCAAGAGAATACGCCGACAACAACTGCAGTTAGTGGCGCAAAGGCTGGAACCATAGGAATAACAGCGAGTTTGCATTTTAAGTGAAAGGGAAGGACCAGTTGACAGGGTTTTAAGGAGGGAGAGGAAAAATGGTAGCCTTACTTTTGGAAGAACCGAGGTTGGGAGTGAGACACCCTGTTGTGCCCCGGTATTTTATTAGATTGATTACCTTCTTAAATCAATTCTTAATTGCGCGCTTATCATGAAAATACATAAAAATTAAAAACTTATTTAATTATCATATAACTTCTGCAAATTTAAAACACAATAACTTTAGCATATGTAAATACACACTTAGTTGTTCATTACAGTACCAAAACACTGTTGAGGGTATCCTCTCAGTAGGATCCCTCACAGGCATAAACTTAATAACAGACATACTTAGCAGAAATATAAAAATGCTCCTTAGACACATTGGCCATAATGTCTATACTCTAATCGCCATGGATCACAGCTCAACCCCCAGCGTCTGGTTCGTAAGTAGTTCCATCCAACTCCTCAGCAATCTCCATTTCATACAGAGTTCCGTCCAACTCCTCAGCAACATAACCCTCCATCGGGTCTTCTAACGTAAACCAAAGTAACCCACAAAAATATATAAACATAGGGGATAAGAAGCAGTTCTATCATCAAAAAGCGGAAAAGAGTCATAATACATTATACAGTAATTGTCACAGACAAACAACACACATAACTAACAGATCATCCTCAAGTTAATATATATCATCCTCTACTCCCAATCTCATGCTACTCAAAGACACCATAGCTGCACACCTATATCCTAAGGTGGAAGTGGTCTCGCGAGAACTCTTGATTTTACGTGTATTATATTACCAATACACGCTGTATTATATTACCAATACACAGAAGTGCTTTACGTGTATTATATTACCAATACACGGTGTATTATATTACCAATACACAGATGTCCTTGTGTATTATATTACTAATACACTTTTGTCCTTGTGTATTATATTACCAATACACTTTTGTCCTTATGTATTATACTACCAATACACGGTTGTGGACAACAACACCTATACTTGAATCTCACCAACCTGTTTTAACAACATCCTAGTGCCTTAACATTCCATTAGAACTTGACACATATTCTATGCCGTAAAACCTCTTTAACATACATCATCTAGGTTAGGCACTTCTAGATCATTATTATCCTCACACCCAAAACAACCATCTCTTAGACAATATATATATATCTTTGCTTAAAAACCACTAAGCATAATAATAGAAACCAGGCAGATCATGCATAACACAATATCAATCAAAATATTCTCATATCACCAACATAGCACAAAATCAATTCAATAAAGTTAATAAAATCAAATCAACCATCAACAATATAAAATCAACCTAATATCGATAAACCTACAATCCTCGAATCGACATTGGTTTTTCAGAATAGGTTTCCAATGTGATTTTGGTCTTGTCGATTACTCGACTACTAGTAGGGTTTAGGTCGCCCTACACAATTATTATATAATATACTACTTATCGATTCCGACGATAGGTTGATTCTTTCCCCCACCCGGGTTATCACCGAACTCCCGAACTCGAAGCTCCTCGTTGTCACACCACAAAGTACTAACTCCACCTTCTGTGAAAGTAAGGAGATTAGATGCTCAAAGAGGTATACCACAAACGTCCTCGTTTCCTCCGCGATGGAAGTCTAAGGTTATGAACACAAAATCACAAGTTAAAATCAAACAAGAACACTAAACCACAAGGTATAGGTTCGGCCAAGACTAGTTCTTAGGGTTAGAGATTCCTGAAAATTATACAACTCATGGATTTATGATCCTTAAGTGTTAGGAGTTCATAAACAATGATCACTTAACAAAGTTGAATTAAAATTCCACTAAGTTATAAACTTAGGGTATTCGGCCAAGGCTAGTAAAATAGGCTAGCATTCACTAAACTTTCCAATCTCTTAGGTTTAGCATCCATATGTATTAAGGAGCTCAAAACCATGATCATTTTGGAAAAATAAGAACAAAGTATCCTAGGTCTATAACCTTCTAGGTGCGACCTTCATAGGATTTACAGGTTAGAAATCTTTAAACTTTCCAATCTCTTAGACTTAGCATCCAAATATCTTATGGAGCTCAAGTCCATGATCATTTTGGAAAACAATGGAAACTTAAACATTCCAATCTCTTAGACTTAGCATCCAAATATCTTATGGAGCTCAAGTCCATGATCATCTTGGAAAAATGAAAGTAATACATCCTAGCTTTAATAACATAGAATAAACAAGTTAGAAATCCTTAAACTTTCCAATCTCTTAGACTTAGCATCCAAATATCTTATGGAGCTCAAGTCCATGATAATTTTGGAAAACAATGGAAACTTAAACATTCCAATCTCTTAGACTTAGCATCCAAATATCTTATGGAGCTCAAGTCCATGATCATCTTGGAAAACAATGGAAACTTAAACATTCCAATCTCTTAGACTTAGCATCCAAATATCTTATGGAGCTTAAGTCCATGATCATCTTGGAAAAATGAAAGTAATACATCCTAGCTTTAATAACATAGAATAAACAAGTTAGAAATCCTTAAACTTTCCAATCTCTTTGACTTAGCATCCAAATATCTTATGGAGCTTAAGTCCATGATCATTTTGGAAAAATAAAAACTCAAACATCCTAGCACCTAAACACTAAGTTTTGGACATCATAGGATGATGAGGAAAATATTCTTTGTTTAACAATAACTCTTCGGTTTAGAATCACAAGGTATTAAGAGTTCTAAATCCATGATCATACTTGGAAAGTTGAAACATAGTATCCTAGGCATACTTATTCATATTTTCATCCATCATAGGAACAAGCTATCAAAACTTCCAAGATTTATAAATTTAAGATCAATGGATAGTTAGAAACTCAAACATATGATCATATTCCAAAAGTTGAAACAAAAACTTCCTAGGTCACAAATGCAAGCATTCGACCTTCATTGAAAGAGATAGGTAGAGATTTTTGTTTTACACAACCTCTTATTATGTGAAAATATAAGTTAATACAAGACTATAGAAAGTGGTTTCAACTCAAAAGAAGTTTTCTACCATTTTAGAGAGATTTTAGAAGTTTAAAACATATAAAGAACACATAAAGTAAACTAAGAAATAAAAGATGAAACTTGCAAAAAGATTCATATGAGAGCATTACCCTAAGTATAAGGAAGATCTTTAATGAAGAACTTAAGTAGAAAAGATGAATAAAAACTAAAGCTTTAAGAGCTTGAACTTTTAGAAGAAAGGAAGAAGATGAAGGTTTAATGGAGTTTGAAGAAGGAAGATGATGAAGTGAAAATGAGAGGTGTATATATAGAGAAGGAAGAGAGTGACACGAAATTGAGGAGAGAGAAATGAGCTTGTAGAGCAAGTTTTGACCTTGTGCCTTGTTTGGTTTGAGAAGAGAGAGAAAAATAGGTTTTTAGAATATAATATGTTATAATTTGAAAAGTGTGATGATCACACTTTTGGAGTGTGTCATAACCCATTTCCATCCAGTTCCATCAAGTCACTTCACTTCTTTTGTGCTCCCTAATCTTCTCCATTTCGTACCCGGTTGTATTTTCCGATCGTAATTCTTCTGACGTTTTCGCCCGAATAAAATATTATATTCTATTTTTGAACGAAAATTTTCAAAATAACCAAAGTTGAAGGAAACATATTAAAAACACTAACCGTCTCGTTCATGGGTCAAAATTAGGCTTTCTGTACAGTAAACTCGTACCGAAAGTGAAAACGCAGACTGGCTTTCGTTTGAATTTTCAACCGAAAATTTCACCGTAACCTTCTACCATAAAGTAGACTATGAATATGATTTTATTTTAATCAAAAACACTTTCTAACTCTCAAAATAAAATATAATTTAATTATATTTTAACCAGTTGAACAACATAATTAAAATCAGGCTGTTACAGGGAGGTGGTGGGTGAGTGATTTTATTGATTGAAAAAATCAGGGTAAAGTAGGTTGAACTTTGAAAGGAGGTTGAATTTTGAAATTATTATTCTCTTATTTTCCATGTATTGAAACAAAGCAAGCATTTAATACATATTGAAAATATCATGATTTAAAGATTCTAAACTTTTTTTTAAAAATAAAAATAACTAGCACTCATAATCATTTAAAATGTTCTTGATATCTGTTTAAAAACAATGAAGACGTTTTCAAAAATAACAAACAAAATAAAATCAAGAATAAAAAATTAAATAATAGTTGTGATCCACCAATATCATGATGACTTTGAAATAGACAACTATAAACATGAGAAGGGGGTTGAATTGTGTTTATCAGAATTTAAATAAAGTTGAAATCTTTTCGCATACAGAAGCTAGGTTCAAACGAGTGGAAAGATACAGGACAGACAGGTGACCTATCTGATGAAATTTTAACAGTGACTTTGGCAAACACACCACTTGATGAACGTATAAGGAAACTAAAGCAACTAAAGAGGTTATAAGGAAAGAGAGATTGACACAGTTATTTATCCTGGTTCACTCTTCAAAGCAAAGAGCTACGTCCAGTCCTTGACAGCACCAAGATTTATCCACTATAATTGATCAGGTTACAGACTCTAAGTATTGTTTGCACACCTAGCCTCTTCAGGCTCCAAGACAAGTATTCTTTGCACACCTAGCCTCTTCTGGCTCAAGACAAGTATTCTTTGCACATTTAGCCTCTTAAGGCTCACTCAGGTTTGTTTGAGAGATTTGGTTTGTAATAAATACAACTTTAGACAGATAGAACTTTCACTAACATTCAGAGAATGGTTTAAATGTAAAGCTTAGGAAAGTCTGTGTAATAACTTCAAATGATTGAAGAATACAGAATGAAAGAATGAAGAATTTTATGCGCAGAGTAATGGCTCTTTAATGTTATTTGTATTCTCTATACTTCATCTTCAATGACTTCTGTATTTATAGTCTTCAAGCATTTAGGATCCGTTAGAGACATTCCCTCAGATGTTGGCTTCAAGCAGAACTTCATTAAATGCAATATAGTCGTTCTGGACAGTCATTAATGTAATAGGAACATTGGTTGTACTCTAACATGAAGGATCATGGCTTTATGCATCGTGATACAGCCATATCAGAGTTGTGCAGAGAGCATTTTGTACTTTGCTGAGTACAATTCCCTTTTCGTGTAAGGACCAGAGGTACCGGGGAATGAAGCATGTTGGAAGCATTCTTTAACTGGTTTTTGGTTCTGATAACCGAGGTTGCCTAAGAGAGTAACTTCTAACTTTTCTTGATTGTGGTTCTTGAAATAAGATTCTGATAATTCTTATAGAATTCGAGTTCATAATATAAGCGTGTCCATCTTGAAAATAACCGCGTCCATCTAGCCATTTAAGATTTTACATTTGGACGGGTTAGTAGACGAGCTCCATATGCCACGTCATTGGACGGATACTCCTTTAACTGGTTGAACGTAACCTAGTGGACGAGCTCCATATGCCACGTCATTGGATGGATACTCCTTTAACTGGTTGAACGTAACCTAGTAGACGAGCTCCATATGCCACATCATTGGAGGGATACTCCTTTAACTGGTTGAACGTAACCTAGTAGACGAGCTCCATATGCCACGTCATTGGACGGATACTCCTTTAACTGGTTGAACGTAACCTAGTAGACGAGCTCCATATGCCACGTCATTGGACGAATACTCCTTTAACTGGTTGAACGTAACCTAGTAGACGAGCTCCATATGCCATGTCATTGGACTGAGCTTCTCATTAAGGACTTAGCAAGTCCAAAGACTTGTGTGGACGACCTCTTCTGTCACCTTAGTGGTCGAGCATTTCTATCACTTCAGTGGACGAGCGCTTCTGTTACTTTAGTGGACGAGCACTTCTATTACTTTAGTGGACGAGCACTTCTGTCACTTTAGTGGACGAGCGCTTCTGTCACTTTAGTGGACGGGATGATTATTACAATTTTAATCTGCACACTAGATAGGCAGGTTAGCAACGAATATGAAGGTTAATTAAATCATTAACCAATGTTTAGTTCTCATCAAAACTTGGGGAAATGCACATCAGACCCTTTAGAGACTTAACAATCTCCCCCTCTTTGATGATGACAAACATTGAGATGATTTAATGAACCTCAGAAAATATCAACAAAGAAAATAGCGTATAACAGACAGATTGAAATTTTCTTAAGCGGACAGGTCATGCAGATGCTTGATCAGACATTAAGATTAATCATATAATCCGTTTAACTTAGTCACACATAAGTTTGACTTGTTTTACTTTGAAATTATTATCAGAGCAATCTTACTTAAGATTGATCTGAGCAATTATAGCAACTATCAGAACATACTCATGTCCATGTATTATTTAAGATTCATATCATATTCATTGATATTCATTCTTCTATAACACATTTCTATCATATTTCTCATTTCTCCCATTCTCCCCCTTTTGTCAACATCAAAAAGGGTTATCAAGTTTTATTTATGAGATATGTTAAGGGCAAGATAACATGTTAAGAAAATCATAGTAATGCAGCAAGCATACGAGACATACTCCACTTAACCTGTTGTATCATCACTCCCCCTGAACTAATGCTTAGTTAAAAGAACATGTATATAGGAGTAAAGACAGATTTAGCATAGATAGGTGATAAAGCACAGACAAGTTAACATTCAAACATGTCATTCAACAATGCAATGCATGTTTAGATTATCTCTAATAAATAAAAACCTTTATTCTATGAGGGGTTTAGTGAAAATATCAGCCCACTGATTTTCTTAACAAACTTAATATCAAAGATGCCTTTCTGAACATAATCCCTAATAAAATGATGTTTGATTTCAATATGCTTAGCCTTAGAATGCTGAATTGGATTTTTAGTTAAGCATATAGCACCGGAATTATCACACCATACAGATATGTTATGTTCATAAATAGAGTAATCCTGAAGTTGATGTTTTACCCATAAGAGTTGAGAGCAGCAACTAGCAGCAGAGATGTATTCTGCTTCAGCAGTAGACAGAGCAATGGTTGTCTGCCTCTTGCTTGACCATGAGACTAAAATTGCTCCAATGAAGTGACTTCCTCCACTGGTGCTTTTTCTTTCTATTCTGTCTCCAGCAAAATCAGCATGACAATATCCCACAAATATGTATTCTTTTGATCTTAAATACAGCAAACCATGATTAGTAGTTCCAAGCAAATATCTAAATATTCTTTTAACAGCCTTAAGATAAGATTCTCTAGGATCAGATTGGAATCTAGCACACATACAGACACTAAATTGAATGTCAGGTCTGGTTAAAGTTAAGTACAGTAGAGAGTCAATCATACCTCTGTAGACAGTTTGATCTACCTTTTTACCTTCATCATCTTTGCTTAGTTTTGCATTGGGTTGCATAGGGGTTTTCATGAGTTTTGCATTTTCCATTTTGTATTTCTTGAGTATCTCCTTGGTATATTTTTGTTGATGAATGTAAATTCTATCAATTGTCTGCTTGATTTGTAATCCAATGAAGAACTTCAATTCTCCCATCATGCTCATCTCAAATTCAGCTTGCATTAGATTTGAAAATTCCTCACACAGCTTTTCATTAGTTGCTCCAAAAATAATATCATCAACATATATTTGAACTATAATAAAGTCCTTTTTAGAACATTTCTTGAACAGAGTAGTGTCCACTTGTCCTCTAGTAAAACCATTATGCATGAGAAAAGAACTGAGTCTATCATACCATGCTCTAGGGACTTGTTTCAAACCATATAATGCCTTTTTAAGTTTGAAAACGTGATCTGGTTTATCAGTATCCTCAAAACCAGGGGGTTGTTTAACATACACTTCTTCTTCAATTATATCATTTAGAAAAGTACTTTTTACATCAATTTGAAACAGGGTAATTTAGTATTGTGCAGCATATGACATTAAAATGCATATGGCTTCTATTCTAGCTACAGGTGCAAAGGTTTCAGTATAATCAATAGCTTCTTGTTGGTTATAGCCTTGAGCTACTAACCTTGCCTTATTTCTGACAACTTTACCATCTTCATCCAATTTGTTTCTAAAGACCCATCTTGTTCCAATAACCGACTTGTTTTTAGGCTTAGAAACAAGAGTCCATACATCATTTCTGGTGAACTGGTTAAGTTCTTGATGCGTGCAGAACACACTTAGGACAAGTGCACCCTATCGTAAAAGTAATATAGGAGTATTTGGGACTCCAAGTATCGAACCCACAGGGATAAATTAACAATTACCAAACTATTTGAGCCTATGTTATTTAGACAAGCAAATTTAGTGTTGGTTTGAATTGTAGTAACTGTAAAGAGAGCAGTAACACAAGTAGAGAAAACAGTAGAGAGATGCCTAGGATCACGGTTTCACTTGTACCTTCGATTCCCCAAATCCTAATTCTATAAGAGTCCCGTATTAAACCACAATTACCAATCCCTCTACGAATCCTATTAATACGTTTGGTCATTCGCTATTAATAATCTTTTCCCCAAATCGTTCCCAAGTTTGGTCATGCAAGAGACTCAAATTCAGAGAAAGCATAAAGCACAATAAGGTTGATTAATTAAGTAATTAATCCAATTGGAAGATTAGGATTAAAGTTTGGTCATGCAATGATCATAATCTCAATTGTCCTATAGATCTACCAATTAATCTGAAGATTTACCGCTGATCAATTAATTGATTAAGACATGCAAGGGGTAGCTAAGTCCTAGCAAGGATTAAAACAATAGAACAAATTAATTGGAAGAATAAACAAGAACTCAAATAAATTAGAGTATAGGGGTTTCTCAAATAACAAGATTCACCATAATCCTAGAAAGAAATTTAGCTATCCATAAAAACAATGAAAACTAAAATCAAGTAAGAGTTCATGAAGAATAAGAGTAAAAAGAACCCTTTTACAAGAGGAATCTTCACTCGCAGACACCACACTCTTGCCTCTGCTCCAATGTCTCAATGACACTATGCCATACTCTCCATGCCGTCTCCAAAACAATGCCAAAAAAGATCGTCCCTTAAACAAAGGTTCTAACCCTTTTTAAAACTAAAATAAAAAGGGTAAAACTGATATTTTCAGAACAAACAGAATAGACACAGCTGTGTCTAATAGGGGACACAGCTGTGTCTCTTGGCAAAACCACGCTCCAGGGACTAGACACAACTGTGTCTATTAGGAGACATAGCTGTGTCTCTCGGAAAAACAACGCATGCGACGATTAGACACAACTGTGTCTATATGGAGACACAGCTGTGTCGAACTCCATGAGAGAGAAACGTCCACTTTTTGGAGACACAGCTGTGTCTCTCAGGACACACAGCTGTGTCTCATGCCCCAACTCTCAATTCACCCCGTTTTTAAGCACCAAAAATACCATTTTCCCTCCAATTATGCTCCAACTTAGTCCACTCTTAATAATCTGCAAAAGTAATCAAAGTTATGAGAATCCATCTCTTTAATAGCCAAAAATCAATGAATAATTGCAATGAGGATATGGTTTTAAGCTATATAAAATCATGTTATCAAACCACCTACACTTGAGTTTTGCTTGTCCTCAAGCAAAGAAATAACATTAAACTCGGGATTAACTTCAGCTTCCAATGACATAAATCAAAGGGCTTTCATAACAAATGAATTCAGTCAAGCAGAGGATCAAAATCAGTCAAATATGATCAATCAGTACCTAGTACAATTAGAAGCTTGAGTTTAACTAGCATCACTTCCTAATCAACAAATAAGGTCACTCAACTTTCCATCACTCAACTAATTAAGGACAAAGAGATCACTCCAAACTTCTTCTAGGAAGATGCGTTACCATAGGCTTGATTGTCAATCTCATCTCCACTTTCTTATTCACATGCACAACATGAATCAAAAGGACTTGCAATGGTTGTAACGGGGCTACGGGGGAACAATAATGGGTAGGATAAAAAGGATGAAGATAATTAGGATAAGTCACAACATAGTAAAATCAGGTTGAAAAGAAAACAAGTGAAACTCAATGCACAAGCACATAATAATCTTTCACTTCCAACCTTATTTCCATTATACTTCACCAAAAATCTCCCTTTTATCATACTTTTTTATTTGAATCCATATGGATTGATTTTTTTTCTTTCTTCCTTTTTTTTTTGTTTTTTTTTTCGCTTTCTGCTTTTCTATCCATCAACACACAAATACCCTTCAATGACCTTTTATCAACCCATTTGCATGCTTCACCCAATGTCAAGAATAATCAAAATAATCAAATACATTCAACCTGAAATTCTCAAAAAGGGGTAAGCAAGGAATTTTCATATCAAGCTCAAATGGGGCAGCTAAGGGAATAATTTTGTCAACGCAACTCAGGAGGTCAAGAAAAATAAATCCTAATTGCCTTAATCAACTTCAAGCATGCATGTGAATTATTGAAGTCTCAATATCAAAGCAAGTTCTAGAACACATAAACCTAGAGAAGTATCACTCCCAAAAGAAAATTGGATTCAAAATGAAAATCCAATCAATTTGGCTCAAAACTCACTTTCTGGGGATAAGTTGAGAAGAAAAGCAAATGCAAGCAAACAGGCTAATTTTCAACTAGGATCACATCATGTCATATCAAACTGGAAAAGGATCACTTAGCAAAACAATCTCTCATAAGCAATGAAGCGCCCTTCGAAAAATATCCCTATCTTCCTAACATTAATTCCAAAAATTCAAAGTCACATCTTGCCTAATTATTCACAATACTCAAGTGTAGTTCTTCACATTTTCAAAAATAAATGGGGGACCAGAAATAAATTTTCAAAAAAAAACATTGGTACCCCACCACCTACACTTAAACCCAACATTGCCCTCAATGTTACAAATAAAGCATAAAATGTAAGTGCGAAAGAGAGTAAAGAGGACTTCCATGAGACAGCTTGCATCCTAAGCTCCTTTGCTAAAAGAAAATAAAAATAAAGCAAAAATAAAATAAACCAAAATAAAAACTAAGATGAAAAACACCACAGGTTGCCTCTTGTGAAGCGCTTGTTTAACGTCTTGAGCCTGACGGCACCTCAAAAGTGATCAATCAGGGGGCTCTCCAAGTGCAAATTTTACCTTTTAAGGCATTGCCCCTTCTTAATTTTCCAACCATTTGGTTCATGTGGTTTTTCCGTTTCCCATGTGGTGGATGAGCTTCAAAAGATGATGACATTTTAGTTTTCTCACAACCCACCAATATGCTAGGATCCTGCAAAGTAAGAATTTTTTCCATAGGGTCCTGCATCCTTAGATCACAAAAATCGTTAGAAACGACCACATCATTAATAAAATAGGAAGAAACAAAAGGAGAAGTGTTTTGGGTAGAATTTATAACCTTTAAAACATCCTCTTCCTTACCACACCTTAAAGTTACCATTCCCTTTTGAACCTCAATTACAGCGTCACCTATGGCTAAGAGAGTCTGCCCCCAAAAAATTGGGACTTCCTTCTTTTTCTCCGTGTCTGGAAAAACAAGGTCAATCTCATTTTCCACGTGAATGCTCCCTTCAGTGAGAGCTTCACCCCTCTCTATGGACGTCCGTCCCTCATGCTTAAGCTCTTCATTCAACTCTTTACCACTCCTAAGAGTGATAACTTGATCTTCTACATCTAGATCGGGCTCAGCTTTAGTGGGCAGTGATTCTTGAACCTCTTGAGACATCAATATAACAAGGTTGGACAACTTAGTCTCCAAAGTCTCGAGTCTACTATTAATCATCTCCATGGATTTAATCATAATCTCCTCAAAGTCTGGTTCTCGCTCCTCTTGTTTTGGCCACTGAATTTGTAAGTAAGGTGGCTCATTGACATTTTTCCAGTAAGAATCATACTGGCCCCAGTTGGAATGGTTCTCATAGTTAATCCAAGGATTCCCGGCTAGCTCCATAGTGGATATGAGATAATCTTCAACAGTTCTCCTCTCATCCATGATTCTTGTTTGTTTCCTAACTGCAAAATAGGATCAACTGCAAACAGGCTCTTGGGAAAGTGTTAGCATAAACAAATAAAAACAAGAATAACTTTTTTTTTAAAGTCTAAATTAACGATGGACACTTTCGTTCAATATTGATGATTAATCCCCAGCAACGGCCCCAAAAACTTGATGCGTGCATAACACACTTAGGACAAGTGCACCCTATCGCAAAAGTAATATAGGAGTATTTGGGACTCCAAGTATCGAACCCACAGGGATAAATTAACAATTACCAAACTATTTGAGCCTATGTTATTTAGACGAGCAAATTCAGTGTTGGTTTGAATTGTAGTAACTGTAAAGAGAGCAGTAACACAAGTAGAGAAAACAGTAGAGAGATGCCTAGGATAAGGGTTTCACTTGTACCTTTGATTCCCCAAATCCTAATTCTATAAGAGTCCCGTATTAAACCACAATTACCAATCCCTCTACGAATCCTATTAATACGTTTGGTCATTCGCTATTAATAATCTTTTCCCCAAATAGGTCCCAAGTTTGGTCATGCAAGAGACTCAAATTCAGAGAAAGCATAAAGCACAATGAGGTTGATTAATTAAGTAATTAATCCAATTGGAAGATTAGGATTAAAGTTTGGTCATGCAATGATCATAATCTCAATTGTCTTATAGATCTACCAATTAACTGCAGTACGACCGCTGATCAATTAATTGATTAAGACATGCAAGGGGTAGCTAAGTCCTAGCAAGGATTAAAACAATAGAACAAATTAATTGGAAGAATAAACAAGAACTCAAATAAATTAGAGTATAGGGGTTTCTCAAATAACAAGATTCACCATAATCCTAGAAAGAAATTTAGCTATCCATAAAAACAATGAAAACTAAAATCAAGTAAGAGTTCATGAAGAATAAGAGTAAAAAGAACCCTTTTACAAGAGGAATCTTCACTCGCAGACACCACACTCTTGCCTCTGCTCCAATGTCTCAATGACACTATGCCATACTCTCCATGCCGTCTCCAAAACAATGCCAAAAAAGATCGTCCCTTAAACAAAGGTTCTAACCCTATTTAAAACTAAAATAAAAAGGGGTAAAACTGATATTTTCAGAACAAACAGAATAGACACAGCTGTGTCTAATAGGGGACACAGCTGTGTCTCTTGGCAAAACCACGCTCCAGGGACTAGACACAACTGTGTCTATTAGGAGACATAGCTGTGTCTCTCGGAAGAACAGCGCGTGCGACGATTAGACACAGCTGTGTCTATATGGAGACACAGCTGTGTCGAACTCCATGAGAGAGAAACGTCCACTTTTTGGAGACACAGCTATGTCTCTCAGGACACACAGCTGTGTCTCATGCCCCAACTCTCAATTCACCCCGTTTTTAAGCTCCAAAAATACCATTTTCCCTCCAATTATGCTCCAACTTAGTCCACTCTTAATAATCTGCAAAAGTAATCAAAGTTATGAGAATCCATCTCTTTAATAGCCAAAAATCAATGAATAATTGCAATTAGGACATGGTTTTAAGCTATATAAAATCATGTTATCAGTTCTTCTTGTATAGCAAGAATCCAGCCTTCATCCTTAAGAGCTTCTTCAATGCTTTAGGCTCCAAATCTGAAATAAAGGTCACATTGCTTGATTCTCTAAATGTGGATCTGGTTCTTACTCCTTTAGAAGGATTTCCAATAAGAAGATCCTTAGGGTGATGAGTGTTGAATTTCCAATCCCTTTTGAGATCATCATGAAGATATTGACTTGTCTGCTGACTCGTTTGTTCCACTTGTCTGTCAGTCTCAGGCACAGGTTCTGTTTTGGTTAGATCGGGTTGTTGACTTTCTGGCTTGTTTATATCAAGACCTGCAAGATCATCTTCTAGATCTGATAGTTCTTTATCAGTCTTTAATCCATCATTGAATTTAACATGAACATATTCTTCAATAATACAAGTTCTTGAATTGTAAACTCTAAAAGCCTTAGACATTTCAGAATAACCTACGAAAATACCTTTATCTACCTTAGAATCAAACTTTCCAAGATTATCTCTGGTGTTCAGAATAAAAAATTCACATCCAAAAGCATGAAAATAAGATATGTTGGGCCTTTTTACTTTCCACAATTCGTAAGAAGTCCGTTTTAGAAAAGGCCTAATAAGTATTCTGTTTTGCACATAACAGGCAGTGTTTACAGCTTCTGCCCAGAAGTACTTAGGGACATTATTTTCATTGAGCATTGATCTAGCCATCTCTTGCAGAGATATGTTCTTTCTTTCAACCACTCCATTTTGCTGTGGAGTCCTAGGTGTAGAGAAATTATGAGAGAATCCATTCTGCTCACAAAACTGTCTAAACTGCTCATGTTCATATTATCCCCCACGATCACTTCTAAGGGTAGAAATACAGAAGTCCTGCTCATTTTGTACTTTTTTGCATAATACTGAGAAAGCCTTAAAAGACTCATTCTTGTGTGTTATGAAGAATACCCATGTGTATCTAGAATAGTCATCAACTATGACAAATCCATATTTTCTTCCAGCCAGGCTGGCAACACTAACTAGTCCAAACATATCCATGTGTAACAACTGAAGAGGTCTAGAGGTTGGTACTTAGTTTTTAGATTTGAAACTTGATTTTATCTGTTTACCTCTCTGACATGCATCACACAAGACATCTTTCTTAAAACTAATATCAGGCAATCCTCTCACAAGATTATTCCTTTTTAATTCAGGAATTAGTTTCATACTAGCATGTCCTAGTTTCTTATGCCATAACCATCCTCATCCTCTTTAGACATCAGACAGGTTACACTTTGATCTGAGAGATCAGTCGGTTCAATCTTATAAAGATTTTGTTGCCTTTTAGCTGAAAATAGGGTTTTGCCACAACAGTCTTTAACTATGCATACATCCTTGGTAAAAGAAACATCAAAACCACTATCACATAATTTACTTATGCTAAGAAAATTGTGTCTTAATCCTTTAACCATAAGAACATTAGATATAGATGGAAGATGGGGTTTACCACCAATGGTACCAATTCCTATAACTTTCCCTTTCTGATTCCCTTCGAAGGCAACATGTCCTCCTTTCTTAAGTTGGAGGTCTAGGAACATAGACCTTTCTCCTGTCATATGACGCGAGCAGCCACTATCCAGATACCAGAGTGGTGTTTTCTTTGTCCTGTTGAGGACATTTGCAACAAAAATTATTTGATCTTTAGGTACCCATATTTTTATGGGTCCTTTTCTGTTAGTTCTAGGAGTCTGTGAAGACTTCCTTCTCTTCTTATGGATACACTTAGACATTGCATGTCCAGTTTTTCCACAGAAGTTACAAACAGGTGTAGACTTGGTTACTGTTGACTTAACAGATACTGGGAAGCTTTAGTTGATACTTTATGATGTGTCTGATGGACATATCCTATACCTTCTTTGTTAAGAGAGTGCCTCCAACAGCCAAGTAGCTTAGTCAGATTATCTCTACCATTAACAAATTTACCAAGATCAGAAGTGAGCTCTTCCACTTTCTGTTGAAGTTTTTCAACTTCTTTAGATGGTGATGTTTCACTTGAGATCTTAGCTTCATTAGACTTTTCAGTCTTCAGCTCACTGTTCTCTTTAGTCAGCTTCTCACACTCTTGAGATTTCTGTTTATGCTCACTGGTGAGCTTTACATACTCTCTCTTGAGGGATTTGAAGGCCTTAGATAAGCAGTTGGATTCCTCCAGCAACTCCTCATAGGCATCAGGTAATTCCTCATAGTCAGGATGTACCTCATCGTCTGAGTCTGAGTCAGTGTTGGCCATCAAACAGAGATTGGCTTCTTCCTCTGTTTCTTCATCAAAAGACGTTGACTCCCGATCCTCCCAAGTAGCCATCATTCCTTTCTTCTTCTTCTTGAAGAATTTCTTAAAAGGGGCCTTCTTGAGTTGAGGACATTCAGCCTTGATGTGACCAGACTTCTTGCACTCATAGCAAACAATTGGACTTTTGTCTGTTGAGGTGGATTCTTTGAAGTTCTTGTCCTTGTTGAACCTTCTAAATGGCTTATCCCTCTTGAACTTCTTTTTCTGTAGGAGAAACTTTATCTTCCTGGTCAGGAGAGACCATTCTTCATCACTCTCAGAATCCTCGTGTTCAGACAGGTCAGCATCGCTGGATGACTCGTCTGCCTTTAGAGCCATGGAAACTTTTGCTGACTTTTGATCAGCTTTCAGAGTAATTGACTTGCCCTTATTTGGTGCAACTTTATCTCCAAGTTCTTGCTCATGAACAGTGTGTGTTCCAAGAAGTTCATCTATAGTCAAGGTAGTGAGATCCTTGGCTTGAGAGATAGCAGTGACCAAAGGTCTCCACTGTTTAGGTAGACTTCTCAGAATCTTTCCAACCTTCTCAGCATTGGTATAGACTTTGCCAAGAGATTTTAAACTGTTGACTATAGTTTGAAATCTTCCTATCACTTGAGCAACAGATTCTCCTTCCTCCATGACAAACAGTTCATACTTTCTGACAAGTATGGCAATCTTTGACTCTTTGACTTTGGTTGTTCCTTCATATGTGACAGCTAAAGTGTCCCATATTTCTTTGGCAGAGTCGCAAGCACATACCTTCTCAAACCCCTCAGGACTGAGAGCACAGATGATGTTATATCTAACTTTGTGGTTCAGCTCCCATTTTGTCTTTTCTGCAGTAGTCCACTGAGCTTTTGGTTTGTCAGTGTTATCATCATTCTTGGGAATGAATGGACCATCTGTAATGAAATCCCAAAGATCAGAGTTGGTAGATAGAATGAACCATTGAAATCTATCTTTCCAATAGTTGTAGTTTTCTCCATTGAAGTAAGGAGGTCTGGTTAGGAAAGCTCCTTCAGTCTGGTGACTTCCACTTGAACTAGCTCCAACAGTCATGTCTATTCTTCAGGACCTTTTACCTCTACACTGTTAGATGCTCAACCCAGAGGCAGAGCTCTGATACCAACTGAAATAGACAACTATAAACATGAGAAGGGGGGTTGAATTGTGTTTATCAGAATTTAAACAAACTTGAAATCTTTTCGCATACAGAAGCTAGGTTCAAACGAGTGGAAAGATACATGACAGACAGGTGACCTATCTGATGAAATTTTAACAGTGACTTTGGCAAACACACCACTTGATGAACATATAAGAAAACTAAAGCAACTAAAGAGGTTATAAGGAAAGAGAGATTGACACAGTTATTTATCCTGGTTCACTCTTCAAAGCAAAGAGCTACGTCCAATCCTTAGCAGCACCAAGATTTATCCGCTATAACTGATCAGGTTACAGACTCTAAGTATTGTTTGCATTTCTAGCCTCTCCAGGCTCCAAGACTAGTATTCTTTGCACACCTAGCCTCTTTAGGCTCAAGACAAGTATTCTTTGCACACTCAGGTTTGTTTGAGAGATTTGGTTTGTAATAAATACAACTTCAGACAGACAACTTTCACTAACACTCAAAGAATGGTTTAAATCTAAATCTTAGGAAAGTCTGCGTAATAACTTCAAATGATTGAAGAATAGAGAATGAAAGAATGAAGAATTTAATGCGCATAGTAATGGCTCTTTAATGTTATGTGTATTCTCTATACTTCATCTTCAATGACTTCTGTATTTATAGTCTTCAAGCATTTAGGATCCATTAGAGACATTCCCTCAGATGTTGGCTTCAAGAAGAACTTCATTAATTGCAATAGAGTCGTTCTGAGCAATCATTAGTGCAATAGGAATGTTGGTTGTACTATAACATGAAGGATCATGGCTTTATGCATCGTGATATGCAGAGAGTTTTTTGTACTTTGCTGAGTACAATTCCCTTTTCGTGTAAGGACCAGAGGTACTAGGGAATGAAGCATGTTGGAAGCATTCTTTAACTGGTCTTTGGTTCTGATAACCGAGGTTGCTTGAGAGAGTAACTTCTGACTTTTCTTGATTCTGGTTCTTGAAATAACATTATGATAATTCTTATAGAATTCGCGTTCATAAGATAAGCGCGTCCATCTAGAAAATAACCGCGTCCATCTAGCCATTTAAGATTTTACATTCGGACGGGCTAGAAGACGAGCTCCATATGCCACGTCATTGGACAGATACTCCTTTAACTGGTTGAACGTAACCTAGTAGATGAGCTCCATATGCCACGTCATTGGACGAGCTCCATATGCCACGTCATTGGACAAATACTCCTTTAACTGGTTGAATGTAACCTAGTAGACGAGCTCCATATGCCACATCATTGGACGGATACTCCTTTTACTGGTAACGTAACCTAGTAGACGAGCTCCATATGTCACTTCATTGGACGGAGCTTCTCATTAAGGACTTAGCAAGTCCAAAGACTTGTGTGGACGAGCGCTTCTGTCACCTTAGTGGACGAGCACTTCTATCACTTCAGTGGACGAGCGCTTCTGTTACTTTACTGGACGAGCACTTCTATCACTTTAGTGGACGAGCACTTCTGTCACTTTAGTGGACGAGCGATTCTGTCACTTTAGTGGACGAGATGATTCTTACAATTTTAATCTGCACACTAGATAGACATGTTAGCAACTAATATGAAGGTTAATTAAATCATTAACCAACGTTTAGTTCTCATCAAAACTTAGGGAAATACACATCAGACATTTTAGAGACTTAACAGAATTTTCATTTAAGGGAAGAGTATTGGAATTATAACAGCAATTAATAAAATGTCTTGAAAACAATAAACAAAATTAAAATTCGAAATTTGAAATAAAAATTTTAAAAAAATAAAATTTGCTAGGAAAGATATTTCCCTCATGGTTTTGCATCGCTACACTAATTGGAATCATACACAAATCATAAAAGGCATGAGTGAAAACTCAGAAAACTAATATTATTACCTCTTGAACCCTCTCACCCTAGAATCTTCAATATCCCAGCCATGACAGTTCAGTTGATGCAAAACACATTGACAATAAGCAATATAAAATAACCATAAAATAACACTAAAAAAACACTAAGTAATATAAAATAACACTAAAAAAAGTAACAAAAAAGAAGAAAAAAAAAAGATGAATGAGAAGGCTTGTGACTGTGGCGAGAAGATGGACCTCGCGGCATAAGCTTGGGCAGGTTCTCCGGTTACCGGTAGGTGGGTGGGTGGAGTGATTACTTGGAGAAGATAGAGACTATGGATGACCATGGCCAGATCTGCAACATGGGAAAGATAGAAGAAATGAGGGCTGGTTGGCGGAGAAATGATAGGGAGAAAGGAGAATAGAAAAAACAGAAGATGAAAGGTAGGAGAAAGGGAAGAGAAAAGGTTTGAAATAGATAGAGAGGGAGAGAGAATGATTAGAATGAGTTGTGAATGGAAAATAAAATAGATGAAAAGGTGGGAAGGGTGCTTGAATGGAGAGCCTCTTTATTCGGTTCATTCATTGCATTGGAACAAATGTATTGTCATTCACAATGCATTGGAACAATGAAAAATTTTGAAATTTAAATATTATTAACACTAATTCTGTTTATAGAAAGAGTTAAGAGATGTTTATTGTAGAATTGTTGCAGGATTTAACGTGGTCGTGACACCTGTCCAAACTTTCCTTAGAATGGGGAAAGAATTGTATTTTAATATAGATAGATTAAAAATTAAACATTTTTTTTGTTTGAACTTTTCATGCCAACTCAAAACAAATTTTATATTATCAATATAATAATCAATACACATATACAATTGGGAAGTGTCCGATTACTGTTAACAGTAACCAGACACGTGTTAGCTCCAGGATTTTTTTGCATTTTTTAATATATTTTTTTAAAAAAAAGTTTGTTTTAATTTTTTTTTAGGTTTATTTTTTTTACTTTTTAAAATTGTTTTTTTTACGTTCTCCTTGTTTCTTTTTAATTTTTTTTCTAATAATTTTTTTTGCTAATACTTTTTTTTAAATTTAATTTGTATACATTGACAGTGTAAAATTTTTTTACACTGTCAAATAATCACAAATTGACAAACAGTAAAAGTAGAGTTGTCATGTTCTTGATGTTTTAATTTTTATATACTTATATTTTAATGTATATATAATTTAATAGTTTAAAATTTAATAATTTTTATATTTTTTATTTATATACATATTTTTTAATATTTTATGGTTCAAACCGAATCAAACCAAACCAATTTTAATTGGTTCGGATATTGTTATTGATATTTTAAAGTTTATAAATTTTTTTGTTTTAAAATATTTTTAGCTAGGAAAGGTAGCAAAGTCACCGTGTTCTTCGAAAAAGTTTAGGTTCGTAAAGCTCGAACCAATAATTCGATGAATTTGAAAATCCGAACCAACCAATTAAATTGGTTCGTTTTTTTCTTTTTTGTGTAAGACTCCGAATTGAAACAAACCCAATGGTCATTAATTCGGTTATTTTGGAACCGAAACAATTACTATATTTTCATATTTATGTATATTTTAATATTCAATATGTATACCACTTCTTTAGTTGACAACTTTTCTTCTATTGTTCTTGTAACAGTAGAAGGAGTTGCCCACCGATGGATTATTTTGGATTATTTAAATTTATATAATTATTTTTTAAACACATATTTAGTTACTGTTATAGTAACACTAACCGGACACATATCAGCTTAAGGATTTTTTGCAATTTTTTTTTAAAACAAAATTTAATGTTTTTTTTTACTTTTTAAAAAAAATTTACGTTTGATTTTTTACTTTTTAAAAATTTTTATTTTTTTTATTTTTTTATTTTTTAAAACATTTTTTATTTTATTTTTTAGTTTTTAAATTTGTTTTTTTTTTACGTTCTCCTAATTTCTTTTTGCTAATAATTTTTTTTTTGAATTTAATTTGTATACACTTATAGTATAAAATTTTTTAACACTGTCAATCAATCATAAATCGATAAACAGTAAAAGTAGAGTTATCATGTTCTTGATGTTTTAATTTTATATACTTATATTTTAATGTATATATAATTTAATAGTTTAAAATTTAATATGTTATATATATTTTTATTTTTTATTTTTTAATCAAATATTTTTTTTGTTTTAGCTATCGTGTTCTTCGAAAAAGTTTAGGGTCATAAGACTCGACCAAATATTTCGTTGAATTTGAAAATTGGAACCAACCAATTAAATTGTTTTTTTTTTTTTTGTGTTCGGCTCCGAATTGAACCAAACCCAATGGTCATTAGTTCCGTTATTTTGGACTCGAACTAATTAATATATTTTAATATATTTATATATATTTTAATATTTAATATCTATATCACTTTATCAATTGATAACTTTTTTTCTATTGTTCCCGCAACAGTAGAAGGAACTCAATTGTGATCGGTTCAGATTTTTTATGTTATTTTATTATTGATTTTTAAAGTTTACAATTTTTTTGTTTTTAAATGTTTTTAGTGAAGAAAGGTATCAAACTCAATGGTCATGGTTTGGTTATCAGGTTCAACAATATTGGAATTGAACTAATTACTATATTTTAGTATTTATATATTTATAATACTTAATATTTATTATATTTAATAATTTTATATTTTAATATATATTTTGATTTTATATATATATATATATATTAATATTTTCGGGTCCAAACCAAACTCAATCAAACCGAATCAATTTTGATTGGTTCGGATTTTTTTTTTATTATTTAATTATTAATTTTTTATAGTGTACAAATTTATGTTTTTAAATGTTTTTTAGCTAGGAAATATAGCAAACTACTGTGTTCTTCAGAAAGTTTAGTGGTGTAAACCCGAACGAATAATTCAATGAACCGATCCAATTAAATTGGTTTTTATATTTATATATATTTTAATATTCAATATCTATTTCACTTTATCAATTGTCAACTTTTCTTCTACTGTTCCAGTAACCGGACACGTGTCAGCGCTACAATTTTTTCCTTTTTTAATTTTTTTTAAATTTATTTGTAGCCAAGAAAGGTAGCAAACTTACCGTTTTCTTCGAAAAAGTTTAGGTTAGTAAGACTCGAACCAATATTTCGATGAATTTGA
The DNA here is from genome assembly GCA_030762895.1 of Sophora flavescens. Classification (NCBI taxonomy): domain Eukaryota; kingdom Viridiplantae; phylum Streptophyta; class Magnoliopsida; order Fabales; family Fabaceae; genus Sophora; species Sophora flavescens. The sequence goes on along the minus strand of CM061062.1, from coordinate 92,820,484 downwards.
AAATTCGAACCAACCAATTAAATTGGTTCGTTTTTTTACTTTTTTGTGTACACCTCCAAATTGAACCAAACCCAATGGTCATAAGTTCGATTATTTTGGAACCGAACCAATTATTATATTTTAATATTTATATATATTTTAATATTCAATATGTATATCACTTTATCAATTGACAACTTTTCTTCTACTGTTCTTATAAGAGCAGAAGGAGTTGTCAATCAGTGGATTATTTTGGATTATTTAAATTTTTTTTTTAAATATATATTTTGTTGGTTTTAACTACCGCGTTCTTCAAAAAATTTTAGATTCGTAAGACTCGAACCAATAATTCGATAAATTTGAAAATTCGAACCAACCATTTAAATTGGTTTTTTTTTTTGTTCGGCTCCGTATCGAACAAAACCCAATGGTCATTAGTTTGGTTATTTTGGACCCGAACCAATTAATATATTTTAATATATATATATTTTAATATTCAATATCTATATCACTTTATCAATTGGTAACTTTTCTTCTATTGTTCATGTAACAGTAGAAGGAGTTGCCGACTGAACTGAACCAATTTTAATTGGTTTGGATTTTTTATATTATATTATTATTAATTTTTTAAAGTTTACATTTTTTTAGTTTTTAAATGTTTTTAGCCAGGTACAATACCAAACCCAACATTCATCAGTTTGGTTATCAACTTCAAGAATTTTGGAAACGAACAAATTACTATATTTTAGGGTCCAAACCGAAATACTTCATATTTATTATATTTAATAATTTTATATTTTAATATATATTTTTATTTTATATATATTTTTTAATATTTTCGGGTCCAAACCAAATCCATTCGAACCGAACCAATTTTGATTGGTTCAGATTTTTTATATTATTTTATTATTAATTTTTTAAAGTGTACAATTTTTTTTTGTTTTTAAATGTTTTTAGTCAGGAAAGGTAGTAAACTACTGTTTTCTTCGACAAGTTGTGGTGTAAACCCGAACGAATAATTCGATAAACCGATCAAATTAAATTGGTTTATATATTTATATATATTTTAATGTTCAATATCTATATCACTTTATCAGTTGGCAATTTTTCTTCTACTGTTCCTATAATAGTAGAAGGTGTTACCAACCGAACAGAACCAATTTTGATTGATTCAGATTTTTTATATTATTTTATTGTTGATTTTTTAAAGTTTACAAATTTTTTGTTTTAAAATATTTTTAGCCAGGAAATGTATCAATCCCAATAGTCATCGGTTCGGTTATCAGGTTCAGGAATTTTGGAACCAAACTAATTACTATATTTTAGTATCTATATATATATATATATATATATATATATATATATATATATATTAATACTTAATATTATTATATTTTAATTTTATATTTTAATATTTTCGGGTCCAAACCAAACCCAAATGAACCAATTTTGATTGGTTCGGATTTTTATATTATTTTATTATTAATTTTTAAAGTGTAAAATTTTTTGTTTTTAAATGTTTCTAGCCAAGAAAGGTAGCAAACTACTGTGTTCTTCGAAAAGTTTAGCGGCGTAAACCCGAACGAATAATTTGATTAATCGATCCAATTAAATTGATTTGTATTTTTTTGTGTTCGGGTCTGAACCAAACTCAATGGTTATTGGTTCGGTCATCATGTTCAAGAATTTTAGAACCGAATTAATTATTACATTTTAGTATATATATACTTAATATTTATTATATTTTAATATTTATATTGTAATATAAAATATTAATTATATATTGACATGATCCATGACCTCTTGATCCTTGTACTAAACGGTAGATAAGTAAATTATAATCATTGTTGAGAATTGATTTTGAAATTATATGATAAATAAAAGAGTGAAAGATTTTCGTAGATATAATACGATTTATATTTCAACTCATATTTCAATAAATCTACATTATACCGCTTTTGAAAAAAAATCTTATAAACACCCGTACATACCACACGGGTTATTACCCTAGTTGTTATAATTCTCAGTTCCACATCTAAATTATTGAAATAATTTTCCTTTGCGATTTTATTCCTAAGAATTATAATAACTATTATTTGCAAACGTCGTAAACCCAAAAAATTTGGTCTAAACTCTCGAAATTTCTATATTCTGTAGTCAATGAGAATGTAAAAGATAGTTAAAAAAAAAGAGTTATGATATTTTGATACCAACATTTATTATCATGGGACATCGTAGTTGAGTAGGGTGTTTATCATTTTTTTTTTCTTTTTATTTCATTGGTTCACAACTTACACAAGGTGTCCCCCATGGTGTCAAATTTTGGTGTCAAAATATCATAATAAAGTAATGTTATTTTGACACTCAAATTGGACACATGGGAACACCCTGGTGTTTTAGTAGACTATGAATCAATAAAATTAAGATAAAGAAAAAGTAAAGTGATTTATACCTTATTGAAACACTAGAATATTCCCCATGATATTAATTTAGGTGTCAAAATAACATTTCTAAAAAAAAAAAACATTGTTGAGATAACTAGAAGTGGGTGGAAGAAAGAGAAAATGCAGATACAGAGAGAAAAGGAGGTGAGGGAAGAAAGTAAACATGAATTAAAAAATGTTAATAGAATTTCAAAAATGCCACATCAGACTTCAAAAATGTTGGAAACGACTTTCTTATGTTTCTAGGGGCGTTTGCATTATTTTAAGTTTTCTGTATTTAGAAATAATTATAAAATTCACATTCATCTTATCATGTTTCCTGTTTTTAATTATTTTTTTTAAGAAATACTGAAAATATTTTTTTTGATGTTTTTACTATTTCTTATATAAATATTTGAAAATAAAAAATATAACGAATATGATAATTTTGTAATTATTTTTTAAAATAAAAAATGAAAACTAAAAATCAAAAATCGTAAACAAAGCAAATATACACTAACATTTTCAAAAATGAATAAGTTATTTGAAAAACTATTTTAAAGAACTTTTAACAACTTCATTATTGTTATTTATTATAAAATAATAAAGTCCACACCCCAAAGATACGACGTTTATTTCCTGAATATGAAATGAAAACAATGATCTAAGCATATTTCTTTTTCTTTTAATTTCTATTTTTTTACAAGCAAATATTAGTGTTAATATATCTATTTTGTTAGTGGGTGGGAGTTTGAACCTTCAATCTTCTTATCCGTTATTACTCCACTTCTTAACTCCTCCACCTTAACTGAAGTTGACACATAGAAACACAAGAAAGGGGGTTGAACTGTGTTTCTTAACAGTTTTTCGAGAAAGCTTTTTCTCAAAACTTTTACAAACAAAACAGTAAAAGCAACACACAAACAGAAAAATCCTTTTTAAAGAGTTGACAAACTCAAATTCAAAAACATCACAGTTAGTAAAATCAAAAACTATAAAAGATAAGGGTTAGAAGATTCACACAAGTATTTTATCCTGATTCACTCTCTTCCACCCAAGAGTTACGTCCAGTCCCTTCTACCTGAAGGTTTTCTCCACTATTCTCCAAATATATTACAAGTATTCAACACCTCTTCAGGGTACAAGTATTATTTCTCTACCAAGCCTCTTTAGGCTCTAACTCTAATAAAGAGATTAACAGATTTGATCTAAGAACTCACTATATGTGAGGATATAAAAGTTTAAGATCAGCAAGGTTTACAAGTAAACTTGTTTAACAATTTCAGCAACATTTTTGTACTATTGATATCGGAGCTTGTATATATAGAAGGAGTGCTTTGCTATCTTGAACTTCTTCAACGGTCTTCAAGATATATCCGTTTAGACATAACATTAAACGCTTGGATCCGTTGAGACTGATAACTTCATATGCTTCATGGAGAAGTGCTCTTGTTTATCAGAGGAATGCTCAAAGTAGAGCTGTCACTTCCCTGTTGTACCAAAGGTAGCTTTCTGACTTTCCTTCTTTGTACTTGATTTGAACTTTACAGCAATGTAGATGACAGAGTACAAAGGTTTATGTTCTCGATGATACTATGTTTCTATTCTCAAGAATCAAAGAGTTAACGATAGAAGCAGCAAGGATAAAGAGACAAATATTCTCCTGAATTAAATAAACGATCATTTGAAATAAATACGTTTAAGCTTAGACGGGTTCACTTAAAAGCTAGTGGACACGCAGGTCTTTGGACGTGCAAGACTAACTTATCAGAAAAATGGACTCGTCTACTGATATTGTGTCTATAAGCATTTGTCTAACTTCATGTTTTTGGACTCGCTATACTCAATATCTTGTCTGCTGACGTGGCGTCTAGTGAGACTACTCGTCTATTATCAAGTCTTTGGAATTTTTGTTTTTCTGAAGATTGTTTTATTGGCTCGTCTACTTGACTTTTCTTAGATTTAGATACTCGTCTACCTTAGCCAATTTAAGATCTCGTCTAACACAATCTTAACAGACTAAGAATATTACCACATTTTGTAGACTCGTATAGAGAATCAATTATAGAATCTGATATGATTCCATTAGCAATGTGAAGATACTTCTTTTCAAATATCTATATTTAGAAACATCCAAACAGTCCTGCAATCTAGAACAAACAAGTTAGATCTTTGACAATACTTTGCCATGCAAATTTAACTTTTTGTTTACATCAAAACCTAAGAGATTATTTAACCCAAAACCATTTTGGTTCTAACAATCTCCCCTTTTTTGATGATGACAAAAACTAATTAAATTTGGGTGAGCAAAGTCTAAGAAAACTACAGAGCTCCCCCTAAGACAAAACATTCAAACTTAAAAAAAATAAAATAGATAAGCAGCAGCACATATCATATATATTATCAGTTATACATTGACTTAGTCATATTCAAAACATAGTATCAGAGCTAAAAGAACCTTTAAGACAATAGTTATAAAAGATAGAGATATATCAAAAGCAGCAAACAAAATATCAGAGCATATTAAATAGAGGTATGCAACAAAACAATATAAGAGTATGCATATGCAAACAGATACTTATAATCCAAAAACTGACTTTTTGTATATATTTCTTTATAAATTTTATTTTCAATTCCTTTCTCCCTCTTTTTTGTCATAAGACAAAAAGGAAACCGGAGTGGACCATCATTGTCAGTTAAAAAGAGAAACGAAAACTAAGAGGAGGGTCTTGATTTGGTGGGGGTGGAGGAGGTTGAACAACAAGGTTGTGACTTTGTTGGAAACTGGTAAGGATGCTCATCATCTGACTAATTAGAACATTTGTTGGAGCCAAGGCTTCTGCAACTTGTTCCTTTACCTGTTCCTTGACCTCTACTTTCACTTTCTCCTCTACTATTTTGCCTATAATTTCTTCAAAATTGGGTGGTAGTGAAGGTCTTGAGCTTTCAGTTGAATCATGCAGATATTGTTGACCTTGCAGAGTATTGAGAGCTTGAGATTGTTGAGGCTTGTCATTTGGATGTACAGCTGCCAGAGCCAGTGGTTGTGAAGAGTGCTTCCCAGAAGTTTCTTGTCTGCTTGCAGACTCAGCAACTTCTTCACCCATCGGTTTGGTCTGGACAGCTGCTGTGTGCATATCAGGACCTTCAACAATTATCTCTTCCTCAGTGTTCTCAGTAGAAGAATAAGAGTCTTCAAAAGGTTGTGGAGATGATGCAAGAGTAAGCACAAGAGTAGGCAAATTTGGAGCCCAGTGAACAGGGTCTTCTTCATAGACATGACTGATCAAAGGAATTCCAAGAGTGTCCTTATGGATATAGAACCTAACATTAGAGAGACCAAACTTAATTTCCTCTAACTGTTGGAGAGTTTCTTGTATCTTGATCACTCAGTCCAGAGGATGATGCTTGCCTACTGCAGATTTTAATATGACAAGCCCAAAAGCCTCTTGCATCCTCATTTGTCTTTTTATCTTCATCTTCATTCTCCTCAAGCAAGAATTGCAACATTTCCTGAGCAATCAAAGGATCATCAGATGATTCCAGCATACAGGAGTTATTAGCAGGCATCTTATACTTTTTTCTTCTGAACTTGGCATCCTTGTCCGGGTTCAGACCAATCATGTTGAGCCTTGGACAGATCATGGGAGGTCTCACTCCAAGTCTAGTTTCTTTGGTGGAATGGAATAGCCAGGTGGGTGGCACAAAATTGGCAGCCCTGACATACCTAGGCAGTTCAATCTCAGCTTTCAGGTGTGCATACATGATGTGATCCACAACATCAGTAGCTCTGCTATATTCCCTCGGATGTACAAAGTTCTTCCATTTTGTATTCTTGTCCATGATGAACTCTGCTCTGCCATAAGTCTTTGATCTTCTACCTTCAATGTACTTGGATGCAGCCTTGAGTGGATTTGACCACCAAATAGGAATGATATGCATGTTTACACCATCAGTGTGAGGTTTGAAGGGTGGGAATTTTATGAGGTTTGGATAGAATTTTTGTAAGACTCAATGACTTAGAGATTTTGATATATGACAAATACAATTTAATGTGTGTGCAGGTGTTTTAGTGTCAAATTACAAAGACAGGTATCAAGCAGTGATCAACAAGTTCATTAAACAAATTCAAGGAAAATATTCAAGGAAGAACTTGAAGGAATCAAGGAGCTGCATATAGAAATCAAAAGAGCAAAATCAAAGATCAAAGGATCATCAAGACCAAGCTTAAAGGAGAATTTTAGATTTAAGTCTTAGATGATTTGTAAGAGAAAGAAATCTCTTAATCACAAAATAGCTCAACTAAAAAGATACATGAAGAAAATCAATTTTCATAACCTGCATTAAAAGGAATAAGTTTTTGTTAATGAAAATAATTTTTGGAAATAAGAAAATTATTTGTCAGGTACAGCCATCTAATCAATGGATGTAAAGAAGTGCTCGTCCACTAAAGTGACAGAAGTGCTCGTCCACTAAAGTGATACAAGCGCTCATCCACTAAAGTGACAGAAGTGCTCGTCCACTAAAGTGACAGAAGTGTTCGTCCACTATAGTGACAGAAGCGCTCGTCCACTATAGTGACAGAAGTGCTCGTCCACACAAGTGACAGAAGTGCTCATCCACACAAGTATTAGGACTTGCTAAGTCCTTAATGAGAAGCTCCGTCCAATGACCTGGCATATGGCGCTCGTCTACTAGGTTACATTCAACCAGTAAAAGGAGTATCCGTCCAATGACGTGGCATATGTAGCTCGTCTACTATCAACTACGAGCCTTGAGGATCGAAGACGACGTCGATGTAGAATCTTATTTCAAGAACCAGAATGAAGAAAATAGATTCTGTTATCAGACCCAAATTTGTTTTGATTGATCCCAACGGCTATAACTTGTTTCCTATATATAGAGGGATCAAAAGAACACTTTTATTATATCATAAATATATCGAACAATCAGAAAGTTTAAAAAATCAATTTGAGAGATCAATTGTGAAAATCATTCATCATCTTTCTTGAGCTTATGGTAAAAAGTGTGTTTCATTCTTATAAGTGCTTCAATTTGTATATCTGACTATTGAGAGTTAGGAATCAATTTTTCGTTCTATTTGATTGTAAAGAGAGAGGGAGTCTCTCTGTGTGATTAGGGTGAGGTATCCCTAAGGAAGAACATTGAGGCTCTTCACAAGAGTGTGGTATCTCGAGGTGAAGGAGTGCTCTGTGGTGTAAAGGTTTTTCAAGCTACCTGGCTAAAGCTTGTTGTGTTAGTGTGCGAAAACCCACAGGTGGAGTGGGGACTGGATGTAGGTCACAGTGGTGGTGATTGAACCAGAATAAATCTGGTTGTGTGATATCTCTAAACTCAAACTCTTTAATTTCTGTCTTGCGCATATAACTGTGATCTTGATGTTCTAAGTATTCAATTGATATCAGTTCTTGATCTGCATAATCAATATTGAACCTTGAGTAAATTGTAATAATAACCGTGTATTCAATTCTATTCTCAAGGATCAATATTTGAATTGAATCTTGCATCATATGTGATCAAATTCGAATAGCTGAATTTCTGTTTCTTAATCACTGAAACTGAAACCTGCAAGTTTGTTCTTGATTGTTAATGCTTGTATCTGAAACTTGCATAACTTGATCTTAATCTTTAAAGACTTAATCAGTTTCTGTATTTTGTTATTATTGAGTTTTGAACCTGAACCTATTCTATGATCTATTATTTTTGAATCAATCTTTCTTATCCTCATCACCTTCTATTCAAGATTTCATAAAAAGCCCTTCACTGTTTTTGTAAAAGATCCTGAGGCAACTCTGATTTGAAAAGTATAGTTTTTGAAAAGGAAGAATTTTTGAAAACTCAATTCACCCCCCCTCTTGAGTCTTTGAAGCCAAAACAAGAATTTTCTAGGTGGGAATTTCTGTAGTGGAAGGTGAGTAAGAGCAGTTCCAATATTATTGTACAAGAGAGAGGGAAGAGGGTTAGTCTGCACATAAGGAATAGGTCCATATCATGGGGTGTATGTAGGCTCAGGCTCATATTCATACTCTGGTAAGGGGTAGAATGGTCTGGTTGATTCAGGTTCAGGTTTATGGTAGAGGATTCTCCAATCTCTCTTGACTTTGGCCCAACTTTCAGTTTTTCCATTATATAAGATTGAAGGGTCAGTGTAGGGAAAGGTGACTTTTGGAATTTTGGGAAAGGGGGCACCAGGGTTGATCCCTACATCACCTGGTTGATTAAACCAAGGATAATCAATAGATATTATGGGTTAGAAATGTGGTCTATTTGGTGAGGTTTGGACAGGTGAGTGGGTTGGTGAGGTTATTTGTGGTGATGAGGTTTGTGATTCAGTGTCAGGTTGTGTTGGCAGTGTGGGTCTATACACATCAGTGTGAAGTGATTGTCATGGTGGTAACACAGACAGCGCAGGTGTAGAATCATTCCTATGCTCAAAACTTTCTACTAGAGCATCTACTACTAATTGAATAGGATCATTAGCAGGGATGCTTACCTTAGGAGCCACAACAGACTTGGCCTTCCTAGCAGGTTGTCTCCTGGTCTGAATAGAGGTAGCAACAAACGAAGTAGACAACTTCTGCTTCTTCAAAATGTCACCAATAGTGACATTATCCTCATCATCCCCATCTTCATTGTCAGACAAGATTAGATTCCTTGTCCTTTTGTGTATGAGCAGGTTGTGACGCAATAGAAGATGGTTCCTTAATCACAATTCCAACAGCTGAAGGCCTTGTTGCAACAGGCTTCTTAGCTCTGGTTGATTTTCTCCCTACTGTCTTTCTTTTTAGTCCTAGTACTTCAGCATTGTTTAGTTCAATTTGTTCTTCTTTTACTTTAAGCATCTCTTCCTCCTTGGCCAAAGCAGCTTGAGTAACTGTGCTTAGTTTCATTTTTGTCAAGTTCATCTTGCCAAAAACTACAGCAGACATTCCATTCTCAGTTAGAATTTCAACTTGCTCTTTAGGTGACTTGGCAGCAAGGATGTCATAAATTGAAAATTTTTGACAGCAAATGACAGAAGGGAATGGCAGTTGACTTCTCCCTGTTGATTATGTACTCCCTGAATCTACCATAGAGAATCCCAGGCAGATTGATCTTGGTCTCTTGTACTAAGTGACAAAGACAGAATTTGGTTGAGCAGAGAGGTTGTCCTTTGATCCAGTCTTGTAAAGAACAGCCTTATTCAAGATTTGATGGAGGATTCTCACTTTATCCTTCATCTCTACTGCCTTTCAAGAGTGGTTTCTGACCGTATCTTGTCTCATCAGAAATGCAGCAACTACCTCGGAACCTCCAAGATCCTTTTCCCAGCTATCAGTGATGAAAATCTCTTCTTGGACACAGTGAACAATATAACATCCTAAAATTTCAATATAGTCATTTTAATAAAAGGTTTAACGTAGAAAATGATTAATTTATTATAATTGATTAGTAGTTAAAAGATTACAAAGATATAATATTGGTTAAAGAAAAGGGGTTCAGGGCATATCAACGTGATTTGGCCCACATTGCCCATTTATCAAATCCTGGCAATTGCCAAAATTCAAGTCAGTCACGTGAAGGCTAATAGCCTTATTATAGGCTAGAAAGCTTTCTTTGAAAAAAAAAAAGAAGGCCCAAACTATAATTAATTTGGTTAGGTTTTGATTAAAAAGAAAGATAGAATCGTAATAGTGCATGGCGCCGTACAGTAAGTAAAATAAAGAAAAGAAGACCGGTCAGCGCTGATTGTTGTTTTCAGTTCTGAACAGGGAGCCACACATATTGAAAAAGATTACAGAAAAGAAAAAAAAAAGTTGAAGCACTGACTTTCGATATAGATAATTTTGACAGATGTTTCGAGATTTACGAGAAGTAAGTAAATATCATTTTCTTAAATTTTCATGGTATAAATTTTTAAAGATTTGAGTATGAAATTAAAGAGCAATTATTTGGGGTTTTATTCTTAAAATTATATTGATGTTTTACTGGTGATTAATTATTGTGAGATTGAATATTTACTTATAGGGTGATATGATTATTATGATTTGATATGTCTTTGTGATATGTGATGCCTTAGTATTATTTTGATATAAACTTGATGAATAATAATACATGTGACATGACGTTATGTATTGAGGTTATGTTGGAATGACTGTTTGGTAATATACCTGTGTTTGGTTATCTCCCTTGGAGAGAGATAATCGTTTGAGATACCTCCTTCGAGGAGATGGCAAAGGGCCTAACTCGTAGCGATGATAGATTGGCCTAATGCGATGCAATGACAAAGGGCCTCCCTTAAGGAGAAGGCAATAATGATTATTGCAAGGGTATGGGTACCTCATTCGTAGAGATGGCAAAGTGCCTAACTTGTAGTGATGACAGATTGGTCTAATGCGAGGTGATGGCCAAGGGCCTCCTACATGGAGAAGGCAACGTTGGACATTGCAAGGTTGTTGATGCTTCCTTCGTAGAGATTGCAAAGGGCCTAACTCGTAGCGATGACAGACTGGCCTAATGCGAAGCAATGGCAAAGGGACTCCTACAAAGAGAAAGCAATGAGATGTCATTGCACTCATATGTTTATTGTATTGATATTATTGTATTTGTTGTGGTTTATTTATGTTATTATTTGGAATACTTTGAGATTACATTATTTCGAAAATGGTGGATTACCATGGTTGTTTTTCCGGTTACCGCACCGGCTGAAATCAACATCTTTTTGAAAACCTCTTAGAACAGTGTTTACTTATTGGGATTATAAATCTCATTAGTGGTGTTGTCTTTCAGAGTTTACAAGTGATGAGATAGATGATGCAGCGTCTTGAGAAGTCTTGAAGATATTAGTCCTAGTTTATTATTATTTTTTATTTCTTTTTGGTTTATTAGACGCCCGTATTTTGAGGCAAGAACAACTGTAAAAGAGTTGTGGTTTTTATTAATTAATATTTATGAGGCTTTATTTTATTTGGATATAGTGGTTTATTTAACATTATTACTTTATTTAATTATTTTGAATATACGAGATACTTTCAGATTTAAATTTATTGTGAAAATTTTTATGACTCGATTATTTAATTTAAATGTTTTAAAGGTTTTTATAGAAAATTAATTTGGGTTACTAATGTAACGAAGGGTGTTATAAACAGCTTTAGAGATTGTTTCCTCAGACACTACCACTCTTTTTCCAAGTATGTCAGCATAAACTTCAGTATCTTTCACCCGATGGTTTCTCCAGAAGTCCCTGATTAGATTTGGGTAGACAGAGACCTTCTCCACGAAGAGTCCTCCCTAACCAGCAGCATTGATGTTCTTGCTAACATCCACGTTATAGTCTTTCAAAATCCCAAAATCAAAATGATGTTCAACACTAATGTTCAATTTGTCCACATTGTAAGTTGAAACAGCAGAAAAGGAAGCCACTGTTGAGGTTTGAGAGTTAGGGTTTGGTAGCAAGAAAAGCAGGGAGACCTATCGCGGGAGAATTTGAAAGATGAAGGTAGTGAAAGGTTTTTCAGAGGGAAATTGTTTTCTTAAAAATGTTTCGAATATGAAAGGTTTTCCAAAAAAATAAAACAAAAAGAATTTTGAATGAGACGTGTGAGAAGACATGTAATAACTGCTGACACGACGCAGGTTTTTGAAACTGTAAAAAGCTATTGATGTGATTGATGGAAATAACTGACTGAGTAGAGAGAGAATATAGATTTAATTATTTATTTGAGACAAAATAAATGTATTTAATTAATAAATGTATGGACGAGTCTATTCAAAAAGCATACAAGCAATACTCACTGGACGTGGCAAGTTCTGGATGCGCATAAAACATGTAATAAACTTGAAACACAGTAGACACACATATATCATATAAAGAATTTTCATCTGGACGACTTCATCAATCCACACAAATCATATTAAGATGCTTTCTAATAAAGATAAACATATCCTCAGCAAGAGCTTTAGTAAAGATATATGCCCATTGATGGTCAGTATCTACAAATTGTATATCAATAATGCATTTTTGCACAAAATCTCTAATAAAGTGATGTTTGATCTCTATATGCTTAGCGCTTGAATGCAATATTGGATTCTTAGATAGATTTATCATAGCAGTATTATCACACATAAGTGGAATACTACTTACAGTTACATTGTAGTCTTCCAGTTGATGTTTGATCCATAGAAGTTGTGAGCAGCAACTAGCAGCTGAACTATACCCGGCTTCAGCAGTTGATAAGGCAATAGTACTTTGTCTTTTGCTTGACCACGAGACTAGATTAGCTCCAATGAAGTGGCATCCTCCACTGATACTTTTTCTTTCAATTCTATCTCCAGCATAGTCAGCATCACAAAAGCCAACTAATCTGTAATCATCATTTTTCTTAAAGCACAGACCCAGATTAGTAGTACCTTTTAAATATCTAAATATTCTTTTAACTGTTGATAAATGAGATTCTCTTGGATTAGGTTGAAATCGAGCACATAAACATACACTGAACATTATGTTAGGTCTAGACGCGGTGAGATACAAGAGAGATCCTATCATACCTCTATATACCTTTTGGTCTACCTTTTTATCTTTATCATCTTTGTTCAGTAATGACGTGGGATGCATATGAGTGTTCATAGGTTTACAATCATCCATCTTGAATTTCTTTAACAGTTCCTTTGTGTACTTAATCTGATGGATGTACACCTCGTTCACTGTTTGTTTAACTTGAAGTCCAAGGAAAAACTTAAGTTCTCACATCATGCTCATTTCAAACTCTTTCTGCATAAGCTTAGAGAATTCTTTGCATAGAGACTCATTAGTAGCACCAAAGATTATGTCATCAACATATATTTGAACAATAATAAAACTAGACTTATTGGATTTTCTGAATAAGGTTGTATCAATCCGTCCTCTACTAAATCCATTGTCCATTAAGAATGAACTTAACCTTTCATACCAAGCTCTAGGAGCTTGTTTAAGGCCATATAAAGCTTTCTTTAGCTTATATACGTGTTCAGGTTTGGTTTCATTTTCAAAACCCGGAGGTTACGTAACATACACTTCCTCACTATTAACACCATTTAGAAAAGCACTTTTTACATCTATTTGATATAGCATTATACTATGATGTGCAACAAATGATAATTAGACGCGAATAGCTTCTAGTCTAGCAACTGGTGCAAAAGTTTAAGTATAATCTATACCTTCTTCCTGTGAATAACCTTGTGCAACAAGTCTAGCTTTATTTCTTATCACCTTACCATTTTCATCAAGCTTGTTTCTGTAAACCCATTTGGTTCCAATAACTGATTTTTCTTTTGGTAAAGGCACAAGAGTCCATACTTCACTTCTCTCAAACTGGTTTAGTTCTTCTTGCATTGCTAGAATCCAGCCCTCATCCAGTAGATCCTCGTCTACTGTCTTTGGTTCTAACTCAGACTAAAGCAAAAACATCTTGCTCTCTGAATGTAGATCTGGTTCTTAGCCTATCACTGGGATTCCCAATGATTTGACCTTACGGGTGATAATTCTTGAAGTACCAAGATCTTTGAACATTTTCCTGTTGAGAAGTTGAAGTTTCTAACTCATGTTGTTGAGGATCGTCCACTTGATCATCAAGTTTGACATTTACTTGATTTTTAGAATCTTTGAGATTCAAATATGCAATAGCTTCATCAAGCTTTGATAATTTCTTATCAGGCTGTTTGTCATCAAACTTAACATGTATACATTCTTCTACTACTAAGGTTCTAGAATTGTAAACTCTAAACCCTTTGGACGACTCAAAATACCCTAACAGAAATCCATTATCTACTTTAGCATCAAACCTACCAAGTTGATTTTTAGTATTTAATATATATCATTTACTGAAATAGACAACTATAAACACGAGAAGGGGTGGTTGAATTGTGTTTATCAGAATTTAAGCAAAGCTGAAATCTTTTCGCAAACAGAAAGCTAGCTTTGGACGAATGGAAGAATACAGGATGGACGGGTGACTATTGCAAACACACCACTTGACAGACGCAAGAAAACTAAAGCAATTAAAGAGTTTAAGGGAAGAGAGATTGATATGGTGATTTATCCTGGTTCACTCTTCAAATCAAAGAGCTACGTCCAGTCCTTGGCAGCACCAAGATTTATCCACTATAACTGATAAGGTTACATACTCAAGTATTATTTGCACACCTAGCCTCTTCAGGCTCAAGACAATTATTGTTTTCACACCTAGACTCTTCAAGCTCACTTAGGTTTGTTTGAGAGATTGGGTTTGTAAAAATACAACTTCTCACAAGCAGATCTTTCACTAACACTCAGAGAATGGTTTAAATGTGAAGTCTAGGAAAGTCTGCGTAATAACTTCAAATGTTTGAAGAATACAGAATGAAAGAATAAAAGAATTAATGAGAAGAGTAATGGCGTTTTAATGCAGTGTGTATTCTCTTTTTCTTCATCTTCAATGACTTCTGTATTTATAGTCTTCAAGTATTTAGGATCCGTTAGAGACATTCTCTCATATGTTGGCTTCAAGCAAAACTTCATTAAATGCAATAGAGTCGTTCTGAGCACCCATTAATGCAATAGAGTCGTTCTGAGCAGCCATTAATGCAATAGGAACATTGGTTGTACTCTAACATGTAGGATCATGGCTTTATGCATCGAGATACAGCCATGTCAGAGTTGGGCAGAGAGCTTTTTGTACTTTACTGAGTACACTCCCCTTTTTGTGGAATAAAGCATGTTGGAAGCATTCTTTTAGATTATCCAAGGTTGCTTGAGAGAGTAGTCTTCTGACTTTTCTTGATAATCGTGAAACTGAGTAGGAGAGAAGGCTTCAAGTCTCTTTCTGATTCTTGAACTAAGATTCTGATAATCCTTATAGAATTCGCGTTCATAAGATAAGTGCTTCCATCTTGAAAATAATCACGTCTATCTAGTCATTTGAGTTTTCATTCGGGCTAGTAGATGAGCTCTATATTAAGGACTTAGCAAGTCCAAAGACTAGTGGACGAGCGCTTCTGTCACCTTTAGTGGACGAGCACTTCTGTTACTCTAGTGGACGAGAGCTTCTGTCACCTTTAGTGGACGAGAGCCTTTGTTACTTTAGTGGACGAGAGCCTCTGTTACTTTACTGGACGAGAGTCTCAGTTAGTCTGGTGGACGAGAGTCTCGGTTACTCTGGTGGATGAGAGTCTCAGTTACTCTAGTGGACGATAGTCTCAGTTACTCTAGTGGACGATAGTCTCAGTTACTCTAGTGGACGAGAGTCTTTTGCCACGTTATTGGACGAGCCATTCTGATACCTTAGTGGACGCACTATTCTGATACTTTAATGGACGAGCTCCAAGTGCCACGTCATTGGACGGATAATTCTGATACCTCACTGGACGGGCTTTTCTGATACTTTGATGGACGCGCTCCAAGTGCCATGTCATTGGACGGATAACTCTGATACCTCACTGGACGGGGTTTTCTGATACTTTAATGGACGTAAGTTTCTTTCTTTTGCGTTTTGGACGTGCTCTTTAAACATTTGCGATGGACGTGAGCTTCAATCACTACAGTGTTGGATGTGCGTTTCAATCACTTGCGTTGGACGTGAGCTTCAATCACTACAGTGTTGGACGGATGATTCTATTTCTTAATCTGCACACTCGATAGATAGGTCAACAACCAATATGAAGGTTAATTAAATCATTAACCAATGTTTAGTTCTCATCAAAACTTAGGGAAATGCACATCAGACATTTTAGAGACTTAACAATCTCCCCCTTTTTGATGATGACAAACATTGAGATGATTTAATGAACCTCAGAAAATATCAACAAAGAAAATAGCATATATAGACAGGTTGAAATTTTCTTAAGTGAACAGGTCATATCATATTCATTCTCCCATTCTATTTCTCCTATTCTCCCATTTTCATTTCTCCCATTCTCCCTATTCATTTCTCCCTTTCTCCCCCTTTTGTCAACATCAAAAAGGGTTATCAAGTTTTATTTATGAAATATGTTAAAGGCAAGATAACATGTTAAGAAAATCATAGTAATGCAGCAAGCATATTAGACATATTCCACTTAAATTATTGTATCATTACTCCCCCTGAACTAATGCTTAGTTGAAAGAACATGTATATAGGAGTAATGACAGATTTAACATAGACTCGTTAACATTCATACATGTCATTCAACAATGCAATGCATGTTTAGATTATCTCTAATAAATAAAAACATTTCTTCTGCGAGGGGTTTAGTGAAAATATCAGCCCATTGATTTTCAGTTTTAACAAACTTAATATCAAAGATGCCTTTTTGAACATAATCCCTAATGAAATGATGTTTGATTTCAAAATGCTTAGCCTTAGAATGTTGAATTGGATTTTTAGTTAAGCATATAGCACTGGAATTATCACACCATACAGATATGTTATGTTCATAAATAGAGTAATCCTCGAGTTGATGTTTTACCCATAAGAGTTGAGAGCAGCAACTAGCAGCAGAGATGTATTTTGCTTCAGCAGTAGACAAGGAATTGGTTGTCTGCCTCTTGCTTGACCATGAGACTAAACTTGCTCCAATGAAGTGACATCCTCCACTGGTGCTTTTTCTTTATATTCTATCTCCAGCAAAATCAGCATCACAGTATCCCGCTAATCTATATTAGTTTGATCTTAAATACTGTAAACCAAGATTAGTAGTTCCAAGCAAATATCTAAATATTCTTTTTACAGCCTTAAGATGAGATTCTCTAGGATCAGATTGGAATCTAGCACACATACATACACTAAATTGAACATCAGGTCTGATTGAAGTTAAGTACAGTAGAGAGCCAATCATTCCTCTGTAGACAGTTTGATCTATCTTTTTACCTTCATCATCTTTGCTTAGTTTTGCATTGGGTTGCATAGGGGTTTTCATGAGCTTTGCATTTTCCATTTTGTATTTCTTGAGTATCTCCTTGGTATATTTTTGTTGATGAATGTAAATTCCATTACTTGTTTGCTTGATTTGTAATCCAAGGAAGAACTTCAATTCTCCCATCATGCTCATCTCAAATTCAGCTTGCATTAGACTTGAAGATTCCTTGCACAGCTTTTCATTAGTTGCTCCAAAAATAATATCATCAACATATATTTGAACTATAATAAAGTTCTCTTTAGAGCATTTTTTGAACAGAGTAGTGTCTACTTGTCCTCTAGTAAAACCATTATGCATGAGAAAAGAACTGAGTCTATCATACCATGCTCTAGGTGCTTGTTTCAAACCATATAATGCCTTTTTAAGTTTGAAAACGTGATCTGGTTTATCAGTATCCTCAAAACCAGGGGGTTGTTTAACATACACTTCTTCTTCAATTATACCATTTAGAAAAGCACTTTTTACATCCATTTGAAACAGGGTAATTTGGTGTTGTGCAACATATGACATTAAAATGCGTATGGTTTCTATTCTAGCTACAGGTGCAAAGGTTTCAGTATAATCAATACGTTCTTGTTTGTTATAGCCTTGAGCTACTAACCTTGCCTTATTTCTGACAACTTTACCATCTTCATCCAATTTGCCCATCTTGTTCCAATAACCGACTTGTTTTTAGGCTTAGAGACAAGAATCCAGACATCATTTCTGGTGAACTGCTTAAGTTCTTCTTGCATAGCAAGAATCCAGCTTTCATCCTCAAGAGCTTCTTCAATGCGTTTAGGCTCCAAATCTGAAATAAAGGCCACATTGCTTGATTCTCTTAATGTGGATCTGGTTCTTACTCCTTCAGAAGGACTTCCAATAACAAGATCCTTAGGATGATGAGTGTTGAACTTCCAATACCTTTTGAGATCATCATGAAGATCTTGACTTGTTTGCTGGCCCGTTTGTTCCACTTGTCTTTCAGCCTCAGGCACAGGTTCTGTTTTGGTTAGATCGGGTTGTTGACTTTCTGGTTTGCTTATATCAAGACCTGCAAGATCATCTTCTAGATCTGATAGTTCTTTATCAGTCTTTAAACTGCTCATTTCCAAATTCTCCCCCATGATCACTTCTAAGGGTAGAAATACAGAAACCTTGCTCATTTTGTACTCTTTTGCAGAATACTGAGAAAGCGATAAAAGACTCATCCTTATGTGTTAGGAAGAGTACCCATGTGTATCTAGAATAGTCATCAACTATGACAAATCCATATTTTCTTCCAGCCAGGCTGGCAACACTAACTAGTCTAAACAGATCCATGTGTACCAATTGAAGAGGTCTAGAGGTTGATACTTGGTTTTTAGATTTGAAACTTGATTTTATCTGTTTACCTATCTGACATGCATCACGCAAGACATCTTTCTTAAAGCTAATATCAGGTAATCCTCTCACGAGATTATTCCTTTTTAATTCAGAAATTAGTTTCATACTAGCATGTCCTAGTTTCTTAACCATCTCTCATCCTCTTTAGACATCAGATAGGTTACACTTTGATCTGAGAGATCAGACATTTCAATCTTATAAAGATTTTGTTGCCTTTTAGCTGAAAAGAAGGTTTTGCCACTACAGTCTTTAACTATGCATACATACTTGGTAAAGGAAACATCAAAACCACTATCACATAATTGACTTATGCTAAGCAGGTTGTGCCTTAATCCTTTAACCAAGAGAACATTAGATATAGAGGGAAGAGGGGGTTTACCACCAATAGTACCAAATCCTATAACCTTCCCTTTCTGATTCCCTCTGAAGGCAACGTGTCCTCCTTTCTTAAGTTGGAGGTCTAGGAACATAGACCTTTCTCCTGCCATATGTCGCGAGCAGCCATTGTCCAGGTACCGGCAGTGGTGTTTTCTTTGTCTTGTTGAGGACATCTGCAACAAGGATTATTTGATCTTTAGGTACCCATATTTTTTTGGGTCCTTTTCTGTTAGTTCTAGGAGTCTGTGAGGACTTCATTCTCTTCTTATGGATACACTTAGACATAACATGCCCAGTTTCTTAAAGAGATCGATTCTTTCTCTCTACCACACCATTTTGTTGTGGTGGTCTAGGTATTGAGACGTTGTGAAGTATACCACTTTCTACACCGAACTTTTGGAATAGCTCATTTTCAAACTCTCCCCCATGGTCACTTCTGATTGAAGTGATACATATGTCTTTTTCATTCTGTACACATTTGCAGAATACATAGAAGACCCTGAAAGACTCATCATTGTGAGATAGGAACATAGCCCATGTCCATCTAGTGTAGTCGTATACTATGACTGGACCATATTTCTTCCCACTAACAGAGGCAGTCCTAGTTGGTCCAAACAGATCAAGGTGTAGCAGCTCGAGTGGTCTATTGGTACTAACAATATTCTTATATTCAAAGAAACCTTTGACTTATTTTCCCTTTTGACATGCATCACAGAGAGCATTAGATTTGAACTTAAGGTTTGGTAATCCTCTCACGAGATTATACTTATTTAGATTTGAAATTAATTTCAAGCTTGCATGACCTAGCCTTTTGTGCCAAATCCATAGCTCATCTTCAATGGACACTAGACATGAGACACATTGATTTTTGAGATTTCTATACTCATGAGATAGAATTGATGAGTTGTGCAGTAATTCATCAAATGCATCTTGAAGAGTTGATGGGTCAGAATCCATTACCTCAGTATCAGTGTATTCATTTTCTGATGATGTATCAGCCATGAGACAGAAATTTGCCTCTTCATCAGCTTCATTTTCTTCATCCGATGAAGATAGGTCCAGATCCTCCCAAGTAGCCATCAAACCCTTCTTCTTTTTGAAGAACTTCTTTTTGTCCTTCAGATCTGAGTAGTCAGCCTTGAAGTGACCAGGCTTCTTGCATTCAAAGCACAGAGGTGGACCTTTTTCTTTGGAGTCAGATTTCTCCTGGAGGAACTTTTTGTTGAACTGATTCCTTCTGAAGCCGTCTTTCTTTCTCCACATATGTTGAATCTTTCTAGAGATGAAAGACAGTTCATCCTCATTAGATCCTTCATCACCGTCAGAAGGTTCTGCTTCATCTGAGGATTCCTCAGCTTTAAGAACTTTGGATGAGGTAGCCTTCTTTGCCTTTAGGGCAATAGATTTTCCTTTTCTGGAACTCTCTTCTTCATTGAGCTCAAGCTCATGAACTTTCAGAGATCCAAGGAGTTCCTCCAGGGTGAGAGTATTGAGGTTCTTTGCCTCCTGAATAGCAGCGACCTTAGGTCTCCACTGTTTATGTAAGCTCCTCAAAAATTTTCTGACATGATCTCTATTCTCATAGGTTTTTCCAAGAGATCTAAGACTGTTGGTGATGGTTTGAAATCTTCCAAACATTTGACCTATAGTTTCATGTTCAGCCATTTTAAATAGTTCATACTGATGAACCAGCATGCTTATCTTTGACTCCTTGACTTGGGATGACCCTTCATGAGCTAGGGCAAGAGTATCCCATATTTCCTTAGCAGTGTTACAACTATGGACTTTATCATGCTCAGATCTGGTGATAGCACACATCAAATAATGCTTAGCTTTCAGATTGAGTTGATGTTGAGTTTTCTGTTCTTGAGTTCATTGAGCTCTAGGAATAATAGCTCCAGCATCACCTCTTGGCTCAGTATAACCAGTTTCAATCAGCTCCCAAATATCCACATTTTGTGCATCATGAAAAGCCATCATTATCTTTTTCCAGTAGTCATAATCACTACCATCAAAGAGAGGAGGTCTGTTGATTGTTTGTCCTTCTGTATCCATGCTTGTTGGATTGTACTCCCTCATCACTTGTTAGATGCTCAACCCTTTCGAGGCTGAGCTCTGATACCAACTGAAGTTGACACAGGGAAACACAGCAAGGGGGGTTGAATTATGTTTCTTAAGAGTTTTCGAAAAAGCATTTTCTCAAAACTTTTACAAGCAAAACAGTAAAAGCAACACACAAACAAGAAAAACCTTTTTAAAGAGTTAACAAACTCATATTCAAAAACACCACAGTTAGTATAATCAAAAACCGTAAAAGATAAGGGTTAGAAGATTCACACAAGTATTTTATCCCGGCTCACTCTCTTCCAACCAAGAGTTACGTCCAGTCCCTTCTACCTAAAGGTTTTCTCCACTATTCTCCAAACATATTACAAGTATTCAACACCTCTTTAGGCTACAAGTATTTTTTTTTCTCTACTAAGCCTCTTCAGGCTCTAACTCTAACAAAGAGATTAACAGATTTGATCTAAGAACTCACACTACAACAGAAATGACTTTAGATAGCGTTTCCGGATGCCTTTTAATAGCGTTTTTAAGCGCTATCTATGCCACCGCTATTAAAAGTAGTTAGCAAAGATAGCATTTAAGAAGTGCTATTAAAAGATGACCTTAGATAGCGTTTCCGGTAGTAAACGCTATCTAAAGGTAGACTTTAGATAGCGTTTGTTTTAACAAATGCTATCTAAAGTCTGCCTTTAGATAGCGTTTTCTCAGCAAATGCTATCTAATCCCTTTTTTTTTTAGTTTACCTATTTCTTAACTTTACCTCCATCCTGCATGTTTATAAAAAACAGGTGTACAAAGAAATGAAGCACAATACAAATTATGGGTAGCAAATAAAACCCAGACACCTAAGTTACTTGTACCAAACCATATGCATATATAACAAGCTACTTTGATAGAAAGTATTCCACCAAAAAACTGTGTAGCACCTTCAATATATTGAACCCGTAATAATAAAGGCATAATAAAGGCATATAGTAAATCTTCAAATCATCAAATGGTAAACTCAATATAGATGAAAGTGACCCAATTGCATATGCTTCAGCTACTAAGTCTGACCCAATTGCATACATATCAGTTAATATAATTTAACCAAGCCAAGAAGCTTCTCAATCATAAAATACTTCAAGAATTTTTGACAGCACATACGGCAAAAAACAACTAGGTAACACCCAAGATAGATTGTTCCTAAGTCCTCAGCAAAAGTAGAGAGTACCATTTAAACCATCTTGAATCAAGAATTGTTTCATCCATATACAGTACAATACAAAGTTTAGACCATATATAACAAGCGTAATCAAATAAACTTTTCAACAATATAGCGACACCAATCTTCCTTGACATCAGATAGTTGAGCGGTGGAGTATGTGGAGCATTTGAAGTCAGGGAAGTACTGCGACATAAAAATTAAATAAATTAAGTTACAATTGCTAAAACATTTGAACAGTCACAGTTAAAAGCTAAGTAAACAACATACCACCATTGGTATTTTAACTTGGTTCTGTAAGATAATTTTCTTCATGAAACGCATGACATAGTACCCACAATCTGTATCGTTGGGTTGTCTTGGGCACTATAAAAAATAAAATAGTAAATCAATATAGTTTTTTTTTTAACTAATTGTGCATTAAGTTTTTGCAAATATACCTCTATCCGAATCCATTTAATGTTGGTTGCCTTTAAACGCGGCACCTTAGCTCCGCTACGTGCGCGATAAACTTGGAAAGCACTAATCACAAAATCAAACATACTTCATTAAGAAACATATTTTCAATCATCACAAACACACGCATGCTTTTTTTTATTTTGAACCACAACAGCCACAACCAAGTATATGCCAATTCAACACAGTTATTCTAATGTCAAAAATCAAAAGCACATTAGGACAATGACAACTTGCAACATGTATCTACCATGGAAGCCATTCGACAGAATCATAGAAAATCAAATATAAAAGCATGCTTACTTATTGAACAGATTCTTTAATTCTGGGCGATTCCTAGGATCAACATGCAAGGAATCCAGATGGTAAATAATCTCTTCAACAGTATTTATCGCGCACAGCACCCAATGATTCCTACAAAAATGTTGAGATAACCAATCCTAAGCACCTCAACTTTTATATAATTCATTATTGTGAATTAAGTCCTGTAGGATAAGTGACTCATCCAATAATTCATTATTGTGAACTTCTTCAACGGTCTTCAAGATATATCCGTTTAGACATAGCATTGAATGCTTGGATCCGTTGAGAGTGAGAACTTGATATGCTTCATGGAGAAGTGCTCTTGTTTATCAGAGGAATGCTCAAAGTAGAGCTGTCACTTCCCTGTTGTACCAAATGTAGCTTTCTAACTTTCCTTCTTTGTACTTGATTTGAACTTTACAGCAATGTAGATGACAGAGTGCAAAGGTTTATGTTCTCGATGGTACTATGTTTCTATTCTCAAGAATTAAAGAGTTAACAATAGAAGCAGCAATGATAAAGAGACATATATTCTCTTGAATTAAATTGACAATCATTTGAAATAAATACGTTTAAGCTTAGACGGGTTCACTTAAAAGCTAGTGGACACGCAGGTCTTTGGACGTGCAAGACTAACTTATCAGAAAGACGGGCTCGTCTACTGATACTGTGTCTATAAGCATTTGTCTAACTTCAACTTTTTGGACTCACTATACTCATTATCTTGTCTGTTGACGTGGCGTTTAGTGAGACTACTCGTGTATTATCAAGTCTTTGGACTTGTTGTTTTTCTGAAGATTATTTTATTGGTTCGTCTACTTGACTTTTCTTAGACTTAGATACTCGTCTACCTTAGCCAATTTAAGATCTCGTCTAACACAATCTTAACAGACTAAGAATATTATCACATTTTGTAGACTCGTCTAGAGAATCAATTATAGAATCTGATATGATTCCATCAGCAAAGTGAAGATATTTCTTTTCAAATATCTATATTTAGAATCATCAAAACAGTCATGCAATCTAGAACAAACAAGTTAGATCTTTGACAATACTTTTCATACAAATTTAGCTTTTTGTTAACATCAAAACTTAAGAGATTATTTAACCCAAAAGCACTTTGGTTCTAACACTAACAACAAAGCTAACCTTATAACCCCCTTTTAATTTCTATTTTTAAATAAGAATAAATAGGTCCCTAAAAAATTTCGAGGGCTCTCTTTTGGTTATTGAGAAAAATTATTTAATCACTTAGTCCATCAAATTTATAAAGTGGGACACATTACTCCCTCTTTGCACTTCCAATATTCGTTTACTTGCATATATGTCTTGTTAACCATCATGCTCGACTCGTTAGTGGTCATGCATAGTATATAACAAATTTCCACATTGAAAAACGAATAAAAAATGAAAAAACATGCATAATTTTTGAGTATTTGGGTTCTAAAATTTTACACGTTTTCCCCACTTTCGTTTATTTTTCATGGTGAAAATTTGTCATAGACAACAAATGACCACTAACGAGTCGGGCAACAGGATGGTTAACGGGACATATAGATAAATAAACGGATGTTAGAAGTGGAATGAGGAACTAATGTGTCCCACTTTTATAAATTCGAGAGACTATGTGGTTAATTAATTTTTTGCGGGACACATAATTAATTTTTTGCAGGACTAATGTGTCTCGCCTTGAGTTTGTTTTTTTTAGACTTTAAATAAAAATAAAGTAACAATTCTTTTCTTTACGGTGCTAGTTGAATAGAAGATTAAGCAGTGCCACTAACCAAAAATACGTCAAAGCTGCCCAACAAGAAGGCAAGCTTTGCCAGATTGGGACAGGGATAAATACTTTATTCAAACATATTTTTTTAAGGGAATAAAACCATATATATATGTTATAGAGCGAACGGTAGTAATTATTGCCAAAATGTCTTTGTACTTTACATTTCTTATTTAGATGAAGTATTTAGTAATCAGAAACTGAAAATATTATGGACATAACCACCACAAATTAATTACTAAGTAGAATCACAAGTAATTACAAATATCCCCCAATAAACTCACTACCCATTGCAAGTTTATATGAAAGTGCACCTTTTATGCAATATACAATAGTATTCAACTTTACTATCACATAATTATATATAACAGACATATTCCACGTAGGGAGACCTGAACCCTACTAGTAGTCTAGTAAATGACAAGATGTATGTTAAATATAATAATGATTTAGAAGTGTCTAACCTAGATGATGTATTTTAAAGAGGTGTTACGGTATAGAATATGTGTCACGTTCATTGGAAGGTTAAGGCACTAGGATGTTGTTAAAACGGGTTGGTGAGATTCAAGTATAGGTGTTGTTGTCCACAACCGTGTATTGGTAATATAATACACAAGGACAAAAGTATATTGGTAATATAATACACGAAGACAAAAGTGTATTGGTAATATAATACGCAAGGACATCTGTGTATTGATAATATAATATACCGTGTGTTGGTAATATAATACACGTAAAACACTTCTGTGTATTGGTAATATAATACACCATGTATTGTAATATAATACACGTAAAACATTTCTTTGTATTGGTAATATAATACACCATATATTGGTAATATAATACACGTAAAACACACCTGTGTATTGGTAATATAATACACGTAAAATCAAGAGTTCTCACGAGAGCACTTCCACCTTAGGGAATGGGGGTGGAACACCTTAACGGGAATGGAGGTGCGCACTAGGTGGAACATCCTAATGGGAATGAGGGTGTGCCCCGATGCAAATGAGGGACGGTGACAGGAGAGGTAGTGGCCACGATAACGTAAAGACATGGTGATAGGATTAGAGAGGTTACGTTAAAATAAAGTGTTAGATTGCCTGAGGGTAAGGGTAGAGGATGATATATATTAACTTGAGGATGATTCGTTAGTTATGTGTGTTGATTGTCTGTGACAATTACTGTATAATTTACTATGACACTTTTCCATTTTTTGATGATAGAACTGTTTCTTATCCCCTGTGTATTTCTGTATGTCGTATTTTATCTCCTTATGGAATCGTACGAGAAGACCCTACGGATGAGCGTAACTTGGAGGAGTTGGATGGAACTCCCTACGAACCGGAGGCTGGAGGACGAGCTGTGAACCATGGTGATTAGGGTCTAGTTAGTTATGGTCAATGCGTCTCGTGAGGCGTATTTTTATTATGTTTTCCGCTGTTTAACTTTTTGTCTAAGTATATGCCTTTGAGGGATCCTGCTGATAGGATATCCTCAACGGTGTTTTGTAATATGCATAATATACTTATATTGTGATATGCCATTCTATATGAAGTTGTATACTTTGTAAGTTAAGTTTTAACTTTTACGTATTTTCACGTTAAGCGCGCGATTAAGCAATTAAATAATGAGGTTTTAATCTATTGACACAAAGGGGCACTGCGGGGTGTCTCATTTTGGTATTAGAGCAGTTTGGTTCTAAAATGGACTGTGGGTTATGTCCGATCAGAATAAAGGACTGCGAGGTTTAGGATGTTGCTACTGGCCATGTCTTGTTGAATCCACATCGGATATTGACTATGCTTAGAAGTTGGGTAGCGAGTCCGAACGCGATAAATAACATTGGTATGCAGCAGTCGGTAGCCGATGACAGAGGAGCCGGTGTTCAGAGAGGAGGACCTGGAAAAGGAGTTCCAACAGCAGGGCTGCTGATGGCCAGACCTCAGGCCATTGGGAGAGTTTTACTGTGAGGGGAGCTGAATCCTCTCAATCTGGGGATCTTATACAATGTATGTATATGATATCTGGTAAACTTTGTTTGTTTGTCTAAGTAGCAAGATTGACAAGAAAGTGATGAGAGTTTTGTTGAGGTATAGTTGTGACTGGTAGGATGTGAACCCTTAAGATCGATATCAGTGAGTAAGACAATTATTATACGTCAAATGTTGATAGAGGCATAGTATTACTAAGAGAATCTAAGGTAATGATCAAATATTCATAGTTATTATGGATGGTGTGAATTTGGAAGATTAAATGAAAAGTACCTATAGTAGTTTTACCTAAGATGAATATGAGCAGGAAAGATAACTTCTTTTGGTTTTAATTGCATTAAGAGGTGCAATAATGTTCTTTTGAGGATTAAGATGTGTGATTTTGATATAATCTGGAATCGTGGAATACACTCTAAGGAACTAAGATTGTGATTGGGTATATGGAGTAGGCAGTCATGGTGGTATTGATCTTGGTGCTAAATGTAAGAGTCGGATGTTGTAATCGAATTTTTTAGTGGACCAGTATTAAGAAGAGAGAAAGGAGTAAGTTTGGATTATGCCCTTCAAGGCAACAGATTTAAATAAAAAAGTTAAAGGACGATGAACAGAAAGTAGAGGTGGATAAGTTCGAGGATAAATAACATGTTATAAGAATGAATTCTGTTACGAAGTTACCGCTGTTAATTAAGCGAAGACAGTGATGAAAATATGAGGAATGATCTTTAGATTAAGAAGCATTGGTAAGATGTTACCCAGTTTTGAGTTAAGAATTCCGAGGATGTAATTTTCTTTTAAGAGGGGTAGTAATGTAAAAACATCATTTTAATTATGCCGTGCAATCGGTTAAAATATAATTAATTATATTTTAATTTGAAAGTTAGAAAGTGTTTTTGATTAAAATAAAATCATATTCATAGTCTACTTTATGGTAAAGAGTTACGGTAAAATTTTCGGTTGAAAATTCAGACGAAAGCCGGTCTGTGTTTTCACTGCCGGTACAAGTTTACTGTGCAGAAAACCTAATTTTGAGCCGTGATGAGCATCACGACCGTGACAGACCAACCAGCAGAGCAACTTACACTCAAAACCTAAAATAGAGACATTCCCAACTCAAACTCACAGTTTTAAGTTTCAACTACTGAGACTACAGTTTCTACATACACTCAAAACCAAAAATAAAAAAATGTGCCCTAAAGACTCGCCAGAAATAGGTGCTCACGTGGTGGTGGGGAGGGGAGCTCGAGTGGTGGCCAACGTTCGATGTGGTTACTGAGAGCAGAGGGACATGGACAGTTAGTGCGCGGGAAGGGGAAAGAGAGATGTCAAGTTATTGCAAAGAATGAGCGGGAAAGACAGAGTTAGGGTTAAGAGTGTACCTCACGGTGGTGGCGAAGAAGCCCTCGTGGTGGTTGCGGTGGAGATGAGCTCGCGATTAGGGCAGAGTGAGAGTGAGAGTGAGAGTGAGAGTTGAGAGTGAGAGTGAGCGTGGTGAAAAGAGAAGAACAGAGACGTACAGAGCGAAGTGCAGAAGGCATGCGGGTGTGATGCGTGATTTTTAGAATTAAAGGCAAGTGCACCTCGTCGCAATCAAGTAATACGGTGGTGAGACCGGTTATCGTATCCACAGGGATTGGTTGTCAATTACCAATTCACAAACTTGACAACTATCTAGACTTAACTAAAGTATGAGGGATTAAAACAGAAAATAAAGAAAGCAAAACAATGTTTTTAGTCTTTTGGGAATTATATCGAACACTTGGAAGGCAAACAGAGATGTGGCTAAGATTGTTAGGGTTAGACTACACTAATCCTCCCTTAATTGCAATGAAATGGTTATCAACACAAGTCCTAATTCAATTATGCCAATCAAGCCTTTTCTAAAGTACTCAAGCCTAATGTCTTAGGTGCATTGAGCCTAAAACCCCAAATTAAACCCTAATGTCTTAGGTGGATTAATCTGTGATTTTGCATTAAGTCAAGACTTATACGATTGCAAGCATTCAACACCTATGTCTAGATTCTTGAACTACTTGGAAAATGATTCATGAGCATGCCTTAATACCAACCTTCCAGTCATCTATCAAAGCAACATATCATTCCTATGGGTAGCTAATCCAAGGAAAGCATTAAGCACAGAATCACATACTCATAAAGAAATAAAGACTTGCATTAAAACACCAAATCAATTACAACAAGTTCAGAAAAGTTACATCTAACCCCAACAATGGGGATTTAACTACTCATGATAAAAGGAAATACAAAACAGAATGAGAAAAGGGATGGAAAACACTCATAGACAAGCTTCCTCCATTCTCAGAGCAAGGAAATCTCCCCTTCTAGGGCTGGAACCCTATCTCAGCCGCAGCCTCCAAGTCCCCAAGTGCTCTCTCCACCAAAAGCTCTTTTTTAGGTTAGAAATCAGTCCCCTTTTCTGTTCATCGCAGCCCTATTTATAGATCAGTATCGCGTCACGGCCGTGATGGCCGTGATGGTTTCTGACTTGGGCGAATTTGCACAAAATGGTCACTCGCGAGGCGAGCCCTTTGTTCGCGACGCGAATCCTAGGTCACGGCCGTGATTCATATCACGGGCATGCCGTGACAGTCTCTGACTTTTGCCTTCTGCTCTGCTTGATCACGGTAGTGATGGTCATCACGGCCGTAGTGATGGGCTCTGTTTGGCTCATAATCTTCACTTTTCAAGCTCTTTTTCATCCAAGCTCCACCAAGGCTGATTTCTGGGCATTTTTCCATTAAATCCTGCAAAACAACACACAGAAACCACCTCATCCGTTCCAAAGGAAAAACTATACAAAATCAACACTAAATTGGCCTAACTATATGCAAATGCATGCAGAAATGTACATGAAAAATGAGGTGAAATCACACTCATCAAATTACCCCAAGCTTAAGACTTTGCTTGTCCTCAAGCAAAAACTAAGGCCAGAAGAGATAAACAGTCAAAGCATGGATAGTGAACCAAGAACCCGAGTAAAATGATCCAAGTAATAGGCAATTCAAACAATTCAGCAAGAGACAATCAATTCAAGTCCAATTAGGGGCTTAAGTTTCCTAGACTCACATTCTCACTGATTCGGGCACTCTTGCTCACTTGAAGCTCACCCCAAGCTTGTTTATTTGCTTGACTCTCTTTCTTGCCTCACTCACTCAAGTGTTCAAGTATACATACAATTCGCTCCATTTTCCTCAAGGAATGATTCCTACCATATGCTTGACTATCAACCAAATCTCCACTTTATTTATGAAAACACCTAAGAATCAAGAGGTCTTTATTTGGTTGTAACGTGGCCATGGGATTAATCTTTAGGTGGGGATAACAAGAAAGGGATATTTCAAAAGGCTAAACCAAGTATCAAACATTTCAACACAAGACACCTTCTAAAATACCTTCTTGGGTTTTCAATACATTTTTCCACCTTTATTTTCTTTCCTTTTCTTTTTATTTCTCATTTCTTTTTTATTTTTTTTTTCTTTTCTCATCCCCTTCTCTATTTAATTTTTTTTTTTGAGAGAGGAGATTTTTCAACTCAATCCATTATTATATATTTTTTTTCTGATTCTTATCCCAAACTTTCAACTACCTTTTTCACCCTTTTGTAATACTTTAGAAGGTCCCTTATCAAGTATATTTATCAAAACATTTCAGGATACCAAGAAAAGCATTTTTTTCTTTCAGGCTCAAAATTGGGCAACTAAGGGTAGCATTTACACATTCAAAGCTCAGAAGGCCCGAAAAATACCTATTGCCTCAATCATTTTCAAAAATGTTTCCAAAAAATTTTAAGCTTTAAAATGGTTTTAAGTCAAGTTCTAGAGAAATTCATCCAAGAGGAATAACACTCTACACAAAGAATGGGGGCAGATTTAGTGAGTACCCCCTAATGGCTCAAAAGCTCACATTTATCAGTTCAAGAACCAGTGAGAAACACAAGTCTAAAGAAACATATGCTAATCATCAACTATCCACGATCATCTCAAGCATTTTCATTGGCAGCCATATCACAAGAATAAACAGAATTGGGTTCAAGAATTCACTATCACAAAAAAATTGGCACTTAGCTCTCACAATCATAAGCTCAATCTAAGCAGGGGTAACCGAATCATGCGATCATGCAAACTTAAGCCTATATGAATGCAATATTTACAATGCAAGCAAAAAGATTACCCCTACCCCAAGCTTAAAGATTTACATTGTCCCCAATGTAAACAATCAAGTTGGAGAGGGGAGAAGAAAAATAAAATAAAATAAAGCAAAAAATTGGAACGGCTTACCGAGGCGGTAGCGGGTGTTGGCTCACATGCTTTTCGGCTTTGTTTCTCCATGCTCTTTTTGCTTCTCCTTCCTTCCTTATTACCCTGCAAACACTTGACAATTGACAATTTATTATTTTCCTCTTGAGCTTCTCAAATTATTCAAGAGGTTGAAAATCAAAAACAAAAACTAACTAAAGAGAAGGGTTAAGAAAAGTTGGGTTGCCTCCCAATAAGCGCTTCTTTAACGTCACTAGCTTGACTTATCAAGAAGCATCCACCTGGATCCCATAACCTGTGGTATAAGGACCAAGGGATGCTAACCATGTGAGATCCTTCACCTGGATCCCACGATTTGCAGCAAAAATGTGGAAGTGAGCGCTCGAAATTCATGCTGACTTCTTCAAATGGGAAGCGCTTTTCAATTCCTCTCGGGTCAAAGATGACCCCTTTATCAATAAAATATTCCCAATAAAAATGGGGTTCAACCTCCTGGACTGGCCATGGTGCCTGCATTTTTAAAGATCCAAAATATGGTTTCTCAGGCAGAGGCATGAACTCCATTGTTGACTGCTTTAAAATGTGAGGTGGCAAACAATTCGAGAGGATCATTGGTGCTGTTCTGGCTTCTGTACAATCTTCACTCTCAGCATTGCCAAATCCATCACCTTCCAAATATGCATAAATCTCCGCACAAACCACACAAGTGTTTCTCCCATCACATTCCACACATGCATTGGAACTAATAGCATCATCTAATTCCAAAAGTTCTTCATCATCCCCAAGCATGGTGAAATAGATGTCCTCCAAATGCCTCTTCCTTTCAGGCTCCTTAGTCAAGGGTTCAATGGGGAATGGTGCAACTATGTTCTCCAAAACAGGGTCTTCACTTCTTGACTCGGTTGCTCCCACTTCTTCTTCTTCCTCCTCATCCATTTTGGCATCATCTTCATCATCATCCATCAAGTTCCCATTTGGCATTTCGGATAGTAGGTTAGAGAGTTCCTCAATACGTACCCCGAGACTTCGAATGGTATCTTCTTGATTCTTTAATTCTTCCATTGTTGTTGCCATGAAGTTCTCCAAAACAGCCTCTAAGTGAGGTTGACTATCCGGGATAGGTTGCTCAACCTCGACTGGGAATGCGGATTTGAAGTTCTCCCAAGCAACTTCCAATGGGGATGGCTCATCTTGATATGAAGGTGTGGAAGATTCCCAATGTTCCTCTTGCTCAATCCAAGTATTGTTTGGAGGTTTCCCCCACCATGGAGTGTAAGTGTTGGGAAATTGATTTCCCCATTCAGAACAACCTACCATTGGTGGAGGAGAGACAGTTGCCCTTGACAGCTCATTACTCACTTGTTGGATGTTTACGGCTAATTGCAGCATATCTACCCGCAGCTGCAACTCAGATATCTCACTTTCTGCATCAGATGGTTGATACCAATTGTAGTCCATGATCCTGTCTAATCAATTTTTCACCTCACAGACAATTAAGCCCAAGATCAAAGAAACACAAAAACAAGTATATACAAAACTTAACAAAAGAAAGAGATCAATTATATACAGAAAAATAAAATAAAAATGTCTAAACTAGTTGTCTCATTTGTTACTAATGATATTGACAAAACCAATCCCCGGCAACGGCGCCAAAAACTTGATGCGTGGTTTTTAGAATTAAAGGCAAGTGCACCTCGTCGCAATCAAGTAATACGGTGGTGAGACCGGTTATCGTATCCACAGGGATTGGTTGTCAATTACCAATTCACAAACTTGACAACTATCTAGACTTAACTAAAGTATGAGGGATTAAAACATAAAATAAAGAAAGCAAAACAATGTTTTTAGTCTTTTGGGAATTATATCGAACACTTGGAAGGCAAACAGAGATGTGGCTAAGATTGTTAGGGTTAGACTACACTAATCCTCCCTTAATTGCAATGAAATGGTTATCAACACAAGTCCTAATTCAATTATGTCAATCAAGCCTTTTCTAAAGTACTCAAGCCTAATGTCTTAGGTGCATTGAGCCTAAAACCCCAAATTAAACCCTAATGTCTTAGGTGGATTAATCTGTGATTTTGCATTAAGTCAAGACTTATACGATTGCAAGCATTCAACACCTATGTCTAGATTCTTGAACTACTTGGCAAATGATTCATGAGCATGCCTTAATACCAACCTTCCAGTCATCTATCAAAGCAACATATCATTCCTATGGGTAGCTAATCCAAGGAAAGCATTAAGCACAGAATCACATACTCATAAAGAAATAAAGACTTGCATTAAAACACCAAATCAATTACAACAAGTTCAGAAAAGTTACATCTAACCCCAACAATGGGGATTTAACTACTCATGATAAAAGGAAATACAAAACAGAATGAGAAAAGGGATGGAAAACACTCATAGACAAGCTTCCTCCATTCTCAGAGCAAGGAAATCTCCCCTTCTAGGGCTGGAACCCTATCTCAGCCGCAGCCTCCAAGTCCCCAAGTGCTCTCTCCACCAAAAGCTCTTTTTTAGGTTAGAAATCAGTCCCCTTTTCTGTTCATCGCAGCCCTATTTATAGATCAGTATCGCGTCACGGCCGTGATGTCCATCACGGCCAGGCCGTGATGGTTTCTGACTTGGGCGAATTTGCACAAAATGGTCACTCGCGAGGCGAGTCCTTTGTTCGCGACGCGAATCCTAGGTCACGGCCGTGATTCATATCACGGGCATGCCATGACAGTCTCTGACTTTTGCCTTCTGCTCTGCTTGATCACGGCCGTGATGGTCATCACGGCCAGGCCGTGATGGGCTCTGTTTGGTTCATAATCTTCACTTTTCAAGCTCTTTTTCATCCAAGCTCCACCAAGGCTTATTTCTGGGCATTTTTCCATTAAATCCTGCAAAACAACACACAGAAACCACCTCATCCGTTCCAAAGGAAAAACTATACAAAATCAACACTAAATTGGCCTAACTATATGCAAATGCATGCAGAAATGTACATGAAAAATGAGGTGAAATCACACTCATCAGGGTGTAAACATTATAATCAAAAACCAAAAATAAAACAACATTTTACGTCAGTTGTTTGTAACAACTGACGTTAAAGGTCATTTATTTAACGTTAGTTGTCTTAAGAAACTGACGTTAAAAATCATTGTTTAACGTCAGTTGTATTAAACAACTGACGTTAAAAATAAATATTTTTTTATTTAAAAACACTTTTAACGTCAGTTGTTGAAGACAACTGACGTTAAAAGTGTATAAGTTTCTGCAAAAACATTAATTCCTTTGACTACTGTGCTACTTACCCATGAGCATTAAGTTTATAGATCAGTTTTCAAGAAAATCAGCTAGCCTCTCTTCTCTATATAAAGTACCATTCTTCTGTATGAGTCTGTAATACAGCCTCTTCTTTTCCTCTATATTTCGTGCATTTTCTATTCCTTCACAAAATGGATCTGAGACTTTTGTTATTTCTTGCTATACCTAGACTTAAAGGTCTCTGTCTTAATGGTCAAAAAACTTCTGAGGTTGAGTAAATCACGTAATATGGATGGTAAGGTTGTGTAAATCACGTAATGTGATTCCCTCACTTTATTTCATCCCAGTCATCCCTTTCACTTTGCTTTGCCCGCAAGTGACTGTGGATTCAAGACGATGCATCAAGGAATTCCAGTGAAGGAGGTGATGCAAAGATCCCTTTTACTTTGCTTTCGCTGCTAGTGACTGTGGATTCACGCGCGATGCATCATGGAATTCAAGTGATGGAGGAGATGCATCCATTAATTGGAGTTTCTAAGGACAGGGCTGAGAAGAATAAATGATGTTGAAGCAGAAACTTTTTTATATTTTAGGGCTATGTTGCAGAATTTTTTTATCTTTTAATCATGTAATTGTAACTTATGAATCGCTTCAATGAGATACGATTTGATTATACATATATAACTTGTTTTATGTTAAGTGTTTATTTATTTTCATTTGCACAAGAATTTGTTTACTAATTCAAGCTAATTAATTAAGATTAAAAATAAACTTGTTTTAAAAAAAAAAGTTTAGAAATAAACTGCACTATATGGAGTGACCTGCGTTAAGGGTGACAACAAGGCATTTCAGATAGGGATATAGGATTATTTACGTCAGCTATTTATTTAACTGAAGTAAAAATCAAACTTTTAACGTCAGTTGTATAAACAACTGACGTTAAAAATAAATATTTTTTATTTTAAAAACAATTTTAACGTCAGTTGTTGAAGACAACTGACGTTAAAGGTGTATAAGTTTCTGCAAAAACATTCATTCCTTTGACTACCATGCTACTTACCCATGCACCTTGTAACTTAATCCTCTTAATGAGCATTAAGTTTATAGATCAGTTTTCAAGAAAACCAGAGAGTGTTTATTCTCTATATAAAGTGTCATTCTTCTGTATCAGTCTGTAATACACCCTCTTCTTTTCCTCTATATTTCGTGCGTTTTCTATTCCTTCACAATATGGCTCTATCACATTTGAGACTTTTGTTATTTCTTCCTATACCTAGACTTAAAGGTCTCTGTCTTAATGGTCAAAAAACTTCTGAGATTGAGTAAATCACGTAACATAGATGGTAAGGTTGGGTGAATCACGTAATGTGACTCCCTCACTTTATTTCATCCCCTCATCAATTCCACTCCGCTTTCGTAGCAAGTGACTTGGATAAAGCAGATGGAGCATAAGGAATTCAAGTGAGGGAGGAGATGCATCCATTGGAGTTTCTGAGGACAGGACTGAGAAGAAATTGATGTTGAAGCAGAAACTTTTTTATATTTTAATGCTATGTTGCAGAAATTTTTTATCTTTTAATCATGTAATTGTAACTTATGAATCGCTTCAATGAGAAACAATTTGATTATACATATAACTTGTTTTATGTTAAGTGTTTATTTATTTTAATTTGCACAAGAATTTTTTTACTAATTCAAGATATAATTAATGAAGATTAAAAATAAACTTGTTTTAAAAAAAAGTTTAGAAATAAACTGCACTATATATATGGAGTGACCCGTGTTAGGAGTGACAACAGGGCATTTCAGATAGGGATATAGGATTATTTACGTCAGCTATTTATTTAACTGAAGTAAAAAATCACACTTTTAACGTCAGTTGTATAAAAAACTGACGTTAAAAATAAATATTTTTTATTTTAAAAACACTTTTAACGAAGTTTTATTAAACAACTGACGTTAAAAGTGTATAAGTTTCTGCAAAAACATTCATTCCTTTGACTACTGTGCTACTTACCCATTCACCTTGTAACTTAATCCTCTTAATGAGCATTAAGATTTTAGATCAGTTTACAAGAAATTCAGGTAGTCTCTCTTCTCTATATAAAGAACCATATTCTTCTGTATCAGTCGATCTGTATTACACCCCCCTATTCTTTTCCTCTATATTTCGTGCTTTTTCTATTCCTTCACAATATGCCTCTATCATATTTGAGGTGTGGTTATTTCTTCCTATTCCTAGACTTAAAGGTCTCTGTCTCAATGGTCAACAAACTCCTGAGGTTGAGTAAATCACGTAACATGGATGGTAAGGTTGGGTGAATCACGTAATGTGATTCCCTCACTTTATTTCATCCCCGTCATCCCTTTCACTTTGCTTTCGCTGCAAGTGACTGTCGATTCAAGACGATGCATCAAGGAATTCCAGTGAAGGAGGTGATGCAAAGATCCATTTCACTTTGCTTTCGCTGCTAGTGACCGTGGATTCACGCGCGATGCATCATGGAATTCAAGTGAGGGAAGAGATGCATCCATTGGAGTTTCTGAGGACAGGACTGAGAAGAAAATGATGTTGAAGCAGAAACTTTTTTATATTTTAGGGCTATGTTGCAGAAATTTTTTATCTTTTAATCATTTAATTGTAACTTATGAATCGCTTCAATAAGATACGATTTGATTATACATATAACTTGTTTTATGTTAAGTGTTTATTTATTTTAATTTGCACAAGAATTTGTTTACTAATTCAAGTTAATTAATTAACATTAAAAATAAACTTGTTTAAAAAAAGGTTTAGAAATAAACTGCAATATATGGAGTGATCTGCGTTAAGAGTGACAACAGGGAGATGACAACGAAAGAAATGAGTTTCATAATTATTTACATCAGTTATTTATTTAACTGTCGTAAAAATCACACATTTAACGTCAGTTGTATAAACAACTGACGTTAAAAGTGTTAAAATCACTTTTAACGTCAGTTCTTTACACAATTGATGCAAATAGTGATTTAATATTTAAAAAACTGCCACCACCTCATTTTTAACGTCAAACATATGGTCAACTGACGTAAAATGTTCCCGTATATTACATTATTTCCACTAGTGACTGCACCTTATATGCAATATACAATAGTATTCAACTTTACTATCACATAATTATAACAGACATATTCCACGTAGTATCAAACCTTATAGTAAAAAACACATTACTATTATTGCACATGAGTGACACTTTATTGAAATTATTACTCCATAAGAGCTAGATACGTAGTTGTTGCATTATACTATGATGTGCAGCAAATGATAATAAGATACGAATAGCTTCTAGTCTAGCAACTGGTGCAAACGTTTAACTATAATCTATACCTTCTTCCCGTGAATAACCTTGTGCAACAAGTCTAGCTTTATTTCTTATCACCTTACCATTTTCATCAAGCTTGTTTCTGTAAACCCATTCGGTATCAGTGTATTCATTTTCTGATGATGTATCAGCCATGAGACAGATATTTGCCTCTTCATCAGCTTCATTTTCTTCATCTGATGAAGACAGGTCCAGATCCTCCCAAGTAGCCATCAAACCCTTCTTCTTTTTGAAGAACTTCTTTTTGTCCTTCAGATCTGAGCAGTCAGCCTTGAAGTGACTAGGCTTCTTGCGTTCGAAGCACAGAGGTGGACCTTTTTCTTTGGAGTCTGATTTCTCCTTGAGGAACTTTTTGTTGAACTGCTTCCTTCTGAAGCCATCTTTCTTTCTCCACATATGTTGAATCTTTCTGGAGATGAAAGACAGCTCATCCTCATCAGATCCTTCATCACTGTCAGAAGGTTCTGCTTCATCTGAGGATTCCTCAGCTTTAAGAACTTTGGATGAGGTAGCCTTCTTTGCCTTTAGGGCAATAGACTTTCCTTTTCTGGAACTCTCTTCTTCATTGAGATCAAGCTCATGAACTTTCAGAGATCCAAGGAGTTCCTCCAGAGTGAGAGTATTGAGGTTCTTTGCCTCCTGAATAGCACCGACCTTAGGTCTCCACTGTTTATGTAAGCTCCTCAAAATTTTTGATATGATCTCTATTCTCATAGGTTTTTCCAAGAGATCTAAGACTATTGGTGATGGTTTGAAATCTTCCAAACATTTGACCTATAGTTTCGTGTTCAACCATTTTAAATAGTTCATACTGATGAACCAGCACGCTTATCTTTGACTCCTTGACTTGGGATGACCCTTCATGAGCTAGGGCAAGAGTATCCCATATTTCCTTAGCAGTGTTACAGCTGTGGACTTTATCATGCTCAGATCTGGTGATAGCACACATCAAATAATGCTTAGCTGTCAGATTGAGTTGATGTTGAGTTTTCTGCTCTTGTGTTCATTGAGCTCTAGGAATAATAGCTCCAGCATCACCTCTTGGCTCAGTTTAACCAGTTTCAATCAGCTCCCAAATATCCACATTTTGTGCATCATGAAATGCCATCATTCTCTTTTTCCAGTAGTAATAATCACTACCATCAAAGAGAGGAGGTCTGTTGATTGCTTGTCCTTCTGTATCCATGCCTGTTGGATTGTACTCCCTTAGTACTTGTTAGATGGTCAACCCTTTCGAGGCTGAGCTCTGGTACCAACTGAAGTTGACACAGGGAAACACGAGAAGGGGGGTTGAACTATGTTTCTTAACGGTTTTTCGAAAAACCATTTTCTCAAAACTTTTACTAGCAAAACAGTAAAAGCAACACACAAATAGGAAAAACCTTTTTAAAGAGTTGACAAACTCATATTCAAAAACCCCACAGTTAGTATAATAAAAAACTATAAAAGATAAGGGTTAGAAGATTCACACAAGTAGCATTAAATGCTTGGATCCGTTGAGAGTGATAACTTGATATGCTTCATGGAGAAGTGCTCTTGTTTATCAGAGGAATGCTCAAAGTAGAGCTGTCACTTCCCTGTTGTACCAAATGTTGCTTTCTAACTTTCATTCTTTGTATTTGATTTGAACTTTACAGCAATGTAGCTGACAGAGTACAAAGGTTTATGTTCTCGATGGTACTATGTTTCTATTCTCAAGAATCAAAGAGTTAACGATAGAAGCAACAATGATAAAGAGACATATACTCTCTTGAATTAAATAGACAATCATTTGAAATAAATACGTTTAAGCTTAGATGGGTTCACTTAAAAGCTAGTGGACGCGCAGGTCTTTGGACGTGCAAGACTAACTTATCAGAAATACGAGCTCGTCTACTGATACTGTGTCTATAAGCATTTGTCTAACTTCAACTTTTTGGACTCGCTATACTCAATATCTTGTCTGCTGACGTGACGTTTAGTGAGACTACTCGTCTATTATCAAGTCTTTGGACTAGCTTGTTGTTTTTTTGAAGATTATTTTATTGTCTCGTCTACTTGACTTTTCTTAGACTTAGATACTCATCTACCTTAGCCAATTTAAGATCTCGTCTAACACAATCTTAACAGACTAAGAATATTACCACATTTTGTAGACTCGTCTAGAGAATCAATTATAGAATATGATATGATTCCATTAGCAAAGTGAAGATATTTCTTTTCAAATATCTATATTTAGAATCATAAAAACAGTCCTGCAATCTAGAACAAATAAGTTAGATTTTTGTCAATACTTTCCATACAAATTTAGCTTTTTGTTAACATCAAAACTTAAGAGATTATTTAACCCAAAAGCACTTTGGTTCTAACACTAACAACAAAGCTAACCTTATAACCTCTTTTAATTTCTATTTTTAAATAAGAATAAATAGGTCCCTAAAAAAATTAGAGGGCTCTCTTTTGGTTATTGAGAAAAATAAATTAATCACTTAGTCCCTCAAATTTATAAAGTGGGACACATTACTCCCTCCTTGCACTTCCAATATTCGTTTACTTGCATATATGTCTCGTTAACCATCTTGCTTGACTCGTTGGTGGTCATGCATAACATATAAATAATTTCCACATTGAAAAACGAATAAAAAATGAAAAAACATGCATAATTTTTGAGTATTTGGGTTCTAAAATTTTACACGTTTTCCCCACTTTCGTTTATTTTTCATGGTGAAAATTTGTCATAGACAACAAATGACCACTAACGAGTCGGGCAAGATGGTTAACGGGACATATAGATAAATAAACGGATGTTAGAAGTGGAATGAGAGACTAATGTGTCCCACTTTTATAAATTCGAGAGACTATATGGTTAATTAATTTTTTGCGGGACACATAATTAATTTTTTGCAGGACTAATGTGTCCGGCCTTGAGTTTGTTTTTTTTAGCCTTTAAATAAAAATAAAGTAACAATTCTTTTCTTTACGGTGCTAGTTGAACAGAAGATTAAGCAGTGCCACTAACCAAAAATACGTCAAAGCTGCCCAACAGCTTGAACAGAAGCTTTGCCAGATTGGGACAGGGATAAATACTTTATTCAAACATATTTTTTTAAGGGAATAAAACCATATATATATATGTTATAGAGCGGTGGTAGTAATTATTGCCAAAATGTCTTTGTACTTTACATTTCTTATTTAGATGAAGTATTTAGTAATCAGAAACTGAAAATACTACGGACATAACCACCACAAATTAATTACTAAGTAGAATCACAAGTAATTACAAATAGCCCCCAATAAACTCACTACCCAATGCAAGTTTATATGAAAGTGCACCTTATATGCAATATACAATAGTATTCAAACATAATTATATATAACAGACATATTCCACGTAGTATCAAACCTTATAGTAAAAAACACATTACTATTATTGCACATGAGTGACACTTTATTGAAATTATTACTCCATAAGAGCTAGATACGTAGTTGTTGCATTAATTCAAGTAGAAAGGAGTTTAACAGGGCTGCCTGCCCTTGCAACTGGAACACACATGAGACTACGAACCCTTGGAACAGTCAACCCTGGCCTCTCTTCCATGCTAACTTTAGCATCATCACCTTTCAATATTTGGCCTTGTGGACTAACTGCTTTTAATTCAAAGCACTGGATAAGAGAAGCAAGCATTGTTGATAATCCTTGAGTAGCTAAATTCACTGCAGGGCACATCCTCCTACCAGACCCAAATGGCAATAGTTGAAAATGTTGTCCCCTGAGGTCAATGGGGCCAAAATGTCTCTTCCAACGAAGGTCGAATGCTTGTATTTGTGACCTAGGAAGGTTTTGTTTCAACTTTTGGAATATGATCATGTGTTTGAGTTTCTAACTATCCATTGATCTTAAATCTATAAATCTTGAAAGTTTTGATAGCTTGTTCCTATGATGACTGAAAATATGAATAAGTAAGCCTATGATACTATGTTTCAACTTTCCAGGAATGATCATGGATTTAGAACTCTTAATACCTTGTGATTCTAAACCTAAGAGTTATTATTAAACAAAGAATATTTTCCTCATCATCCTATGATGGCCGAAACTTAGTGTTTGGGTGCTAGGATGTTTGAGTTTTTATTTTTCCAAAATGATCATGGACTTGAGCTCCATAAGATATTTGGATGCTAAGTTTAAGAGATTGGAAAGTTTAAGGATTTCTAATTTGTTTATTCTATGTTATTAAAGCTAGGATGTATTACTTTCATTTTTCCAAGATGTTCATGGACTTGAGCTCCATAAGATATTTGGATGCTAAGTCTAAGTGATTGGAATGTTTAAGT
This sequence comes from Sophora flavescens, assembly GCA_030762895.1. Lineage (NCBI taxonomy): Eukaryota > Viridiplantae > Streptophyta > Magnoliopsida > Fabales > Fabaceae > Sophora > Sophora flavescens. The sequence goes on along the minus strand of CM061062.1, from coordinate 92,778,423 downwards.
TTCCATTGTTTTCCAAAATGACTGGAGGACGAGCTGTGACCCATGGTGATTAAGGTCTAGTTAGTTATGGCCAATGCGTCTCGTGAGGCGTATTTTTATTATGTTTTCCGCTGTTTAACTTTTTGTCTAAGTATATGCCTATGAGGGATCCTGCTGATAGAATATCCTCAATAGTGTTTTGTAATATGCACAATATACTTATATTGTGATATGCCATTCTATATGAAGTTGTATACTTTATAAGTTAAGTTTTAATTTTTACGTATTTTCACGTTAAGCGTGCGATTAAGTAATTAAATGATGTGGTTTTAATCTATTGACACAAAGGGGCACTGCGGGGTGTCTCACTGTATGCCCAATTTGACTTATGACTTTATGTTCCTAATAAAAACTTCCGCGTGTCTATGAAAATCAATTTCGGATTACTGTATCTATAATTTTCTAAGTCTTTATTTATGAATGAAGTCTTTATTTATTTTTCCGCCCCTGGCAGTTGATGTAAGACCAGAGACAAAGTTTGGTTTAAATTGAGTTTTGATGTTATAAACTATTTATCAGGTGTTTTCCGACTTCATACAAATCTCCGTTTTTCAAAAGAGAAATTTCGAAAATGATTTATGAAAATCCTTATTTTAATTATTATAATTAGAATTAATTAAAACCAGGTGTTACACTATTAATAATTCTATACTATTTGTTAAAAAAAAAAATTAGGGACAACCAAGGCCCTCCTTGAGATATACATGGGTCCGTCCCTGTCTTTAAATAATAATCTATTCTAAATATGAAGGTTGGTTCTCTTCTGAGTGTATGAAACATTTACTATGTTGATCCTTCTAGGGGTGTAACAGATCGAGTTGGGTTGGTTCGGTTTTAGGTGGGAGAAAATCCGAAACAATAAAAAATAGTTCGATTTGGTTTTAAGCAATTTTTCTACCAAACCAGACAATTCAAGAACAAGTTGGTTCAATTTAGACTCGGAGATTATTAACTATTAAAATATATATAAATATTAAATTATAATAAATATATAAATATTTAAAAAATATTAATTGGTTCGGTTCGATACCAAAATCCTTGAACCCGAGAACCGAACCAATCACCATCTGCTACGGTTTGGTTTGATGCAGACCCGAACACCAAAAAAAATCTGAACCAATTTAATTTGTTAAGTTCGAATTTTCAGGTTCATTGGGTTATTGGTTCGAGTTTTATATCCCTATCGACATCTATAACATTTAGGAATATATGGCTGCATTAAAATAGTGTGTAGAGATGAATTGGAAAACATTGCAGAAAATAATGGAAGAGGAGAGGGTTGAGAGAAAATTGAATTATATACAGTGATAATAGTAGGGGTGTAATGGGTTGGTATGGTTCGATTTTAGGTGGGGGGAAATTTGAACCAATATAAAATGGTTGGTTCGATTTTGTTGGGTTTTAAGCAATTTTACTTACAAAAACCCTAACCAATCAAAACCATTTAAGAACAAGTTGGTTCGGTTCGGACTAAAAATTCATTCAATATTAAAATATATATAAAAAGTTAAATATATACAATATTTGAATATATATATATATATATATATATATATATATATTAATTGGTTCGATTCAGTTTGGTTTAGTTTCAGAATCTTTGAACCTGGTAACCGAACCAATCACCATCAGGTTTGCTTTGGTTTGATTCTGACCCGAACATCCAAAAAATCCGAACAAATAATTGGACCGGATTTTGGATTTATTGGATTATTGGTTCGGATCTTATATCTCTAGATAGTAGAATGAATAAAGTTAAATACAATGAAAGTAAACTTAAACTTCTATATTGGAACAAACTAACCAACCAAATAACCAACTCCTAATCTTTATTTTGTTAAAAAGAGGGGCTAAAGCCAAGCAAACAAACTAAAAGAAACTAATCATAACTCGAGTTAAGGAAGCCCCAAAACAATCATCAAGATTAATCCTAGGGAGCTCTGTTGGAGGATTAACCAACAAATGAACTCCAAAGTCTGACTTCAATTCAGCAATCAATCCGCGCATCTCTATTACCTTCCCCAAAAGTATGAGAGAATATAAGATTCTAGTCCCTGTCCTTCCACTTCCGAATGCGCCCCAGCAATCTATTGGTAGATGGACCGTTGTTGAGTCTGATTCAACCACTAAACAACGGATCCCTTTCTCCTAAGCGAGCTCAATTCCTCTAAGCACTCCCCATACTATTTAACTGTTTGTAACAAATCAATTGCAATCAAACGATTAAGATGATATAAACAACATGTTTGTAAGTGTAAATAACATAATTCCAAGAGGTTGGTCTAGTGGAGTAAGACAATGTCTCATATATAACAGATTGCAGGTTTGAGTCTCACTAGTTTTCTTGGGGAAAGGTAAATATAAATCTTTTTGTAAGTACTCTTAGAATCCGAAGGTTTTCCTTAGTACACCATCTCTCACCCTAAATTTTATTCAAAAAAAAGGTGTAAATAAAAGTATTCTTCACAAAATTTAGTATTATTTTTTTTAACAAAAGGGGCAAAGCCCCAAACAGAACGAAAATTAAAAACCTCTAGAGAACCAAGTCTCAGCTACATCAGCCCTTAATGCATTAGAAATAAAACTAGGGCGAAAATCAAAAATTCTTTCACAAAATTTAGTATCTAATGCTAATTAATGCGAACAATTAATAATTAATAATTAATAATGCTTACTATACGTCAACAGCAAGTATATCACCTCAGGTTGTGAGGAAATAAAATTTAAACGTAGGTATGCAAAAGATAATATAAACCAATTATAATCAGATGGTGAGAATTAGCCAAATGTGAGGTGATGCATGAAATATGTAAAGATAATATTAGGATCCGTTTGCTTTATTTTCATTTTCCTCTACAAATTACTTGATTGCAATCAAATAGTGAAAATAATATTTTATAGTTTTTATTATTTATTATATAAATCTTTAAAATTAGGAAAAAAATAAAAATAAAATGATATTTTATAATTATTAATAAAAACATGAAGTAAAAATAGAAGGAAAAAAAAAACAAAGCAAACGTGCAAACAATATTTGGAGTCTGTAACCTGATCAGTTATAGTGGATAAAACTTGGTACTACCAAGGAGTGGTCGTAGCTCTTTCTATTGAAGAGTGAATCAAGATAAACAACCGTGTTAATCTCGCTTCCCTTAAACTCTTTAGTTGCTTTGATTATCATATCTGCTTTCTAACTAAAGGGGTTAAAGTGTTAACATTAAATCTGTTTTCAAGTTGTGTGCTTGCGTGTTTATTCTGTTGAAATCTAACCAGATAGGTCACCTGTCTGTCCTGTTCCTTCCCACTTGTTTGAACTTAACTTCTGTGTGTGAAAAGTTTTCAACTTTGATTTAAATTCTGATAAACACAATTCAACCCCACTTCTCGTGTTTATAGTTGTCTATTTCATTACTAGCCAAGAACAAAACAATAAATTTTTTTCTTTTTGCAAAGTTTTTTTTTATTTAAAATTTTTACTATTTTTTCAAAAAATTAATTAAAAAAACATCCGGACAAAATTAGGTGTTCACATCGGCACATATAGCAATTAACAAAAACAGAACAAATACACCAAAATATTGAGAGTTCCTGTGAGCATTTCCAACCTTCAACTATTCCACATATTCAGTTTGCTGCTACAAAAAAGAGAATCATCAGTCACACATTCAAAACCACAGAGTCCATGTTCCTCCCATCTCAGCTCCCTCTTTTGCCAAAACATCTGCAATTTGATTAGTCTCCCTATTCTTGTGCACAAAAGTAATGTTTTTCCGAATCAAACATATATTATTCAGTTTATTGCAAAAAACCCTCATGTTCCAAGGACACTCCTCTTTCCTTTCTACCCATACTTGAGCACTTTTAGAATCAGACTCAACAATTATCTGTGACTGCTTTAGCCAGTCCTATTGTAGGGACATTTCTAAGGCAAAAACAATTGTCATGAACTCTGTTTCATTTGAGTCTCTTACACCAACTGATGCAGGAAACATAGCTTTAATTACGCCCTGATTATCTCTCAAAACCCCTCCTATACCAGCCATACCCGGTTTGCCCTTTGATGAACCGTCTACATTCCACTTCCATTTATTTGGTGGTGGTGGACGTACACCACAGAAATCCTGCCCTTCTATTTTTCTTTTTCTTCCAAAGTTTAACACAATCAAGTTTTTGAACCACCTCACCTGGGCTAAAAGGGCAATTTGGACAGCACCCCTTAAGCCAAAAGCCTAATGTTAGTTTTATCAAGAAAGCTAAATGGCTCCAATCAGTTTGTTAATAAAACCATACATGTTATAGCGGGTGGTAGTCATTACGAAAATGCCTTTGTACTTTACATTTCTTATTTAGATGAAGTATTTACTATTTAGTAATCAGAACCCGAAAATATTATAGACAAAACCACAGTAAAATACTAATTAAGTAGAGTCAAAAGTAATTACAAATATCCCCAAGTAAACTTCTATCCAAATATATCTGAAAAGTACTGCACCTTATATGCAATATACAATAGTATTCAACTTTACTATCACATAATTATATATAACAGACATATTCCACGTAGTATCAAACCTTATAGTAAAAAACACATTACTATTATTGCACATGAGTGACACTTTATTGAAATTATTACTCCATAAGAGCTAGATACGTAGTTGTTGCATTAATTCAAGTAGAAAGGAGTTTAACAGGGCTGCCTGCCCTTGCAACTGGAACACACATGAGACTACGAACCCTTGGAACAGTCAACCCTGGCCTCTCTTCCATGCTAACTTTAGCATCATCACCTTTCAATATTTGGCCTTGTGGACTAACTGCTTTTAATTCAAAGCATTGGATAAGAGAAGCAAGCATTGTTGATAATCCTTGAGTAGCTAAATTCACTGCAGGGCACATCCTCCTACCAGACCCAAATGGCAATAGTTGAAAATGTTGTCCCCTGAGGTCAATGGGGCCAGGTTGTTCTCCTTTAATGCCCTCTAAGAATCGCTCAGGCCTGAATTCCGATGGCCTATCCCAGTATTTGGGGTCTCTTCCCACGGCCCAAACGTTAAGAAATATCGATGCTCCCTCTGGGATCACATAGTTATCTATCACACATTCTGCTACACATTTTCTATTAACCACAGGAAGTGGTGGGTGTAGACGAAACGTTTCCTTCACGATGGCTTTGATGTAAGGAAGATTTTGAATATCTAGCTCCTCAACAAGTCTATCTTTTCCCACAACCTTATCGATCTCCTCTTGAGCTTTTTTCAAAACTTTGGGGTTGTTGATGAGCTCCGCCAAAGCCCACTCTGTTGCCACTGCTGTGGAATCCGTCCCTGCTGAGAAGAAATCCTACAAACAAAGGATGTGATAACATGAGAATGAAGAGTTGCTTAAAGATATAAAGTGAAGTGACGGGATGACATGACATAGTAAGATCCATAAAAAGAAGACCTAAGCAAATACAATAAATTGTACAATGCTCATAGCATAGGATAATAACAAAAGAGTTATATTATTTCAGATTCAAGATCAATTGTCTCATTTCTCTGTATATCTCATTTTTTGTCTCTCCACATGTCTCCATCAAGAGTTATATGCATGACAATATAATAGCAGGATTTGGATTGCTGTATTCAAAAAATTAAAATTACTCATTTACGCATTACTTTATGCATTAATATATTAGGAGATCAATCTTAGACTTTCTCAGACACTTTTTATGATTGATTTAATGGTATAATAATACATAAATTTATGAATGCAATAAATCCATTTTCTATAATTAACAACGTGAAACAGTGGGGAAAACAAGGAGCAAGAAACATTACCACGACGAGGCCCTTGATTTGATCCCTGCTGATTTTTATCTCCATGGTCTCGTCTTCAGCAAATTCAAGCAAAGTATCAAGAAAAACTTTCTCACCTTCAATAACTTGACCATTTTTACTCCTTTGCCTTATTTCCTGGCGTTTATTAATAACTTTTTCAATGACCGGATCAAACTTATTAAATATATTATCTATCCTCTTCTCATATTCTCCAACTTTGAGTTTCTTCAAAGGCCAAATAAAGTCAGAAAGACTATATTCACCAAAGATCTTAACCACATCACGAGCTATATCCCTCACTTCTTCAGCCTCACCCAACATCATCATAGAAATGGTGCTATTAGTCCATTTCAACAGTTCCTCAGTCATATCAACAACCCCACGAGCCTCAGCATTATTGGCTAGAACCCTAAGAACCTTACGGATTTCATGGCTGCGCAAGGGCCTTAACTTGTTGACAGTGGTGACATTGAAGAGGTCGTTCATGATGAGTTTCTTAATGAACTTCCAGTAAGGAGCGAAGGGAACCGTTGCGACAGAGTTGTCATAAGTGAGTTTCTTGATGGCTGAGGTTTGGAACCTTGTGTTGAAGGAAGTGGCTTCGTGGGTTTGAAGGAAGAGTTTGAACAAGTCAGGAGTGGAGGCAACAATGGTTGGCATAGAGCCAAAGTAGAGAGTGTATAAAGGGCCATAGTGTTTGGAGAGACGAAGGAGGGAGTGGTGAAGAGGGAAATCCAAAAGGTGCAAGTGTCCTACAAAGGGAAGTCGCAGCTTAGGACTAGGAGGATAAGGGAGGCCATGTTTGGAGTTGGATTTTGATGGTGAGGTACGGAAGTGGATAAACAAAGCTAAGAGCAAGAAAGGGATTAACAGTTCTAGCAACATGGTTTTGATCTTTAATTTGTTTAACAATTCTCTATACTGAGGATTCAGGCTAGCTAGCCAAAGCATATATATCTACAATCACGTACTTGTTTTCCTTTTATAATGTCAAAATTTTAACGTATATGCTTATATTTTGAAATACGACAATTGACATTTAGAAAAGCAAATTTATTATTATTATCTCTCTTAGCTGTTAAAACAAATGCACACATTTCAAAAATGTTAGTGGAGGTGGGTGTAAATCTTTTTACAATGTCAGTACATACTATCTTAATCATTTTAAAAAAATTATATTATTTTAGTTTCCCACGGTATCCTCCACGTACAATTATGGAAATAATCCCTCTAAGTAACTGGACGACATTGAAGGACCGATCTTTCCCACAAGGATTTTCTTCATACACTAGAACCAGGGATCGAACCAATGCCCACTTGCTTAAGGGGCCCGAGTCCGTTACCATTCAAACCAATCATATATGATATATATTAATTTATTATAGGTGGAAATGCTTATGTGAGGTGTCGTTAGCCACCTCGACACTTAACTGATGAGAGCTAACGACAAATATCAACTCCAATGTTTTTGAACTTGTATGGACCAAAACAAAGAGTATGAGGATCAAAATCAAAGCTTGCCTACTTTGCAGAGACTAAAAAATTCACTAAACCATAAAAAAGTTATTTGCATTTTTAAATAATGTCACGTGACTGTACTGACATGACAATCCGTTAGTCACATCAATATTTAACAATGAATCTTGACGATATATCCCAAATTTTAAAAATAAAAAATATCGAAACTCAACAAGAAAAAAAGATAGAGATCAAAATCAAAAGTGTCTATATTTGTGGAGACTAAAAAATTCATTAACTCTATTTTTTAAAAAAAAAAAAAAAATCAACCCATCATCTTTTTTAAACATGCCTTGGTTAAACCACAGTTTGCTGCCTCCTATCTCATTATAGATAGAATGAACTAAATTTTTTTCCCATCTATACAAATTTATTTTCATTCAATTACGAATATAGCTTTTCTGTTTTTTTTTTGGACGTCCAAATTAAATAATAATTTCATACGGTTTTGTTTGAATTAGACTATCTCGAATGAAAGTTGCTTAAGGATTATATAAAACTTAATAAGAATATATGAACAATATGATAGAAAATGAATTTGGAAGAAGAAATTGAATTCTCACGGGGGAAAGCCTTGAGGAGGAGGGATTTTTGATCAATTTTCTTCTTGTCTCATTCATACTCTCGTGCTCTTTTTTATAGAGTTTCTTACATTCATTTTTTTCCCTAATTTTAGGGCTATAGGTCACTTAATATAGCAAACTTGGTAAAAGAATAACAATTTAATTTATTTTTACAAGATGGGGCCAAAGCCCAAAACATAATAATTTAAACATAACAGAGTGATGACAACAAATTGCCATTGACTATCTAGAATATTCCTCCAAGCTGATTTGGTGTATTTTTCTTTTGGGTCCATCTTGTGCGTCTTATATCGTATCAAAATACTTGCCAGTCGTTTTTGGAGTTGGATAGCAAATGCACCTGGAGCTAGACATGGTCATGTTGGGCTGCTGAACCAGTAGCTGCGGTCCTTTCCAGGTTTGCCACCACAAATTAAATGTCTCTGAACTACCCAACAAAAAACAATAAATGCCTCTGAACTTAGACTTGTTGGGCTGCTGAACGAGTAGCTGGGGTCCATTCCAGGTTTGTTAGCACAATATGCCTCCGAACCTAGATTTCCATATGAGGAAATGGTTTAAGCTACCCTTGAACAGGGAGTAAGAAGAGGGAGATAATGATGGAAAATGTAACCACGGCCGGCCGACCCAACTTATTTGTAACCTAAAGCAAAATTTAAAATAAGATTTTTTTTTAAATTAATCATAATATTTTATTAAAAAAATTATATTTTTATTTAAAATTTATCTTTATTATAAATTTCTATATTTTTAAAGTGTAATTATTATGAGGGAGCTGCTAGGGTATCCTCAAAGAATCAACTGATTTGGAACAGTTGGTTTTTTAACCAATAGATGACTTTAATGCATTTAATGAAATCATTCATATCTAATTTATTATTTAGTACATACATTTTTTTTTCTTTTGCATTCTAGTCCCTCAATAAATTTTGTTTTAACCACAATTAATTTAATATAACAATTAATTGAAAATGTAAAAGAAGAATAAGAATAATAATCATCTAAAATTCAAAGTTTCTTAATCTTAAAAGTCTCTAATTAATATAAGAGTTTCATTTTGACTATGAACCCTAAATCATGCTATAGATTTGTTACAAGCAACACAGTCAACCATATCTTCTTCTTCCCTTTACTCCCTATTCAGATCCCCAGTCGACTCTTCTTCCCTTCCATCTCTCTATGATCAGATCCCCCATCGACTCTGGCTTTGGTAGTTCCATTCAGGTTTGGTGTCATCTTCGTTGTTGGTTCCTTGTCCACTCAAGCATGTTCTTGAAGTTGCATCAAATCAGAACAGAAATGGCTACTCCTCCAATGGCTACTCACATAATAACATCAAAACCAAAATATGAACACCAGAACAAGACAATAACACCAAAATCATAAACAAAACATGGCTACTCCCAAACTTAATCAAACAAAATCAATCACAGAAGTCACAACAATCAAACTAAATGAACAATTTTTTTTTAAAAAAATTCGGTGGATCTTCTTCAGATCTGTCTTCAACTCTACTTCAGAACCTCCAGATTTGTCGGTGGATCTGCTCAGATGAGGGTGCGACGCGGCGACGGCTCTAGCGTCGAGGACGGCGGATCTGGGTGCAGTTGCATGGCGGAGGTAAGAACGAAGAACGATGAACGGACAGACCAGGGGAGAACTGACGTGCTTGGAAGAGACTTTTCCGGCGACCACCCTGCCTTTGCCTTTGCCAAACCAGAGGGGGAGGGAGGGGGACGATGGTGCGAATCGCCCGATTCGCAACTACTTAGAAACACTGGACTTAACATTTACTAGCTAGTCATTATTTACAAATACGGGATATTTCAACTTTGGCACGAAATCACATACAAACCGAGTGAAAAATCATTTTCGCTACTTCGCCACCTCAAAATAGGAAAACATTCATGGATGATGAAAACAAGAAAAAGACAGTATAGTAGATAAGCCCAATTATTTTCGATCGTGTATAATTGATTTATTAGCACAACCCAATAATACCAATAATTGATTTAAAAGCATGATACGATAATCGTATTGATACCAATTAAACACACACATATATATACAAAAATCTTTCTTCTTTTTATCAATATTTTTTTTATCTGCATGGCTCTATATTTTTTTTATCTGTATGGCTCTCTGGTCAACATACACTTGATAATCAACGCTGCCTTCTTTTATTCTTTTCCTTCACTGTTCAGCGGCTAAACTCATATACTGTGACTCCTTACTCCTCTTTCTATCTTGAAAACGAAGCCGTCAATATATATATATATATATATATATATATATATATGTATATATATATATGTATGTATATGTATATATGTATGTATATGTATGTATATATATATCTATATATATATATATATATATATATATGTATGTTTGTTTATTATTTTTTCTCTCTCATTATATATATTTAGTACTTCAAAACAACTCACCATCATATGATATCTATACATGATATCCTAAAAATGTGTAAAATTGTCATTTCTCATATGAAAAGGTTCAGATCTGTTTGTTTTGTTTTCAATTTCTTGTTTTCATTTATTGTTTTCAGAAATAATTACAAACTGTCACCTTGTTTTTATTTTGTTTCCTGTTTTTAAAGATTTGTACAGGAAATGGCGAAAACAAAAAAAAGTTATTTTCAATGTTTCCTGTATAAATTTCTGAAAATAAAAAACAAAATAAAAATAACATGACAGTTTTATAATTATTTCTAAAAACAGGAAATGAAAACAAGATACTAGAAAAAAAAAAAGAAAAAGCCCTTTGCTTCTTTGCAACCTCATTAAATTTGTGGGACCCGTTTTTCTTTTTATTAAGGCAAGTTCCCTAGCTAGTAACGTGGATGGCAACGGCTTTTCACGTTAGTTTTTGTTTTCTCTTTTTTTTCCCCTTTTTTTCTTCTTCTTTTTTCTTTTTTTTTTATCCTTTTATTACATTTTCTAAGAATGCTAACTCTAATAAGCTAACGTCCCTGACTTGTGTTGTGTGGCATCATATTTCTATTTCAATTTCTAAACTTGAATTTTTTAATTACTAGACAATTCCAATATATTTTTATATTATCAATTTTTGTTACAATAAAACTCATACTATCTTAATCTTAATTATATTAAAATTTTAGGATCTATTTGATTTGTTTCTAGTTTCTTATTTTAATTTCCTAATTTTCAAGACAATTACAATTAAAATAATTATAAAAGTCTCACATTGTTTTCATCTTGTTTCTTGTTTCCAAAGATTTGTACAGGAAACAGTGAAAATAAATGAAAAGTTGTTTTCAGTGTTTCATGTATAAATCTTTGGAAACAATAAACAAAATGACACTTTTAAAATCAGGAAATGAAAACAGGAAACTAAAATTAAACTAAACAGGCCCTTAGGATGTTACATTTCCACCCCTCCTTAATGAATTTTGTCCCCGAAATTTATCACATACTCACGCAACTATTTTAACATATACCATATTCAAAATATAAAGGTTATCATACCTTATATAGTAAGATCAGGGTATTGGCGCATGATGTCCTCCTCTATTTCCCAAGTAACCTCTTCAGGAGTCAATCCTTCCCATGACACTTTCACCAATGGAATTGTCTTGTTCCTCAAAGTCTTAGTGCTCGAGTAAATAGCCAAAATGGTCCCTGAAACTGTGAGGTCGTATCAAGTTGGTCCCTCAAATGAACGAAATTTCAAAAAGGTCCCTAAAACTGTCAAACGTTGATCAAGTTAGTCCCTCCGTTAGTCAGGGTTCGTTGACGCCGTTAACGGCGTTTATGTGGCACATTACACGCATATTTGAGGGACCAAATTGATACAGGGACCAAATTGACACTTTTTTTTTTTCAAAAACCCTAACTTCATCTTCTTTTTCTCTCCCCCTTCTCAGTTCTCCCCCTCTCCACCCTTTGATCTCACTCGGTTTCTCCTCCATCACTCTCTCTCACCCTTCTCCCTTTCCCCTAAACACCCACTCCCTTGCATGCAGCGACCTCTAGCCTCAACGACGGCAACATGGTGGTTTCTGGTTTGTGAGGAGCAGAGACACGACGACGCAACTAATTTGTGCTCAACGACTTTCACAGTGGCTCAACTGATTTTCGTCGAGCAGAGACATGGCGTCATCAGATGGGTTTTAGATTTTGTGCCCAAGGTGGTTCCAATTTTGTGCTTAACGGCCTCAACGATTTCTGATTTGGGATTCTGTGGGTGATTATGGCTTTGGCGTTGTTGATTTCTTGGTTTAGGTTACTGGGTTTGAGGTTCTGGGTATTTGATTTCTGTGTCGTGGGTTCAATTTCTGGGTTTTGGAACTTGAGATTTCTTCACTTCTGTATTTCATTTCTGATTCTGGAACTTGTGATTTCTTCATGTATGTACTTTCCCTCTTCATTTCTCTTATTTTCCGTCTTCATTCATGTTCTAGCTCAAAAACACGCTCTGCCACTTTTTCTGCTAACTCCACATCTCAATGGATCCTGCACCCACAAAGCAAAGCTCCCCAAATTGTAGCATCTGGTTTAATTGGCATTGTAGCAATTCTGCCTCTGCGTAGATGTTCGGTAGAAGAACATAATATCCTGAAATATTTGAGTTATTTATATGTAAGGATCTTTTTAATGCTTGCCTAGTTGCTGGAGAGTACAAAGTATGCTTATGGCAGCATACAACAACAATTTTGGATTACTTGAAACTATTCATATTTATTTATGCTTGTGAGATCAGAGGGTGGAGAGGGGGAGAACTGAGAAGGGGGGAGAAGAAGAAGATGAAGTTAGGGTTTTTGAAAAAAAAATTGAGTGTCAATTTGGTCCTTCAAATATGCGTGTAACGTGCCACATAAGCGCCGTTAACGGCGTCAACGAACCCTGACTAACGGAGGGACTAACTTGATCAACGTTTGACAGTTTCAGGGACCTTTTTGAAATTTCGTTAATTTAAGGGACCAACTTGACACGATCTCACAGTTTCAGGGACCATTTTGGCTATTTACTCCTTAGTGCTCTTGTCCAAGATTTGATTAGGTATGAGCTTATAGATCAAATTATCTTTCAGTTATACAAACTTAGGAGCTATCACATGAGACGAATCAGACACATTTTTTGAGTTGTGACACATGAAAGACGTCATGTAGATTTGCCAACTGTAATGGAAGAGTCAATTGGTAAGCAACAGGCCCGACTCTTTTAAGAATTTGGAAAGGTCCCTGAAACGAGGATTTAGCTTACGAACTTTCATTGTTCTCCCCACCCTCTGTCTTAGGAGTGACTCTCAAAAATACATGTTTCTTTTCTAAAATTCTAAAGGCTTTCTTTCCTTGTCGTCATAACACTTTTTTCCTGTCCTGCTCAGTGCGCATATTTCTCTCAATTATTCATCCTAATTATAGTTTCTTGGATTAAATATGGTCCCAACAAGATCTTTTTACATACTTCACACTAACATAAAGGGGACCAACAATTCCTAATCACGTCATCAATATACCAATATATATATATATATATATATATATATATAGTCATTAATTATTTTAAAAAATAATAAGTGTACAATTCATGACACCTTAACTATAAAAATATATTTTATTTTAATTTTTAAAAAAATTGGCATGCAAAGGCATACAATTCCTTCACTATTTTTGTACAAATATTTGGAAATAGAAAACAAAATAAAGGTAACATTTTTGTAGTCATTTTTAAAAAAATAGGAAATGAAAACAAGAAATTGGAGTCTTGATACAAAACAAACATATCCTAACATTTTCAAAAATGAAAGAGTTATTTAAACAACTATTTTAAATAACTTTTTAATTGTAACTAAAAATAAATAAATAAGTTGCTATTTATTATAAAATAAAGTCCACACTCCCAAAGATACGAGTTTATTTCCTGAATATGAAATGAAAACAATGATCTCAGCATATGTTCTTATTTTATTTTCTGTTTTTAATTAAAATAAAGAAACAATTCTTTCTCTGCATTACAGCTGGTAAGTTGAATCGAAGATTAAGAGTGTGTTTAAGAAAGCTGGAAAAAAAAATTATATTGATAATCTTTTTTCAAATAATGGATTATTGTGATAATCGATTATAATCAGAATCTGTTTTTGTTTGGGTATGTTTGCTGAAAAACGATTTTAAGATAATCTAATTCGTTTGGATGGTGTAAAGATAATCACTTTTATATAGTAAATTATAAAAATGGTATGAAGATATTTATATAATTTAATAATATTTGATTTTTTTAATAATTTTTTTTTTTTGAAATTCAAATTCTTAAAAAAGGAACCGGTGATGAGAGTCCCATGAGTCATTTTAGTTTATTTTTTGCACTCTAGAAATTTTAATTTATTAACTTTTATATTGATTTTTGTTACATTAAAATTTTCAATTGCACCGTCAAAGTGAAACCTCACATGCAATGTGGCCAGTGGTAATCCAAACCTGCGTGAAAATAAAGAGAAGGGGTGATAAAAGAAACCATACGCTGACGCTGGGGCAGGGACAATAAAGGAGAGCCCGTGAATAATCAAAATCATTTTCAGCAAACTGGGTGGAGCAGCTGGAACCAAGACAGTTGAAATCCATGTAAAAGTTTAGGGGTGAGCAAAAATGTATGACCCGTCCGAAATCGTTCGACCCGTTATTAATTTTTGTGCAACGGTCAGGCTGAATCGGTTTGGCGGGTGGAAAAATCGGTTTAAGATGGATAGAGCGGATGAGTTCGGGTCTAGTTTATATCATCCACCGGTATCCGACCCGACCCGCTCAGAACAAAAAAAAAAATTTTTTTTATGGAGAATGTGCTGTCAAGACTGGATCTTAGATTTTTTTTCCCCTCTTCTGTTATTTTTTTTTTGGTACTTAATTGGGATGAAAGCCTTAAATTTTAATTAGGCTCGTTGGGTTTTTTTTTTTTAATTTTTTGGAATAAAATTAAATAATTAAAAATCCTAAATCCGTTTCAACCCGCCCGAAACCCGACCAACCCGCACCCGGCCAACCCGATATATAGATGGGCGGGTTCGGATTTCATTTTTCTTACATCGAACCCGCCCGAACCCGACAGACCTCATCCGAACCCGCCCGATGCTCACCCCTATGTAAAAAAGCTTTTTATAAAAATAATCTTTCTATCCAAACATAATAATTATTTTACAAAACAGTTTAATAGAGCAAAAACAGTTGAATGAGAAAGAATTAATCTTTCCTAAACATGTTCTAAGAGTGTATTTAGAGCTGGAAAAAAAAATCACACTGATAATCGATTTTTGTATAATCGATTATAATCAGAATCTGTTTTTGTTTGGGTCTATTTGCTGAAAAGCGATTTTAAGATAATCTATTTCGTTTGGGTGTTGAAAAAAATAACTTATATATAGTAAATTACGAAAAAGGGTATGAAGTTATTTGTATAATTTAGAAGTTAGTTTTGTAGGGGTAAAAAGGGAAAAAAGTTTGAGAATGAAAAATAATCAAATAATTAATAACAATCTTATGCTAAAACAAACCAGATGACATAAAACAGTTTTTTCTCTCCAAAAAGAGCTTTTTAAAAAAATAAGCTCCTTACGCAAACATAAAAAATTATTCTCAAAACAACTTATTACACCAAAAACAGAGAGGGAAAAATTTAATCGTTCCCAAATAAGCTCTAAGTTGTGCCATCAACCAAAAATACATTAAAGCTGCCATACAGCTTGGACAAGAGCTTGCTTGCCAGATTAATTGGAACAGGTATAGATACCTTATTCAAACACATTGCTTTTTTTTTCGATAAGTAAAAATATTATTCAAAATAATCAGTTAAGCATCACCAGATATCACACTTCCCACCTTTTAGGAAGGGTTGAAGAGGATCCACTCTGTCATTTGCTTAAGGCTGGTTCAAAATAAAGATACATCATAGTTCATACAAAACAACACAACATCAGGATCAACCTGTCATGACAGTACACCAAGGATCTACACCCTTTAACATTAAACTCTCTAAGCTAAAGGAAACAACTACAGACTAAGCTATAAAAAGTTATACAAAATCACAAAACAGAACAAGTACACCCAGAGTAGCATGTAGATAATTCCTGTGAGCATATCCAGCCTTTAGCTATTCTGCATATTCAAATGCTGCTCCAATAAAAGATTCATCAGTCACACCTAAAAAAAAAGGACTATCACAACACCTATATTCATACAGTTATACAAAATCACAAAACTGAATAAGTACACCCAAAGTAGCATGTAGAGAATTCATGTGAGCATATCCAGCCTTTAGCTATTTTTCATATTCAATTGTTGCTCCAAAAAAAGATTCATCATTCACACCTGAAAAAAAATACAGACTACCACAACATCTATATTCATACGGTGATGCCATCTCATTAGAGATTCCCAGTTGTCGCGACTGTCCCGTCTGGGAGTCGCGAAAAGAAGGTAAAAACAGAGGAGTCATCACCAACATTTTTAAATTGGGAAAATATTGGAAAACCAGAAACTGTTCTTTTAAAAGGAGATATTTGAGTCCGGGAGTCCGGTACGAGTAGGCAAGGTGCTAGCACCCTACATCGCCCGTTTAAAAAAATGTACCTCAAGTTAATTTGCAAAAAAATTAAGGCTTAATTGCACTTTTGGTCTCTCAACTTTTTCAATCTGTACGATTTTGGTCCCTCAAATATTTTAATTGCACTTTTGGTCCCTCAACTTTTTCAATTGTGCGATTTTGGTCCCTCAAAAATTTTAGTTACACATTTCATCCCTCAACTTTTAAAATTGTGCGATTTTGATCCCTAAAAAATTTAATTGCACATTGACTTATCATGGAGGGAAGGACGATTTTGCACAATTCGACAAATTAGAGGATCAAATGTGCAATTAAATTTTTGAGGGACCAAAATCGCACAATTGAAAAAGTTGAGGGATGAAATGTGCAATTAATTTTTTTGAGGGACCAAAATAAGTTGAGAGACCAAAAGTACAATTAAGCAAAAAATTAATAACTTTTAAATATTTATTTTTCCCCATTTTTAAAGTAAGAAAAGAAAAAAAAACACAATAAAAGGGAAAATAAAATCTTGACTTGACATAATAATTTATTATGCTCCTACGTATTCCCGGGTGTGATGGGAAACTCAAAACCATGTAGTTCTTATAGAAAATATTTGATTGGTTGGTTGATTTTAATTTTTGAAAAGAGGATTGATTTTTTTGAAAATGGTCCATTTTAATTTTTTTGTAATAAAATCAAGGGTTAACAAGATGTCGTATCTCAGTTTATATTTTTAAAAAGAGGTTAATTTAGTTATTTATTTTTAAAAGCTTAAGATCATCAAGCTGTCACAACTCAAATGTCCTAAAAAAACGAAGATTAACAAGATGTCGTATCTTAGATAATCCTTTCATTTTAAAAGAAAATAACTTTATTTATTTATTTATTTTTAAAAGATTTAGGATCACCCAATTGTTACAACTCATGCGTCCTAAAAATTATAAGGATTAACAAGATGTTGTATCTTAGTTTACCCTTTTTAACAGAAGTTAATTTTATTTTATTTTTAGAGGCTTAGGATCATCAAGTTGTCACAACTCAGATGTCCTAAAAAGTTAAGGATTAAAAAGACGTCATATCTCAGATAATCCTTTTTTTTTTTTTAAGACATATGATCACCAAATTGTTACAACTTAGATGTCCTAAAAAAATAAGGATTAACAAGATATCACATCATAGCCAACCCTTTCATTTTTTAGA
The DNA here is from genome assembly GCA_030762895.1 of Sophora flavescens. NCBI lineage: Eukaryota > Viridiplantae > Streptophyta > Magnoliopsida > Fabales > Fabaceae > Sophora > Sophora flavescens. Next base: position 92,760,705 of record CM061062.1, on the reverse strand, counting down.
AGAAAATATATTTTTTTGTTAACAAACTAACTAAATTAAAGCAAAGACAACATTCTAAGCCCAAATTATAAAACCTTTATGAAAACCAAAAAAAAAAAAAAAATTTAAGTTGGGCTTAGAAAAGAAATTTTCTTTAGACAAAGATGACCCTTTTCAAAACTTGGCCCAGTGTTCCAAGGTAACACCAAATGGATAAAAACATGAAGTTTGGGCCACATGCTGTCACCAGAAACCCAACTCCATCAGATCCAAATAGCATAACCAAACAATAAATAAAAAAACAAAAGAAATAAAGAAAAATAAAGGGGGCGTTTGTTTCACGGATTAGTTTTACGTTCCCAGGAATCACATATCCGTGAATGTTATTACCAGGAATGACATTGCTGGGTATCTTGTAAAACATGTTTGTTTAACAATTAAAATTCCTGGGAATCTTTCTTGAATTTCCCAGGAATAATTGGAAACTTTATTTGATTCATTATGTAAATTTCTGGGAATAAATGTTATAGATATCAAAATATCTCTATCATATAAAATGTTATTTTAATTTAATATAAATATTTTCAATGATTTCTTTCACATTTTAACAATTTGTTATAATTATGACTATATCCAGCATGATGTTAACATAATGTTTGTGAGACAAATATGAATTAGAAAAATGGAGATATAATATTTTCGCATTGGTTCTTTTTTTTTTTATAAGCAAAAATATTTTTTTTATAAGCAAAAGAATAATTAAAACGAGCACAAGGGGCGCTCAAATGCATATACAAATAAGCAAAGATGGTAAAGTTATGTAAATTTGATACTACCCGTAAGAAAAAAGCAAAATCAATTATACAAAGGTTGACCAATAGAAAGGCAACAAAACAACGAACAAAACAAACACCACTTAAAACACCAACCAGATTGCGTCAAAAAATAAATAAAAATAAAACACTAACCAGAAGTGTACCCAAGAAAAGACATAGTAACTACAACTAATCAAATGAAAGGCACTTCCGAAATTCAACCACCATCAGCCCAATACAATAGCCTTAGGAACAAATCCCCTTAACAGCAAAAGTTAGAAGTTTGAACCATAAAGATAGGATTGAATCTTCCTGCAAAAAAGTGAGACGCCTAAATCAAGTTGCAATGCAAAGTAATACATTGTGTACACACCAACAGCTGCCGAGACCAAAAGGATCTTGTATCCAAAACCAATACTCAATAAATAGGACATGCCGCAGGGATGGATGATCGAAACACCATATTGCAGCAATTGTAATCTGCAAAAAATGAGTGCCCAAACATTTTGTGCAACAAACCAAGAGACAATATGGATGTAACATGGTGAGAGAAAAGCCACAATAGAGAACGTGGGAAAGGGATGAAGAAATGAACGGGTAATGCTAGGGGTACTAATGGGTTTTCATCTTCCAAAGTAGATTCTCACCACTCTGGAATGAAAGATACCCACCCCCTCTCGTGGTACGGGTTGGGCGCAAACGTGGTTTGTCGCGACGGCGAAGGACACCGCCGCGTAGAAGGATGACGGGGCGGTGGATAACAACGACCGAGCAGAGAACGTCAGCTCTGGATAGGTGTTGCGCGGCGGTTCTGGGTGGAGGAGCAACAACAGCAACGTCGAAAACGGCGGTGGAACTTGTAACAAGGTTATGTTTTTATGTGTGTATTTCTATTTTGATTTTTGATTTGGAGAGGTGTGATGGCACAAGAGAGATTTTGTGACTTGTGAAGATTATTTAGAAGCTGGAAAATATGGTTGACGGTGGTAGTGTAGTGGCTGCCATGGTTGAAGATGAAAGAAAGATGGGTTATGGAAGATGTCAAAACTCAAAATGCTTGATGCAGAGAACAAAGAATTGATGTCACTTTTTTCCGTCCTTCCCAAAATCATCCACCCCTCTAAACTCTTATGCTTATAATACTCCAAAAAGAATCAGAACCAATGTTGTTCTTCTGCTATGGTTATGTTACAATGTAGGGTCACTTGCATCATTTCCATTTTCAATGGTTCTGTATTTTTTGAGTTTTTCTTTGTGCTGCAAATCTCCCATCTTCTTGTTTAGTACCTTTCCCCTATTTCAGTGTGAGTGCCTTTCCCTTGTTTCAGTTTTTGACCAAGCTTCAAAGATATCAGAGCATCTCATTTTCCCGTTTTTTCCTTTTCTATGCTTAAGATTTGAAACATTTTTTTTATGCAAATGCCTAACACTGCTATTGCTCTTTTGGTTTCTGAAAGGGGTGAATGCAACGGTGAGAAGGCAAGTGATGTCTCTCACCATGAGCAAGCCCTATAATGCAAATTTTAAAAAAAATCATTTTGCAGCCATGCCCTCTAAGCAACCTGGGACCCCAACCATCTCGTCCTTCTCTCTCTGTCTGTCTCTCGTCTCCTCCGCTCAGCCACCGCCCGTGACACTGATGCCGTTCACAGAACCTTGCACCACCGCTGTGTTACCCATCAGATCGGCCTCCTCTGTGTCACCTTGATCAGCCACACTCCGCCTTTGCCTCCACCTCGAATCAAGCTACCCACATTGAGTATAACCCGTCAGCCCGAGACCATTTCCACCCAAGCAGGATCGGAAAAGCATGAGGAGTACAAAGAGAATGGTTTTCGGGTTCGACCAGTACCTGAAGCATTTTGCTAGACCTCTTCTCTTGAGCGGTACGCTTTAGACCCAACTTCTTCTACTTTGGAGCGCGACGGTCGACGGCGGATGGCATGACGACGACAGCGGGAGCATTGAGTTCTGGGTCTTCAGTGTTTTGGGTATGTATTTGGGGAAATTGATCGGTGAGGGGTAGGTTTTTGGAGGATTGGGGATCTGAGGGTAGAGTTGGTATGGTTCTTCTTCTTTGTATCGTTGGGAATGGGTAACATAGCCAACGACCACCGCATCTCGCGTCGCCAACCTTCAGACCCCGGAACCAGACGCAACATCACCATCGTCGTCTAGCCTTTCCTCCTCATGAACCACCCTCTGCCTGGAACCGTCGCTCTCCAACGACCACTGTGGGAGATGTAGTGAAAGCAGGTTGAGAGTGAGAAGGCTGGAGGTAGCAGACAAGGACCGAAAAGTTATTTTCATTTTGCAGAAGAGTCCTTGCGCATGGTGAGCGACTTGTGAGGTCGCTCACCCTAGAATTTCCCTTTCAAAGGAACTATTGGCATTTTCTCTTTGGTTGTATGCAGCAACGTCTCCTCCCTTCTAGGTTACTATTATTTTCTTTTTCTTTTTAACAACACAAGTAAGACCATAGGGTTGGGCTAAAAGAAAATGGGCCAAAATATGGATCTCTGCTTTTTGCAATTTTTTGTCCTTTTATTTTTCATTCATTTGGGTTTAGAGCATGGGCTAAAAGATAACTTGCAACAATGAAATTGAGCTCATCAAATTCTATAACTTGTTAAGTCTCTAAAATGTCTGATGTGCATTTCCCTAAGTTTTGATGAAAACTAAACATTTGGTTAATGATTTAATTAACCTTTGTATTGGTTGCTAACCTTTGTATGTAGTGTACAGATCAAAATAGTAAGACTCACCTGTCTGCTTACATAAATGATCACCTTCTAAAGAAGAAAAAGTCAACCTGTTTGCTGACTAGGATTATTGACTTTATACATTGATGTTTCAATGTATCTTCTGATAAGTTCTTATACTCATCTATGGTTCCTCGATGAAGAACTCAAGTATAATAGCTTTTGGAAGATGTCTCTTCATACAAAGACTCTTAAGTTCTCTCTTTCTTAATCTCACGATTATCAAGAAAAGTCATAGGCAATTTCACAAGCACCCTAGGAAACTAGAGATGAAGTCCAGATAAAGAATGTTTCCAACAGGCCTTATTCCCTAGTACTCTTGGTTATTACCTGAAAAGGGAAATGTGCTCTGCAAAGTACAAAAGCTCTATGCACAACTCTGATATGGCTACTACACGATACATAAAGCCATGATCCTTCATGTTAGAGTACAACCAATGTTCATATTGTACTAATGGCTGCCCAGAACGACTCTATTGTATTTAATGAAGTTCTGCTCGAAGCCAACACTTGAAGGAATGTCTCTAATGGATCTTAAATGTTTGAAGGCTATAAATACATAAGTCATTGAAGATAATGATACACAGAGAATACACAACATTAAAAGAGCCATTATTCTGCGCATTTATTCCTTCATTCTTTTAATCTGCATTCTTCAATTATTTGAAGTTATTACGCAGTCTTTCCTAAGCTTACATTTAATTCACTCTGAGTGTTAGTGAAAGAACTGTCTGTCTGATTGTATTTATTACAAACAAACTTCTCAAACAAACTTGAGTGAGCCTGAAGAGGCTAGGTGTGCAAAGAATACTTGTCTTGGAGCCTGAAGAGGCTAGGTTTGCAAACAATACTTGGAGTCTGTAACCTGATCAGTTATAATGGATAAAACTTGGTGCTACCAAGGACTGGACGTAGCTCTTTGTGTTGAAGAGTGAACTAGGATAAACAACCGTGTTAATCTCTCTTCCCTTAAACTCTTTAGTTGCTTTGATTATCATATCTGCTTTATAACTAAGGGGTTAAAGTGTTAACATTAAATCTATTTTCAAGTTGTGTGCTTGCGTGTTTATTCTGTTGAAATCTAATCAGACAGGTCACCTGTCTGTACTGTTCCTTCCCACTTGTCTGAACTTAGCTTCCGTGTGCGAAAAGTTTTCAACTTTGTTTTAAATTCTGATAAACACAATTCAACCCCCCTTCTCGTGTTTATAGTTATCTATTTCAGTTGGTATCAGAGCTCAGCCTCTGGGTTGAGCATCCAACAATGTAGAGGTAAAGGTCTTGAAGAATAGACATGATTGCTAGAGCTAGTTCAACTGGAAGTCCCCAGACTGAAGGAACTTCCCTAACCAGAACTCCATTCTTCAATGGGGAAAACTATAACTATTGGAAAGATAGATTTCAATGGTTCATTCTATCTACAAACTCTGATCTCTGGGATGTCATCATTGATGGTCCATTCATTCTTAAGAATGATGACAACACTGACAAGCCAAAAGCTCAGTGGACCCCTACAGAAAAGACAAAATGGGAGTTGAACCACAAAGCCAGATACAACATCATTTGTACTCTCAGCCCTGGAGAATTTGAAAAGGTTTGTGCATGTGATTCTGGTAAATAAATTTGGGATACTTTAGCTGTTACTCATGAAGTAACAACCAAAGTTAAAGAATCAAAAATTGTCATACTTGTCAGAAAGTATGAACTGTTTGTCATGGAGGAAGGAGAATCAGTTGCTCAGATAATAGGAAGATTCCAAATTATCATCAATGGTCTAAAATATTTGGCAAAATTTATACTAATACTAAGAAGGTTGGAAAGATTCTGAGAAGTTTATCTAAGCAGTGAAGACCTTTTGTCACTGCCATCTCTCAAGCCAAGGATCACTACCTTGACTATGGATGAACTTCTTGGAACACTCACTGTTCATGAGCAAGAACTTGGAGATGAAATTGCAACAAAGAAGGGCAAGTCAATTGCTCTGAAGGCTGATCTAAAGTCAGTAAAAGCTTCCAAGGTTCTGAAGGCAGACGAGTCATCCAGTGATGTTGACCTGTCTGAACCCGAGGATTCTAAAAGTGATGAAGAATTGTCTCTCCTATCCAAGAAGATTAAGATTCTATTACAGAAAAAGAAGTTTAGAAAGGATAAGCCATTCAGAAGGTTCAACAAGGACAAGAACTTCAAAGAATCCACTTCAACAGAGAAGAGTTCAATTGTCTGCTACAAGTGCAAAAAACCTGGCCACATCAATGCTAAATGTTCTCAACTCAAGAAATCCCCTTTTAAGAAGTTCTTCAGAAAGAATAAGAAAGGGATGATGGCTACTTGGGAAGATCTGGAGTCAACATCTTCAGATGAAGAGACAGAGGAAGAAGCTAATCTCTAGCTGATGGCCAACACTGACTCAAATTCAGATAATGAGGTACATTCTGACTATGAGGAATTACTTGATGCCTATGAGGAGCTGTTGGAGGAATCCAACTGCTTATCTAAGGCCTTCAAATCCCTCAAGAGAGAATATGTATAGCTCATCAGTGAGCATAAGCATAAATCTCAAGAGTGTGATAAGCTGGCCAAGGGAAACAGTGAGCGGAAGATAGAAAAGTCTGATAAAGCTAAGATATCAAGTGAAACATCACAATCCAAAGAAGTTGAATGTAACACCCTCACTCGGGCATTACATTAATTAATCCTTTTTACTAATATTAACGTTATTATAAGACATGTTGATTTCTTTCGGAATATCAATATTTAATTAGTAATTCATTATTAAATAAAACTCAACTTAAGACATGGAATTAAAAGATCAACTTACATTCATAGAAAACATACATAATATTCACATTGATAACAAACACATTCTCAGTGACAGGTACATTGATAGAAGTTTCCTTGAGTGTACATCCAAGTTTTTGAAACAAAACACTACATTGCACTAGAATTTAAAGAGACAAAATAAAGCATGCGACTGACGAGATCCATCCAACATCACTACTTATAAAGCTGGTCAAGACAAACTATTGATACCCATTCGGGAGACCACGTAAGTCTCCCTCATTTCCAGAGGAAGTATCAGAAGAGGATACTTCCACCCCGGCTCCCTCGCTAGGTACATCATCATCATCATCACTGCTCATAGGATGATACCGGGGTTCCTTATCCATGAATTCCTCCAGATCCACCTCTATGGGTGAAGTTGGCGCCACATTCAGAGGTGGTGGATCCAACACTAGCTGTCATAGGTCTGGTAGGTGCTGTACATACAACCAAGCTGACGGAAGTGATATTTGGATGGTCTCCACGGTATGAATCCTCCTCTTTGGACCTCCCTCCCGTGTTCCTTCTATAGTACAAACCGGGCTAGTGTACTCGGCCGTGTGATTCCCCGGATGAATCACCCAAGCCCCAGGGTTGTCGACATCCTCAAACATGATCGCCTGCACCCGGGAGTGCACGAGAGGCAGAGCTGGGTCCATCTAGTCTCAACATAACAGGATACATACATATATACATAAAGGAAAATGTAAGGGTAAGATACCAATATATGGATAATTATGACAACTATATGCACCCAAAACACACAGAGAAACATATACAAATAACAAGATATCATTTTAAGCAGTATGTAGCAAGAGACAATCATCACTTTTTGAAAACCATGACACTTCTATAATTCAACTTCTATCCTAATCTCCGGAGACCCTAACTTCACTTTGTTTAAAATGAACTGATCAGGCCCGAAATTTTTGCCATAAAAGGCACAACGTGTTAGTCCACTACACTGCCCAAAACTCCTGGCACAGTGTGGAACGTGCGTGGATATCCATAGCATACTATCCAACTCAAGGCATTGTAATCAAGGCATATGGATTTTATTGTCCGTCAAGGCACAATGTTACAACGTAGCATGATATACCCTGCCCTTCAAGGTACTCACACAAAACAACTTTGGGCACGTCTGCCAAATACATGAAAAACATTTTATTATCGAGACTTTTCTTTGTGTATAATTCTTTCCTTGTGGAAACTCAAAGACTCATGACCTCCATAACATTTCAATGTATCAAAATTTCTAAACACATGACATTTGAGTCCGAGTGTCCAATCACAACAGTCTTAAACCGATGCACCAGTCAAAGACTTTGTGGTAGTAGAAAACAACTTTACACCTTTACTTCATTTATCATGTTTGTATAATGTATGTAGGACACGCAGTCCACAACAACGTATAAGGACACATAATCCGCAACAACGTGACACGGATCATAGATCAACGTGATTAATTACACTATTAGCCTGACGTCTCGGTTACTAGGTCCACTTTTTAACGTTATTTTTCTTTCAGTGAAAAACAAAACAAAATCAAATCTCCATAACTTATCCAAGTTATTGGAATATTGTTTTGAGCAAAGTTTTTTTTGTAAATTTTTTTATTTGGAATTCATTTTTCAAAAATAACCTTGATTTTAAAAATTCACTTTTTCAATAAAATCAAATTAATCTTCTTTTAAAAAATTTCTTTTAATTCAATAAATCAAAATATGTTTTTTCATAAAATTTCAAATGTTACAAAATTTAGAAATATAACCTTAACTTTCTTCTCCTTTTCAAACAAAACTTCTTTTCAAAAGCATTATTTATTTGTAAGCTTCTTTCATGATCTTGTTAAGATTTTTATCTTAACTTATTATTTTGAGCTCTAACTCAAGGTTAGGCTTTATATGCAACAACCAAACAATTACACCAATAAATCAACATATCCATATCATAATAAACATTTTCTAATCAACATAAACACTTAAATCATGTAAATCAAATAAAAATCAGCATATCAACTAAATCAAATCACTCATCAAACCAAGCATTATAACAAGCATTCAACCAACACATCAAGCAAACACAGATAACACATAGTCATCATAACTTTAATATCCCTCAAGCTTTCTTCCCTTACCTCCGAGTAAAATGGTAGTGAAACTCGGTTGTGGTTTTTTTTAAAGAGGAATGACTCGGTTCGCGTTACGATTTCAAATCTATATAGAAACAAGTGTTTAACATAAGTATTTTTTTTTTATAAAATCACCCTAATTTTATGCATGCATTCGACCATATTTAGAAAATCATGCTAGAAATTTTAAATTTTCATAAACTTTTGGATCTATGATCCTCAAGCATCAAGGAGGTAAAAAAAAAGCTTAAAACTTGAAAATAAAATTTTATAATCTTGGCCTCATGAACCATAGGTTTTTGCCTTCTCAAGAAATGGTGGATTATTTTTCATCAATCTAATTTCGTGCATGTAAACTTTATAGTGTTCTAAGCATTATTTAGCTTAAAAAAAATTTGAACAAGCCTCATCAACTCATCAAGTGAGTTTCGGCCATCACAAGCCAACAAGGCTAGGAACACTAAAATTTTTCAAACACCATTATTAAGCTACTAATGCAAAGAACTTAGTGTATTAACCGTGCAACCTTCCAAGTGATTAAAAAATTTTAAAATAGTGGAAACATTAGCAATCGTAATTAGAATCCCAATCGTTTCGTTCATGAGTAAAAATTTCATTTTCTGATCAGTAAACTTGTACCGATAGAGAAAACGCAGACCGGGATTCGTCTGGATTTTCAGCTGAAATTTTTACTGGAGCTTCCTATAGACTAAGTTATGAAATTAATGATTTTAGTTTATCAAAATAATCTCTAAAACTTTAAAATCAATTACTGGCAAGCACACATTTAAGCCTAGAGTAACAAGAAACAGAAAATCGGGGCGTTGCATTACTACCCCACTAAAAATAAATTTCGTCCTCGAAATTACATACCGGAAAAAATATCGGGGTACTGTAATCTCGTATTCTCTTCAGTCTCCCAGGTTGTTTCTTCGGTCGCTTCATCCCAAATAACTTTGACCAGGGGAATTTTTTTCCCCCGGAGTTGTTTAATCCTTCTGTCTTCGATCCGTACCGGTGTAGTTTCATAGGATAGGTTCTCTTTTAGCTGTACTTCATCGGGCTCAATTACATACGATGGATCGGAAACATATTTTCTCAATTGAGAAACGTGGAACACATCATGGATATTTGAAAGAAAAGGCGGCAAGGCAATTTGATAGGCTACTGGACCAATACGACGGAGGATTTGATAAGGTCCAATGAATTTTGCGGTAGGTTGTCTGGATTTTATGACTCTACCTATCCCTGTGGTAGGGGTGACTCTTAGAAACACATGTTCTCCTTCCTGAAATTTGAAAGGTCTCCTCCTACGATCGGCATAGCTCTTCTGTCTACTTTGAGAGCCCTTCATCTTTTCGCGGATTTACCTCACTTTCTTTATTGTCTGTTGCACAATTTCAGAGCCTAAAATGGCACTTTCTCCCTCCTGATATCAGCACAACGGTGTCTGATATTTCCTTTCGTACAAAGCTTTGAAGGGTGCCATCCCTATATTCGAGTGGAAACTGTTGTTGTACGTGAACTCGATAAGTGGTAACAAATCGTCCCAACTTCCATGGTTGTCTAGAACGCAAGCTCTAAGCAAGTCTTCTAAGGTCTGAATTGTCCTTTCAGTTTGCCCATCTATATGCAGATGGTAAGCTGAGCTTAGCCTTATCTTAGTTCCCAGGGCTTTTTGTAAGCTTCCCCAAAATCGCGAAGTGAACTTTGGGTCTTGATCTGAGACTATACTGGAAGGCACTCAATGGAGTCTAATTACTTCCCTGATGTACACTTCAGTTAATATTTCCACCGTGTAGTTTGCCTAGACAGATAAGAAGTGTGCCGACTTCGTCAACCTGTCTATGATTAACCAAATTGATTCAAAGCCTTTGGAAGTCCTCGGTAATCCTACCATGAAATCCATGGATATACTATCCCACTTCCATTGGGGTATATCTAGATACCGTAACATTCCACCGGGCTTCTGATGTTCTATCTTCGCCTTTTGACAAGTTAGGCAATATGCCACATACTCTGCTACTTGTTTCTTCATACCTGGCCACCAAAATCTTTGCTTCAAGTCTTGATACATCTTGGTTGATCCTTGATGGATACTCAGGGTGCTTTTATGTGATTCAACGAGAATCATCTTCTTCATCTCCGGATTGTCAGGAACACAGATTCTACCATTGCATATCAAGATGTTATCTGATCCTAAACTAAACTCGGTGGCTTTTCCTTGCTCCATGAGCTCTTTATTTTCTTAGAAGAATGTATCAGTGGCTTATTGTTCTTTGATCTCTTCCATCAATCCACTTGATATCGTGATCATCCCCACACTAATCTTTTGCGGACTCATTTCCATCATTAAATCAAGGTCACGGAACTTCTCGATCAACTCTAGTTCCTTCACCATCATTGCAGAGACATGAATGGCCTTCCGGATCAGAGCATCTGCTACAACGTTCGCCTTCCCAGGATGATATTGTAATACAAAGTCATAGTCCTTCAAGAATTCCACCCATCTCCTTTGCCTCATGTTGAGTTCCTTCTAATCGAATAGATATTTTAAACTTTTGTGATCGCTGAAAACATCGAACTTGACCTCGTATAGATGATGTCTCCATATTTTCAGTGCGAAAACCACGACAGCAAGCTCTAAATCGTGCGTCGGATAATTCTTCTCATGAGTATTTAGTTGTCGTGACGCGTACGCTACAACCTTTCGATTTTGCATCAACACGCATCCTAAGCATTGATACGAAGCATCACAGTACACATCATAAGGCACATTGGGTTCTGGAAGTATCAGCACTAGTGAAGTTGTCAATCGTTCTTTTATCCTTTGGAAGCTTTCCTCGCATTTCGCAGTCCACTCAAAGGGTTGATCCTTTCTTGTAAGTTGAGTTAGCGGCGCGACTATCTTGGAGAATCCTTCGATGAATCTCCGGTAATATCCAGCTAACCCGACGAAACTTCAGATTTCTGTGATTGTCTTTGGTCTTTCCCAAGAAAGCACTGTTTCCACCTTGGCGGGGTCCACAACAATTCCATCTTTAGAAATTACATGTCCCAAGAACTTCACTTCTTCGAGCCAAAACTCACACTTAGAGAGTTTTGCATATAACTCCTTCTCGCATAGAATCTGTAGAACCTGTCGTAGATGTATCTCATGCTCTTCATGACTTTTTGAGTAAATGAGGATGTCGTCAATGAACATGACTACTGACTTGTCCAGAAATGACCGAAAGATTCCATTCATATAATCCATGAAAATGGCCGGTTGATGAGTGTGATTACAACTCATATTTGCTTATCATTTTGCATGCATTTTCATATAGTTTAGGCATATTTAATTTGATTTTTATTAGTTTTTACTTTGGAACGGGTAAGGCGGTTTTATGGTGTGGTTTTGAAGGAATTAAGGATAAAATGCTCAAGATTGACCATGATAGAGCATGGATGGAGATGGGACTTGAAAAGTGAAGAAAATGAGCCAAACAGAGCCCATCACGACCATGATCGAGCAAAACTGAAAAGAAAGAAGGCTAAAGTCAGAACTGGTCACGGCCTAGCCGTGATGCCCATCACGGCTGTGACATGTCAGCTGAACCAGACCCTCACAGGCAGAACTGATCACGGCCTAGCCGTGATGGTGTTCACGGCCGTGACAGACCAATCACTGAAGAAGCGCCCAAGGTAGAAGCCGTCATGGCCTGGCCGTGATGGCCATCACAGCCGTGACGCGCATTACTTGGATCTGAAGCAACTGATTTAGATATGAATTTGTGTTAGATTGGGATTCAAACTTCCCTAATCTATAAATAAGGCATCTGGGCAGAGGCAAAAGAGGACTTTTGGGGCTGCTACCACTTAGGCTATAATTTAGGATCTCCCTTCTTCTTCCTCCTTCTCTTCTCTACTTTTTTATTTCATGTTGTTGTTAACCAAGCTTGTCATCACCATGACAATGCTTGAGTAGTAGCTTAATTTCTAGGGATTGGGGCTATGCCCAAGATCTATTTTTATGGTATGAATTGATGTTTTATCTTTGTTAATTGTGATTTTGCTTTAGATCTGATTTCTAGTGTTTTAATTACTCGTAAATCTGGTGCGCACTTATTTACGTGTCGTAGATATTCTAAGGAGGAACCTAGAGGTGAACTTAGGTATCGGATCTATAAAATCAGACTTAGGACTGAAATCACGAGAGTTAGAAGCCGTCCTTCGAGGATTAACGAATTGTCACGAAGCGTAAACGGTCCAATCTAAATTCGACTACCACGAGAGTAGGGGTTGGTTTAATTGGGCACGGTTTTTGTAACCCGAGAGGGAGCATTAACTTTTTGAGGATAAATTTACCTTCAAGGCAATTTTGATAATTAACAAGGGATAATCAATTTAGTAACATAAACGATCTTGTTGGTAACCCAATTCCTAGGAATCCATTTAGATCTGAAAAACCATAAACCGATTTGCTTTCTGTTTTACTTGATTCTGATTTTAAGTTATCTCTTATTTCAAATATCAAAACCAAAACAAAATCTTTTTGTTTTACAGTCCAGTTTTATTGATTTGATAATTAGTTTCTATTTGAGATCACGGTCTCTGTGGGATCGATATCTTTTTATTACTTGACGACAATCCGGTACACTTGCCGGATCGCACGTGCGAACGCACAACATCAAGTTTTTGGCGCTGTTGCCGGGGACTGTGTTTCCTCGAATCTCAATTTAATTTTTAGATTGATTTTTCTGGATTTTTTCTTTTTCCTTTTAATTGTTTTTTTTGTTATATAAAAAATAAGTTCTCTTTTTCCTTCTAGAGTATCTATCTCTCTTGTTGTTTTCTCTTTTATGCAAAGATCACTAAGTCTTGGAAACCTTAGTGAGGTCGACCCCGAAGTCGAAAGGACCTTTCACAGACGTAGGAGACTACAAAGAGAGAGAGAGGTTGATTCCCATTCCACTCATGGCGAATCTACCGGATACGAAACCATTGAAGGACTACGCAGCCCCAAATGCGAGGGGTTTGTGAACTGGGATTGCTAGGCCAGAGATTGAGGCAGAGATCTACACTATACCGCCTATGATAATCAACATGATTAGGCAACATCAATTCGGAGGACTGCCCTCGGAGGACCCGCTGATCACGTGGAGACATTCTTGGAGTTCACTGATGCAGTTAGAATTCAAGGCGCCCCGGTTGATGCTATTCGTTTGAGGTTGTTCCCCTCTTCTCTTACTGGAAAGGCAAAAGCTTGGCTGAATCAAATACCCGCCAATACCTTGACGAATTGGGACCAACTGGAGCAGGCGTTCTTGGAGAAATTATTCCCTCCCTCCAAGACGGCTTACCTACGAGCCCAGATCACCGGCTTCTTCCAAAAGGACGAAGAATGCTTGTCAGAAGCTTGGGATCACTACAAGGGATTGCTGGAGTCGTGCCCACATCATGGACTCGAGAGGTGGTTATTAGTGCACACCTTCTACAACGGATTGGATTACTCTTCCAAGGCGTCACTCGATTCCGTAGCTGGTGGAGCCTTTATGAATAGGCCTCTGACTGAGGCATTCAACATCATCGAAAACGTGGCCACCAACTACCACCAATGGGGTTCAGAAAGAGGTAATAACTCGAAAAAGATTTCGGGGGGTAAGTTTGAAATGAATAGCACAGATCTTATAATGTCTAAAATTGACTCACTGAACAAATGCTTTGATCAGCTTGAAAGGGCTAACGTGAGTTCAATAGGTGCTACTAACATTGTTTGTGAGATTTGTGGAATGCAGGGACATGACATAATGGAATGCTCACGTGGTATTGCTCATGGATCTGGTGCTTCGGGGGAACAAGTGAACTCTTGTCACAACTACTACGGCACGAACCTGAAGTTGTCAAATTATGCTCCCCCAAATCCTTACAACCAAGGAAGGAAGAACAACCCTTACCTCTCGTACGGGAACTACAGAAACACGCTGAACCACGAGTTCCAAGAAGGCCAAGGTAATAGGAAACCCGCAGCTGGGTATCCTCAGGTATAGAAGTCTAAACTCGAGTCTTTATTGGAAAGTTTTGTTGAAACTCAAACAAAACAAAATGAAGAGTTTAGACAACAAGGTAAGGCAGTAAACGAGGCAATAAAAGAGCTAGCATCTAAGGTAGATAACTTAGCCATCCATAACAAGATGCTAGAAACTCAGATTACCCAACAAGCCAGCACATACTCTAGACCTAAGGGTACGTTCTCGGGGCAACCCGAAGCAAATCCCATTGAACATTGTAATGCCATATGCTTGAGGGATGATAAGCTTGGGGTGGTTGAAAAGGACGTGGAACCAGAGGAGGACATGAGCGAAGATGAAGAGCCAGAACCAAAGTATGTCCCTCCACCACCGTACCAACCCCCGATACCTTTCCCACAAAGGTTGGTCAAGAGAAAGCAAGTGGATATAGAAGCTAATATGCCTCCTAAACTGAAAGACCCAGGTAGTTTCTCTATAGCTTGCTCAATTGGAGAAGTGCAAATCGACCAAGACTTATGTGACTTAGGGGCTAGTGCGAGCTTGATGCCGCTCACTATCTTGGAAAGGTTGGGAACCAAAGAGTTGAATCCATTCAAATTCTCCTTACAATTTGCGGATGGCTCAACTAGGACTCCTCTAGGCATACTAGAGAATGTTCCTGTAAAGGTAGGGAAATTTTTCATCCCTACCGATTTCCTGGTATTGGATATGAAAGGGAATTTTGAATTCCCCATCATTTTAGGAAGGCCATTCTTGGCCACCGCTGGAGCAATAATAGGCGTAAGGAATGGCAAACTCTTTCTGAATGTAGAGGAAGGTAGGGTAGATTTTTATTTGACTAACTCATATAACAACCCTCCTTTTGAGAGTCATGTGTGCAGTATCGATATAATGTCTCTAGTGGTAAAGGAAGAGCTCAACATGGAAGCAACCCCGAAGATTTGCATGGCAAATGATGCACCCAGTAGTGATGAAGTTGGAGTTGCACATCATGTGGAAACAAAACTTTCGCCGGGAGGGAGTAAGGCCATGAAGCTCCCAGTGAAAAGAGCAAAGCGGAAGCGCAATTGGCCATACGAGCAGAATCGGCTCTTTGAAGGACTCCCATGGAAGAGAAGTGTTCCTGCACTTCTACACCCAACCGACCCCGGTTGACTGAAGGAAGTATGGTCAAGCTTAAGACCGTAAATAAGCGCTTCTTGGGAGGCAACCCAAGTTTTCTTTCCCTTTTCCATTTGTTTTTTAAATTAGCTCTTGAATAATTTGAGAAGATCAAGAGGAAAAAAAAATCATAAATTAATATATTTGAAAAGTGTTTTTAGGTTAAGAAGGAAGGAAGAGCAAAAAGGGCAGGGACAAATAAAGTCAGAAGTCATCACGCCCAGGCCGTGACAGTGGTCACGGCCGTGATGAGCTAACCAAGAAGACCAGAAAGGATCACGGCCCAGCCGTGATAAGCGTCACGGGCGTGATGGGAAGGACCCTAAAGATCAGAGAGTATCACGGCCTAGCCGTGATACAGGTCACGACCGTGACAGGCCAACTCCTAAAGACCAGAATTGATCACGGCCTAGCCGTGATGAGACTCACGGCCGTGATACAATTTCCAACAAGCTTTTGATTGGCATCTGAGCCAGCACCCGCTACCACCTCGGTGAGTTGTTCCAATTTTTCTCCTCTCTCCGACTTGATTATTTACATTGGGGACAATGTAAGTTTTTAAGCTTGGGGTAAGGGTATTTTTGCAAACTTTTGTATTTTTGCATTTTTCATGTTGCATTCAGATAGACATAGTTTTGCATGATCAAATTCTCTAGATTGCCCCTCACTTAGAATTATGCATTCGATTGTGAGAACTTGGTGCCAAATAAATTGAGATAGTGAATTTTTGAACCCAATTTTTTTATTCTTGTGATAAGGCTAAAAATAAAAATTCTTGAGATAATCTTTTGATAGTTGATAATTAGCATGTGGTTCCTTAAATTTGTGTTTCTCATTGATTTTAAACTACTAAATGTGAGATTTTTGAGCCTAAAAGGGGTACTCACTAAATCTACCCCATTTTTTGTTATTGAGTGTTTTATTCATCTTGGATTGTATTATCTAGAACTTGACTTGAAACCATTTTGAAACTTGAAAATTTTTGAAAACATATTTGAAAATGATTAAGGCATTAGGTATTTTTCCGGTCTTCTGAGCTTTGATTGACTAAATGCTACCCCTTAGTTGCCCAATTTTGAGCCTAAAAGAATAAATACTTTTCTTGGTACCTTGAAATATTTTGAGGAATGATGCTTGATATGGCACCTTTTAAAGTATTGCAAAAAGGGTAAAAAGGTAGTTTGAAAAATAAAATTGTGGGATGAGAAAGATAGAAAAATATTTCTCTTGAATTGAAAATCTCCCCTTCGCCATATAAATAAAAAAAATAAAAAAAAAATGGAGAAGGGGATGATAAAAAGAAACTCAGAAATGAGATAAAATAAAAAAGAAAGAAGGTGGAAAAGTGAATCAAAGCCCAAAAAGGTATTTTAGAAGGCGTCATGCTTTGCAATGTTTGATATTTTGTTTAGCCTTCTTGAAATTTCCTTTTCTTGATTTCCCCACCTAACAATTAATCCCATGGCCCCATTACAACCAAAGTAAAAGACCTCTTGATTCTTTTGTGTTTTCATTAATAAAGTAGAGATTTGGTTAATAGTCAAGCTTATGGTAGAATACCTTCCTTGAGGAAACTGAGCGAATTGTCATATACCCTTAAACACTCGAGTGAGGTGAGAAGAGTGCCCGAATCAGTGAGAATGTGAATTTAGGAAACCTAAGTTTCTAATTGGACTCGAAATTGATTGTCTCTTGGTTTCTTATTGAATATGCCCGTGACTTGGATTAGTTACTCGGGTTCTTGGTTCACTATCCATGCTTTGATTGATTATCTTTTATGGCCTTAGTTATTGCTTGAGGACAAGAAAAATCTTAAGCTTGGGGTGATTTGATGAGTGTGATTACAACTCATATTTGCTTATCATTTTGCATGCATTTTCATATAGTTTAGGCATATTTAATTTGATTTTTGTTAGTTTTTACTTTAGAACGGGTAAGGCGGTTTTGTGGTGTGGTTTTGCAGGAATTAAGGATAAAATGCTCAAGATTGACCATGATGGAGCTTGGATGAAGATGGGGCTTGAAAAATGAATAAAATGAGCCAAACAGAGCCCATCACGGCCTAGCCGTGATGACCATCATGGCCATGATCGAGCAAAACTGAAAAGAAAGAAGGCTAAATTCAGAACTGGTCACGGCCTAGCCGTGATGCCCATCACGGCCGTGACATGTCAGCTGAACCAGACCCTCACAGGCAGAACTGATCTTGGCCTAGCCGTGATGGTGTTCACGGCCGTGATAGACCAATCACTAAAGAAGCACCTAAGGCAGAAGCCGTCACGGCCTGGTCGTGATGGCCATCACGGTCGTGACGCGCATTACTTTGATCTGAAGCAACTGATTTAGATCTGAATTTGTGTTAGATTGGGATTCAAACTTCCCTAATCTATAAATAAGGCCTCTGGGCAGAGGCAAAAGAGGACTTTTGGGCCTGCTACCACTTAGGCTATAATTTAGGATCTCCCTTCTTCTTTCTCCTTCTCTTCTCTACTTTTTTATTTCATGTTGTTGTTAACCAAGCTTGTCATCACCATGACAATGCTTGAGTAGTAGCTTAATTTCTAGGGATTGGGGCTATGCCCAAGATCTGTTTTTATGGTATGAATTGATGTTTTATCTTTGTTAATTGTGATTTTGCTTTAGATCTGATTTCTAGTGTTTTAATTACTCGTAAATCTGGTGTGCACTTATTTACGTGTCGTAGATATTCTAAGGAGGAACCTAGCGGTGAACTCAGGTATCAGATCTATAGAATCATACTTAGGACTGAAATCACGAGAGTTAGAAGCCGTTCTTCGAGGATTAACGAATTGTCACAAAGCGTAAAGGGTCCAATCTAAATTCGACTACCACGAGAGTAAGGGTTGGTTTAATTGGGCACGGTTTTTGTAACCCGAGAGGGAGCATTAACTATTTGAGGATAAATTCGCCTTCAAGGCAATTTTGATAATTAACAAGGGATAATCAATTTAGTAACATAAACGATCTTGTTGGTAACCCAATTCCTAGGAATCCATTTAGATCTGAAAAACCATAAACTGATTTGCTTTCTGTTTTACTTGATTCTGATTTTAAGTTATCTCTTATTTCAAATATCAAAACCAAAACAAAATCTTTTTGTTTTACAGTCCAGTTTTATCGATTTGATAATTAGTTGCGATTTGAGATCATGGTCTCTGTGGGATCGATATCTTTTTATTACTTGGCGACAATCCGGTACACTTGCCGGATCACACGTGCGAACACACGACATCACCGGTGCATTCGTCACTCCGAAAGGCATCACAAGGTACTCATAATGCCCATAGCGGGTTTGAAACGCCGTCTTGGGTATGTCCTTAGTCTTGACTCTAATCTGGTGATAGCCCGTCCTTAAGTCAAAATTTGAGAAAACAGCAGCTCCTTGCAATTGGTCCATCAGATCATCTATGCGTGGCAACGGGTACTTATTCTTGATCGTTACCTTATTGAGTTGCCTAAAATCCACGCAGAGTCTTTAGCCTCCATCTTTCTTTCGTACTAAAAGAACAGGTGCTCCCCAAGGAGAAACACTGGGTCTTATAAACTGCTTCGACAACAGATCTTCTAGTTGAGCCTTCAATTCCCCGAGCTCTGTGGGTGACATCCGATAAGGAGCAATCGATATCGGTCCAGTTCCCGGAACTAGATCGATAGAGAATTCAATTTCCCTTTCTGGTGGTAATCCTGACACATCAGAAGGAAATACCTCCGGAAAGTCTCTTACAACCGGTATAACACTCAAACTAACTTCCTCTTCGACATCTAAGCTTGTTAAAAGTAAGCATTTATGATCTTTTTCCTTCGAGAAAGACCTCATCAAATAGGTAAATAGAAATCTAGAAATTTCGGAATCCGGAAAAACTAGGTTCTTGTGAGCACAGTCTAAAAACACATGATTAGAAGACAACCAATTCGTGCCCAAAATCACATCTAGTTGTATTAAGGGCACGCAGATCAAATCAACAAGAAAGTGTCGATCTTGAATGATAATCGGACAATTCAATCATACTGAATTAACCGTAACAGGTTCCACAGTAGGTGTGGAGACAATTAAATCATATGGTAATGAAGTAACAGGTAAGGTCAAAATTCTCACACAATCATTTGAGATGAAGGAATGAGTTGCACCCGAATTGAAAAGCACTGTTAAGAGGTTACCGGTTAGTTTACAAGTACCTTTCATAAGATCTTTGGAGTTCGAGGCCTCAGCACCACTCAAAGTAAAAACTCTTCCTTTAGCTGTTGGTTTTGAAACTCTGGCACTGTTGACTGTGGGTTCCTGCTTCTTCACCTTACAGTCCTTTGCTAAGTGTCCCATTCGATCACAGTTGAAGCATTTCATCCTTCTCACGGGACATACATCAGCTAAGTGGGTCGGATCTCTACATTTAAAACACCTCCTCTATTGTCTATTGCCTTGACTCCTCTGGTTAACACTTCCGATGGATGAAGCAACTGGACGGTACTGTTGGTGGCTCCAATTGTTCCCAGTTGGTCTAGAGTATGGCTTCTTCTGGGGTTGTCTCCCTTTCTGGCCTTGGTTCCTTGTTCGTGAGGGTCCTCCAACATTTCCTCGATTGTCCCTTCCTTTTTGCATCTGTTCTACTGTTCTACCTTTCTCCACCAGAGTTTGAAAATTCCCGATCTCCAGGGGCAGTACCGAGTCTCTGATTTTGTACCGTTATCCTCCTTCAAACCTTTCACACTTCTAATCCTCATCTGGGTTGTCTTGGAAAAATCGAAAATATTTGGCCAATGACTCGAACCTGGCCGCATATTCTCCAACGATCATTTCTCCTTGTCACAAACGCAAGAACTCTTGTTCTTTCTCAGCTCGAGCACTCTGGGGAAAGTATTTATCTAGAAACGCAGTACGGAAAACCTCCCAAGTATTTTCTTCCTGATTTACCTCGAGTAGTTGCCTGGTGCCTCTCCACCAGTACTCCGCATCTCCCATCAACAGGAAAGTGGCATAAGGCACTCTAACTGCCTCTGGGCTGTTGATTAGTTCGAAAATCTTCTCCATCTCTTGAATCCACAAGTCATCTTTTGTGGGGTCAGCATCCCCATGAAACTGTGGTGGGTTCTAGCATCTGAAAACGGTCAGCGCACGACTTTCACCAGCTTGCTCAGCACGAGCTTGCTCCTGTTGGTGTTGTGCAACCATAGTAGCGGTCTGTTTAGCAATGGCAGTTGCAACGTCTGCCATAGCTTGTGCTGCAAAATCCGTTCCCCCACCAACAGGTCCATGACCACCAACAAAGCCACCTCTACGGTCTTCTCTGCTGCCACGTCCTCGTCCTGCCTCTAGCTCCATAACAGACCAACAAGATAAAATCAGTTAAATGGCAAATAGATAAGGAATATTCAATTATTTCTCCAACATCTATTACTTATAAGAAGTGATTCAAACAAACCTATTCAGAGATCACACAACACAAACACAACAGGCCTATTTCCCAAAGATTCCCGAAAGACTCGACCAACTCTGATACCACCCTTAATGTAACACCCTCACCCGGGCATTACATTAATTAATCCTTTTTACTAATATTAACGTTATTAGAAGACATGTCGATTTCTTTCAGAATGTCAATATTTAATTAGTAATTCATTATTAAATAAAACTCAACTTAAGACATGGAATTAAAAGATCAACTTTCATTCATAGAAAACTTACATAATATTCACATTGATAACAAATACCTTCTTAGTGACAAGTGCATTGACAAAAGTCTCCTTGAGTGTACATCCAAGTTTCTTAAACAAAACACTACATTGCACTAGAGTTTAAAGAGACAAAATAAAGCATGCGACTGACGAGATCCATCCAACATCACTACTCCAAAATAAAGCTAGACTTCCTAAGATGGTCAAGACAAACTAGTGATACCCATTAGAGAGACCACGGAAGTCTCCCTCATTTCCAGAGGAAGTATAGAAGAGGATACTTCCACCTCGATCCCTCGCCAGGTACATCATCATCATCATCACTGCTCAAAGGATGATACTGGGGTTCCACATCCATGAATTCCTCCAGATCCTCCTCTATGGGTGAAGCTGACGCCATATTCAGAGGTGGTAGATCCAACACTAACTGTCCAAGGTCTGCTAGGTGCTGTACATACAACCAAGCTGACAAAAGTGATATCTGAATGGTCTTCCCGGTATGAATCCTCCTCTCTGGACCTCCCTCCCGTGTTCCTTTTATAGTGCAAACCGGGCCAGTGTACTCGGCCGTGTGATTCCCCGGATGAATCACCCAAGCCCCAGGGTTGTCGGCATCCTCAAACATGATCACCTGCACCCTAGAGTGCACGAGAGGCAGATCTGGGTCCATCTAGTCTCAACATAGTAGAATACATACATATATACATGAAGGAAAATGCAAGGGTAAGATACCAATATATGGATAATTATGACAACTATATGCACCCAAAACACACACAAACATATACAAGTAACAAGATATCATTTTAAGTAGTACGTAGCATGAGATAATCATCACTTTTTGAAAACCATGACACTTCTATAATTCAACTTCTATCCTAATCTCCGAGACCCCTACTTCACTTTGTTTAAAATGATCTGATCAGGCCCGAAATTTTTGCCATAAAAGGCACAACGTGTTAGTCCACTACATTGTCCAAAACTCCGGGCACAGTGTGCAACGTGCGTGAATATCCATATCATACTATCCAATTCAAGGCATAGTAATCAAGGCATATGGATTTCATTGTCCGTCAAGGCACAATGATACAACGTAGCATGATATACCCTGCCCTTCAAGGTACTCACACAAAACAACTTCGGGCACGTCTGCCAAATGCATGAAAAACATTTTATTATCGAGGCTTTTATTTATGTATAATTCTTTCCTTGTCGAATCTCAAAGGCTCACGACCTCCATAACCTTTCAATGTATTAAAATTTGTAAACACATGACATTTGAGTCCGAGTGTCCAATCACAAGAGTCTTAAACCAATGCACCAATAAAAGACTTTGTGGTAGTAAAAAACAACTTGACACCTTTACTTCGTTTATCACGTTTGTATGTAGGACACGCAGTCCACAACAACGTATAAGGACACAGTCCGGAACAACGTGACACATATCATAGATCAACGTGTTTAATTACACTAGTAGCCCGACGTCTCGGTTACTAGGTCCACTTTTCAACGTTATTTTTCGTTCAGTGAAAAACAAAACAAAACCAAATCTCCATTACTTATCCAAGTTATTGGAATATTGTTTTGAGCAAAGTTTTTTTTTTTGTAATTTTTTTTTATTTGAAATTCATTTTTCAAAAATAACCTTGATTTTAAAAATTCACTCTTTTTCAATAAAATCAAATTAATCTTCTTTTAAAAAATTTCTTTTAATTCAATAAATCAAAATATGTTTTTTCATAAAATTTCAAATGTTACAAAATTTAGAAATATAACCTTAACTTTCTTCTCTTTTTCAAACAAAACTTCTTTTCAAAAACATTATTTATTTGTAAGCTTCTTTCATGACCTTGTTAAGATTTTTATCTTAACTTATTATTTTGAGCTCTAACTCAAGGTTAGGCTTTATATGCAACAACCAAACAATTACATCAATAAATAAACATATCCATATCATAATAAACATTTTATAATCAACATAAACACTTAAATCATGTAAATCAAATAAAAAACAGCATATCAACTAAATCAAATCACTCATCATACCAAGCATTATAACAAGCATTCAACCAACACATCAAGCAAACACAGATAACACATAGTCATCATAACTTTAATATCCCTCAGGCTTTCTTCCCTTACCTCAGTAAAATGGTAATGAATTTCGGTTGTGGTTTTTTTTTTAAAGAGGAATGACTCGGTTTGCGTTACTATTACAAATCTATACAGAAACAAGTGTTTAACATAAGTATTTTTTTTTATAAAATCACCCTAATTTTATGCATGCATTCGGCCATGGTTAGAAAATCATGTTAGAAATTTTAAATTTTCACAAACTTTTGGATCTATGATCCTCAAGCATCTAGGAGGTAAAATAAAGGTTTAAAACTTGAAAATAAAATTTTATAATCTTGGCCTCATGAACCATTGGTTTCGGCCTTCTCAAGAAATGGTGGAAAAATATTATTTTTCATCAATCTAATTTTATGCACGTAAACTTTATAGTGCTCTAAGCATCATTTAGCTTAAAAAAAATTGAACAGGCCTCATCAACTCATCAAGTGAGTTTCGGCCATCACAAGCCAATAAGGCTAGGAACACTAAAATATTTCAAACACCATTATTAAGCTGCTAATGCAAAGAACTTAGTGTATTAACCATGCATCCTGGATAATGTGCTCATAGCTTTTGAAATTATCCACCATATGAAATGCAAAACAAAGGGAGTTAGAGGTGAAGTGGCTTTGAAAATATATATCAGCAAAGCTTATGATAACGTGGACTGGGGTTTTCTCCGTGCTATGATGGAGAAGAAGGGTTTTTGTGATAGATGGGTCAGATGGATTATGCTGTGTGTTTCCTCTGTTAGCTACTCGGTTCTGGTTAATGATGATTCTGTTGGACCAATTGTTCCAGGCAGAGGCTTAAGGCAAGGTGACCCTCTCTCCCCTTATCTCTTTCTTATCTGTGTTCAGGGCTTTAATTCCCTAATCAAAAGAGCTGGGGGGGGGGGGGGGGGTGACATTCATGGTATTCAAATTTGTCGGGGTGCTCCTTCTGTTAGTCACCTTCTTTTTGCAGATGATAGCTTTCTGTTCTTTAGAGTTTGTGAGTGTGAATGTAATATGATGAAGTCAATTCTTACTACTTCTGAAGCAGCATCAGGTCAAGCAGTTAATTTCAGTAAATCTGAGATTTTTTATAGTAAGAATGTGGATGATGGTACTCGATTGACTTTATCTAATATCTTGGGTGCATAGACCTGTCTTGGGTCAGGAAAATATTTGGGGCTTCCCTCATTAATTGGTAGAAAAAAGAAAGCTACATTTAGTTATCTGAAGGACAGGGTGTGGAAGAAAATTAATTCTTGGAGTGGCAGACATCTTTCCAAGGCTGGCAGGGAGGTTCTAGTGAAGTCTGTGCTCCAAGCGATTCCAGCTTATTACATGAGTGTCTTCTTACTACCTCCTTCGTTGGAAGAAGAGATTGAAAGGATGATGAACTCTTTTTGGTGGGGATCCAAGAAGGGAGATACGCGTGGCATTAATTGGTTGAAATGGGATAAGCTATCTATGAGGAAGGAATTTGGTGGCCTCGGATTCAGAAATCTGGGAGCTTTTAATTTGGCAATGCTAGGGAAGCAAGGTTGGAAATTTGTTTCTAACCCAGAAGCTATGGTCTCAAGGATTTTCAAAGCTAAATACTATCCTAGAGGTCAGTTGTTGGATTCGATTCTTGGTCATAATCCAAGTTTTATTTGGCGTAGCATCTGGAATTCCCGGGTCTTGTTGAATGAGGGCTCTAGATGGAGAATTGGCAATGGACACAATATTTCAATCCTAAATGAGCCTTGGATTGCAAATGGTTAAAGGTTGAATCACCATTTTAACTTAACCCAAATGGCTCATAATTGGGTGGTTAGTGATTTTATTATGCCTGGTTCCAGAAGATGGAATGAAGATTTTGTGCGTCAGTTTTTTACTCCTTGTGATGCTGTTACTATACTAGCCACGCCCTTAGTTGCTGAAGTAGGGGAGGACATGCGCATATGGAAATATAGTAAGGACGGCTTTTATACAGTTCGTTCATCTTATAGGCTTTGTATCGAATCCTTATTGAACACGGATCATCTGAAACAAGATGGAGATTGGCGAAGTATTTGGAACTTGGAAGTGCCCCCCAAAGTGAAGTCCTTTATTTGGCGTGCATGCAGGGAGGTTCTCACCTCTAGAATAAACATGCAGAGGCGTGGGGTGGCTTGTGCAAGTTTGTGTGTGAGATGCGAAACTGGTCTTGAATCTCAGTGTCATGCATTACTGCAGTGTGACAAGAGTAGAGATATTTTGATTCAAGCTGGGTATTGGCACATCATTGATCATTTTATTAACCAGGTGAAATCTTTCTCTGAGTTATATTTCTTGATCACTGGTGTTATTGACTCAAATAAATGGGCGGATTTTGTGATGATATTGTGGGGTATATGGAAGGCCAGGAACCAAAAATTGTGGAACAATGAGGATATGACTGGAACTCAAGTCATCAGCTGTTCAAAAGAGATGTTGTCCAGTTGGATTTTAGCTAGGAAAAGGAAACCCCCTTGGGTGGCTGTTGGTCCTGGAATTACCCGAGCTAGATGGTCACCTCCTCCTTTTGGGTCTTTGAAATGCAATGTTAACGCAGCTTTCTTTGAGGCCATAAATTTATCTGGGTTTGGCATGTGCATCCGTGATCACGAGGGCAAGTTTGTTCAAGCTAAAACAATGTGGGTAGTATCAAAGTTGGAAGTGAAGGTGGGGGAAGCAATGGGTCTCTTGTTTGCCATTAAATGGTGCATTGAACTGGGTTTCACCAAAGTCCACTTTGAAGTTGATAGTAAAGGGGTGGTGGATGAGTTATCTTCATCAAAGGAAAATATTACTGAGTTTGGTATCATTGTCAATTGTTTCAAAGGTCTTACTTCTTACTTTACAAACTTTTCAACAAAGTTTATTAGGAGGCAAGCAAACAAAGTGGCTCACTCTTTGGCTAGGGCGTCTTTGTTGTATGCTAGCTCCTGTTGTTTTTACACTGCTCCTAGTTGTATTGCTGACACTATTATGAATGAATTGCCATAATTTGGCTATTATAAAAAAAAAACAAAAAAACCATGCAACCTTTCAAGTGATTAAAAATTAGGCCTCACTAACTTAATTTTTTTTTTTTTGATTTCTGGTCTTAGAACCATCACAAGAAGGTATACATAGTCTAAAAAAAATGCTTTAATTAAAAAAATTCATGAACTAAAGATCTAAAGCCATGCATGTGAGATTTTAGCAAAAACTCATCATTTCTCCCTCTTGGTGTTTCGGCCACACCATGATCATAGGGAGGATGATTTTCTCTTCACATGCAAGCCATTAAAATGAGAATAAAGATGAGCAAGAAGTGTTAAAACCTTTTGCATGTAAAGGAAGATGATTTCTTATTGATTACAAGTTAAAAATATAAGCATAAATCATAGTAAAACTAACATGCATGTGAAAAATATGTTGCAAAATCATAACATGTCCTCCTTAGGGTTTCAGCCAACCCATTAAAATGGTCATAGGAGGGTTCATTCCAACATGCAAAGGTTGATGAAGGTAGAAAGAAGTAGTAGAAGTTGAAATAATTTAGTTTTGAAACAAAATAAACAAGCTTTCATGAATCAACTCAATATGTATGTGTATCAAATGAACGCAGAAGAAAAGTGCAGACAATAGTTGGAGATCATACCTAGGAGCTGCAGAAAATTGAAGTCTTGAGAGCAAGACTTAAGTTTGTTCAAGAACAAAAGAACTAGGAACTAGCGTAGTAGGAATGACTTTGTGGAAATGAGAGGGAAAAGTGATGAAGTGAGAAGGGAACATGTATATATATAGAGGGGGAGAGGCGCTGGTGCAGCAGAAAAGGGAGAGGAAAAATAAAAATCTTTAAAAGTATTTTTAATATAAATTTTGAAATATAATAATTTATTATGATAATTATGATTTTGTATCATAAAGTTACTATTCATATTTAAAAAAAAATCAGATTTTCCTCACCCAACACTCCAAAATTTGATACAAGTTATTTCCCTTGACTTTTATTTCGGTCTGGTTAAATATCTGTACCGAATCAATCGTATTTCTAATGAAAATCGTACCCGAAAAATCAATAAAATAAAAACTTTTAACAAAATTTTTTAAAATTATGGAAACATTAGCAATCGTAATCAGAAGCCCTCGTTTCGTTCATGAGTAAAAATTTCGTTTTCTAATCAGTAAACTTGTACTGATAGAGAAAAAGCAGACCGGGATTCGTTTGAATTTTCAGCTGAAATTTTTACTGTGGATTCCTAAGATAGACTAAGTTATGAAAATGATTTTAGTTTACGAAAATAATCTCTAAAACTTTAAAATCAATTACTGGCAAGCACACACTTAAGCACAAATTAACAAGAAACAGAAAATCGGGGCGTTACATTGAAAAACTTCAACAGAAAGTGGAAGAGCTCACTTCTGATCTTACCAAATTTTTTAATGACAGAGATAATCTGACAAAGCTACTTGGCTGTCAGAGACACTCTCTTAACAAAGAAGGTATTGAATATGTCCATCAGACATATCATAAAGTATCAACTAAAACTTCAAATGTATCTGTTAAGTCAACAATAATTAAATCCATACATGTCTATCACTTCTTTGGAAAAACTGGACATGTTATGTCTAAGTGTATCCATGAGAAGAGAAGGAAGTCTTCACATACTCCTAGAACTAACAGAAAAGGACCCAGAAAACTATGGGTACCTAAAGATCAAATAATTTATGTTGCAGATGTCTTTAATAGGACAAAGAAAACACTACTGTTGGTACCTGGACAGTGGTTGCTCGTGACACATGATAGGAGAAAGGTCTATGTTCATAGACCTCCAACTTAAGAAAGAAGGATATGTTGCATTTGGAGGCAATCAGAAAGGGAATGCTATAGGCATTGGTACTATTGATGGTAAACCTCTTCTTCCCTCTATATCTAATGTTCTTATGGTTGAAGGATTAAGACACAATTTGCTTAGCATAAGTCAATTATGTGACAGTGGATTTGATGTCTCCTTTACCAATGATTTATGTGTAGTTAAAGACTGCAGTGACAAATGTAACGCCTTTCGTTACATTAGTAACCCAAAACAAAATCAATGAAAATCTTTTAAAAAATTTAAATTAAAAACATACATGTCATAAAAATTTCGCAACTTAATCGGGTCTGAAAATACCTCATACTAATTAAAATAGTGGTAAAGTATCCAAAGTGATAATATAATAATAAATCCATACATTCAAATAAAAACCAAAAGCCTCAAAAACCAGGCGTCTACTAATAAATCCAACGATAAATAAATAAACATGTCTAGCCACACACGACTCCTTATTTAAGAAAATACTAACCAAACTAGAAATAATAACTAATAGAATCCACTTAGTCTTCACGCATCTTCAGTTTCAGTGACGTCGTACTCGTGCTCTGAAAACAACACTTCTAATGAGATATAATTCTAGTGAATAAAAATCATTTAATGAAAAGGTTCGCAAATAGTGTTATTCTCAGTCAGCGCGACAACCGGAAAAACATCCATGATACCCGCTAATTTTTAAAATAATAAATATAATAAACCTCCAAAATAATAATATATAAATAAAATTAATGTCAAACATTTAAACCACAAACTCATAAACTCAACAACGGTCACATCTCATTGCATTTAATCACATTCATCATGCAAACTCTATGAAATGCAACTCCATGAACATGACTCGGTGATTCCCAGAATCACTTGACTTGACTCTTTGGTTCCCAGAACCGGTGTGAATCACAGATCCACTAAGGTCTATGAGCTCATATCCATGCAATGGCGTCCCACTGCCTTCCCCATCCACTACAAAAAAGGTTATTTAGCGACCGAAAATAGTGACTGAATTTGTTGGTTGCTGTTTGCGACCGAAATGGCGACCGATTGTAGTATCTAAATCAAACACTGATTAGAGTTGATATTGCAACCGAAATAGGGTGTAGCAGAGTTATCGGTCTCTATTTCGGTCGCAAAATAAAGGAAAGTAAAAGTAAAAAATTTATGACTTTTTAGAGACCGAAATGGCGACCGAGTTAAATGCAACGGTTAAATTTATTTATCTTTACGACCGATATTAAACCGGTCGCTAAACGACGCGTAAAAAATTAAAATTAGAGCGTGTTAGCGACCAAATTTTAAATCGGTCGCTAAATTTATGAGTTCGAATTTCAAATCAACCCGATTTAGCGACCGAAATAGCGACCGAATGTTTCGGTCGCTAATATTAAAATCCTTAAATCCACCAGAACCCCCCTTTCTTCCCCATTTCTCTCATTTCTTCTCTTTTCTTCTCTTTCTTGCACGCTCTGCTCCTCCCTGCCACCATACCACGCGACGTCTGTGCTCTGGTCACCACAGGTCACCTCCGATGAGTGATTCCACCTTCACTCTCTCTCTCTCTCTCTTTCTGATGTCTCTCTGTCTCTGTTCCTGTAGCGCACTTGAGCTGCCTCCCTTGAGCCACCACTGTCCGCGGCTCCGGTGACACCACCACCACCAAGGGTAAGCTACCTTGTCTTCTCTCCTCTTCTCTCATTCTCTGTTTCTCGCACCTGATATCAATTTTTTTCGTTGTTTCCCAGTCCCTGCTCCCAACTTCGGCTACCATTACGTGCTCACTGCCATTGCCACTCCCAGTCTCCGGCCACCAGTACCACTGCTCACTGGTAATTTTGTAGTTTGGTACCTCAGAACCCTAAATTTGACGTTGCCATCATTGAAACTTAGATGAACTGATTCTAATTTTTCTTGTTATCTAAACATTGTAAACCTTAGGTTGTTTTGATTTTGTGCACATTAGGAATTAAATAAAGATGCATTGTAAATGGAGTACAAATAGGAAACACCGTAAAAACTGTGTATTTTGATTTGTTGTGTATTTTTTTTAATTTTAATGCACCTTCTTTGTTCTTTGTTAACAGTGGCACATGATTGTTTAATGTTAAGTGAGTGACTTAAGGTCGATCATAATGATTTATTAATTTAAGCATAGACAAAAAAACATTAGATTGGGCAATTATTCCTATGGAGGGGGATAGATGGGTATAGAGGTGTACTTTGGAAAAAGTTAAACTAACACGGTGAGGTGATATTTCTATATGTTACGTTTATTTTGGGAAGTAAGGGATTACTCAAGAAAAAAAGGAATCACTTTATTCTGATAGATAACACTCGTACCAAGTTTCAAGTTGTTCTAAATTTGTACCCGTATATTATTGATTCTATTTTATATTAATTTATGTGTTTCTAGTCTTATAAATAGTTGTACTGGATTCTGTATATATAGAATAGTGATTTGATTTGAAAGGACTAATTTCATTTATGCACGATAGGTCCTTGTTGTCATATTATTCTACTATCTGTGGCTCCTCCCCTTATCCTTACTCGGTTGTGTTTTCTCTCTCAGGTAAGTTCTCTGAACACTCAGTGTAATGTGTTATGTGAATTATTGTGTTGTTTGTTAGTGGAAAGCGGAGCTCAATAGGATGTGATCCTATTCGAAAGGCGGTATCTTGGTCGTGTGCTGATAATTTAATAATTATGCATGTGTTCCATGAAGTAATGAGTGAGTTATGTCCTATAATTTTTTTGATGAGTTGAATTTGTTATAACAAATAAAATATAAATTAAAGGAATGATATATGTTTAAAGCTGTATAAAATATTAGAATAAGTAGACATTAGAAATAAATGTTAATAATGGTGAAGGAATTATTTTTATAATAAATGCCTCTATAATGAGTGATTCGGGCAAGTTGCAAAACTACCACTTTAAGTTGGTTATTTTCAGTCAGAAAGTTGAACATTTCGATTGCTCGTTCCCCAAACAATGTCACACGAACAAAATTATTGCTAAAGTTTGAGAAAAAAAATGAAGTTTGAGTATAAATTCTATGTGAAATAAAATGTTTAGTTAAGAGTATAATAATGTAATTAGGAGGACCTTTCATCAAGAAGATTGAACTCAATTCTCTTTCCTGTTATACCTTCATGTTGATAATCCTCTAAATTTCCATGTTTGGAGACAACACCAATAGCATTTGTAGTAATAGCATATATATGAATGTTAAAAGCATAAATGAATGTATGAAGTCCAAATGTTGTCATTTCAGCTCTGACACGATTATTTTTATTTATGCATTATAGGTCCTTGTCTGATCTTCGTTGTCCACGGCTCCTCCCTTATCCTTACTTGGTTTTGCTTTGTCGAATAGGTAAGTTCTCTCAATACTCTCTTTTAAGGTTTTGCTTTGTCTAATAGATACTGATATGTGTGGTGCTTCTAATGTATTATGTGAATTATCATGTTGTTTGGTAGTGGAGAGCTGAGCTCAATAGGATGTGATCTTGTCTGATTGTATGCTGATAATTTAATGTTTATGCATGTGTTTGTCAATATGTGTTGTTTGTTAGTGGAGAGCGGAGCTCAATAGGATGTGATCCTATCCGAAAGGCAGGATGCTGGTTGTGTGCTGATAATTTAGAAATTATGCATGTGTTTGACAATTAACTGCTACTTGTTAGTGGAGAGCGGGGCTCAATAGGATGTTTGCTACAATATTTTATCTAAGTTTGTATTGATTTATGCTGCAATTTATATAAGCTCAACAATGTTGCAATATTTATACGTTAATGGTTTTATTTTCTGTTAGAGTTAATAATTAATTTACGAAAGCCTTAGTTTCCTATTTGAGATTCAATATTAATGAGCATGCGTAACTTATCAAGGTATGCATGCTCATTGTATTGAATCTTGAATTGTCCAAGTGGGACAGTTTGGGAAAAAACTTTTTCACACTCGTACAATAGTCATTTCCATGTTCAAATGCCTTATATATATACTTGTTGAAATCTCGGTCTGATGCATTGCCTTTTGTTCTCCTGGTGCATACTTGATCGCGGTGATGCTCACCGTGTTCGAGTCGTGTACTTGGAGACCGATGGGAAATACAGTCGAAATTTTGTTAAGCATAAGGTATTTGAATAAGGGAATAACTATTATTAGCCGATTGTGGTAAAGGTTTCTTCTCGAATAGGATAGGTTCATACCTTGTCATAAGAACGAGATTGACGGAGTTATTGGAATGCACCGTAATATATAGGTGTTAATTTTTTTTTGGTCAGGCTATTTAATTGCCAGCAATGGATATTCCGGAGAATCGGAAATGGATGTATCGAAGGTTGGATCGGAATAAACGTCTTAGGGAAGAGTATAGAGTTGGAGTGGGTGAGTTTATAAAGTTTGTTGTTAGCTAGGAGAGATTTATACGACTGGACGGTGATCATTTGAGGTGTCCTTGCAAAAGATGCAAGTGTCAATCTTTCAAAAGCGTGGATGGAGTTGTAGCCGATATTTATGAGAAGGGCTTCATGCCTGATTACTATTGGTGGAGTAACCATGGTGAGACGTTGCCTGATTTAATCTCGATTGTGTTTGAAGGTTCGTACTATTGAAGTGGTGACTGGAGGGAAGAATTGAATCCATACGAGCAGATGATAATGGATCATGTTGGACCATCGGTTGGTGTTGTACTAGAAGAAGATGGGGGAGAAGATGGTGGAATGGGTTCCCAATACATAGAGGAGAATTCGAATCCCGAAGCTCAAAGATTCTATGATATGCTGAGTGTTGCACGATCTCCATTGTGGGAAGAATGTCGGGAGTACACGGAGTTGTCGATGTGCATGGAATGGTTGAGTATCAAATCTGACTACAATATGCAAGAAGGCTGTTTTAATCGCCTCACCAGGTCAGTGTCCAAGGTGTTGCCAGAAGACAATCGGATACCTACTAGTTTTTATCATGCTAAGAAGTCTGTGGAAAATTTGGGTCTGGGGTGTTTGAAAATTGATTGTTGCCCGAATGGATGTATGTTGTACTATAAGGATGATTCAACGGAAAGCATAACATGTTGTCGATTTTGTGGTGCGGATCGGTATAAGACAACCACTAGGATGGGCATTGAGAAGAAGAGGTCGCTAAAAACGATGTGGTACTTTTCGTTCGTGCCAAGACTTACAAGATTGTACTCTTCGATGGCCACTGCAGCTCACATGAGGTGGCATAGTGAGCATGAGAGGGAGCAAGATGTCTTGTTCATCCATCTGATGGAGAAGCTTGGAAGCATTTTGATAGGGTTCATATGGCATTTTCGCAGGACCCTCGGAACGTCCGATTGGCGTTATCTACTGATGGATGTGCGACAATTTTCTAAGGGATCTCCAACCTGACATTTCAAACGATCAGGTTGATCGAGAAATTACTTCTCACTTTGCTTCGTGGTTCAGTAAATATGTAGGTTAAGCATCTTCATTTGTTGCAATACATTTTATCTCCTTAAATATATAGCATGTATAAGAATAATATAATATTTGATTTTTTAGGTACTAGATCCAGAAAACAATGTTCAAAATCCATTGTTGACAAATTTGGCATGGGGGCCTAACATATGGGTTACATCATGGAATACTTATATTGTAAATGGATATAAATTTAACACAAAAACATGGAATAAAGGAATGCAGTCGTGTAACTATGGTGTTTGTGTGCAAGCCACTGATGGCAATGTAGATGATGATTTCTATGGGGTTCTAACTGACATCCTTGAACTCGATTATACCGGTTTCCCTATGATGAAGTTAGTTATCTTCAAGTGTGATTGGTTTGATCCTACTCTTGACGTAGGGACAAAAATCGATAAAAAATATGGTATTATACAAGTTAGGCTGTCTCGAAGGTATAATAAGGCATACGACCCATTCATTTTTTCACAACAGGCAGATCAGGTTTATTACTAGCCATATCCCGAAGGACATCAAGGCTGGTTGGGTGTTATTAAGATAAAGGCTCGCAGTATAATTACTGATAATGTAATCAACCAGCCTGAAAAAGATGCTCCGTACCAAGATGATGAGTTTTCAAGACCCCACGTACCGTTGCAAATTACGCCGGACATTATTGTTAATTCTCTGGTGGACATTTCCGGAAATGGGGAAGAAGTTGAAAGAGAGTTAATGGATGAATCCGAGTTGGACGCATCTAGCGATGGTACATTCTGATCAAGTGAGACTGATGAGAGTGAGGGTGAATTTAGTGACAGAGATTCTACTTAGGTAATTTATTTACGTCATAATTCATTGTGTAAATGTCATTCTACTTAGGTAATTTACTTTTGTATTATTTACACTATTGTGTAATCATCTTTTCATTTTTTACACAGATGGCAGATTCCTCTAGAGGTAGGGGTCGTCGTGGAGGTCGTGGCAGAGGTCGTGCTGCGAGAGTCCCTTCGCCGGTCGATCCACAGCCTTCAGATCGAGACCACCCTACCAGCACCTCTGTGGACGGGACACCTCAGGGTGATGGAGTTGCACCCCCTACCCAGCCTCATGTGGTCGGGACACAGGCTGCACCCTCATCATCCACACCTATGACAGAACCATCATCATCATCGGGAATTTTTTAATATATATAAAATATCGTTAATTTCTATTTACTTGTTTTTTTAATTTATTTATAACATTTATTAGTGCTCTAATTTTGCTGCAGCTTTCTGCCCGCGAAGGGCCCTTCTGATTTGATATCGAAGATCCTGCGACGCAAGTTTGATGGTCCATGACCTACATGGAAGGCCATCCCAGGGGGCCATAAGGATCAGTTGTTTCTAGAGTTTAAGGTAACAATTTAATAAGTTATTTAAATTAAATTTACATTATATATATATACATACGTGCACGAATTTCCTAACAACTGTACGTTGCAGAAAGAGTATAGGTGGGACGTAGCTTTAGAGGGTCTCGTCAGGGACATATTTGAGCATAAAGGCTCACTGGTCATGAAGAATCTGACGAACAAGCTGAGGAAGGGTAAGAATAAGGGGAAGTGGGTGGATCCTGAGATCAGGAGGCAGCTGGACCAAGATCTTGGGCTCTTGAGAAGTTCCAGGAGATCCAGGCCACTGCTCGGCGTAATCGAGCTTCTGATGGTGGCGCATGTGCTTGGACCGGCGGGTCTAAATCAGCCGCCGCCCACTACGACGAGCTGGTAATACATTAAACTTTTGACTTATTTTACTATTTAATTAATTAGTTTTTATTTTTAATTATTCTTATGAATTTAAGATTATATTTTTCTGTGCAGAAAGCACAGAAACAGCGGGCCCCCACTACTATGGAGTTGGTGGAGAGGACAAAGAAGTTGAAGTCGGGGACATGGGTCAACGACAAGGCCCGTATCTATGCTGTAAGCAAACAAACAATTTAGTGTTTACTTATAATTTATTATAAATGATTTGTTAATATTGATTATAATTTTAACTAAATCTCTTTAACTATACTTTGTAGGTGGGCTTCAAAGAGAAGAAGGACGATGCCATACCACGTGCCTCACAGTCACAAGATGAGGCCTTGACTGGTGATGGGCCCAGCTCTCCTATCTCCGTCGATGATAATGACATTTATTTGGAGGTCGTCGGGGGCAGGAACAAGAAGGGGCACATGTATGGCCTCAGACACCTGGGAGGCGAGTTTATCGCTTCATCATCCAGCACGCCTGCTCCTTCCTACACCGATACCGTCCCTCAGGAGCAGTTCAACCAAATGCAGGACACCATCACGCAGCTGAACGTGGAGCTTCGGGAGCAGAGCGAGAGAGAGCAACAAATGGCGAACCAGATTGCATGATTGACTCGAGCACACGGCAGAATGATGCGAGGCGAGCATCGAGCGGGGCGGTGACATCAGGGTGGTGTTGGAGCGAGATGAGGATCCGACTCCAGTTGCTCGGGTGATACTCGACGGTTGTGCAGCGCTGCCGTCGCTCCTCCGGTTTCGCGCCACTCACGATGTCGCCCTCTGCAGAGGACGATCAGATAGTAGACGTCAGTGGTACGAACGCTGAGGATGATTGGATTCCTCCACCTCCCCCTTATCATGACTAAAATTTTTTTTCTTCATATTTTTGACTTTAAACGATTCTTGTACGACACTTTGGATTATTATTTTTTATATATATTCATTATTTCTTATGATTGTATATTTCATTAGTAATTTGGTGTGTTTTATTAGTATTTTTGCTAAACTTTAAAGAAAAACAGAAAAAATTTATTATTTTAAAAATTAAAGTTTTAAAAAATTTAATAAAAACCAGTTTAGCGATCGAATTAGAAACCAATAATTCGGTCGCTAAACTTTAGTTACCATTAACAGATTGTGGTCTAGCGACCGAAAATCCGTCGCTAATATAGGTTAACAGTAACCAACATTGGCGACCGAACCAACGACCGATAATCGGCCGCTAAAAATGGTTACCCAAACAATGCGACCAACCGTGTAGCGACTGTTTTTTATTATTTAGCGACTGAAATTACGGTCTCCATTTAGCGACCGAATTATTATTTCGGTCTCTAAAAGCTTAGCGACCAGGTTATCAGCCACCACCATGAATCAGTCGCTAATTCGGTCGCTAACTTAAATTGCGACCGAATTAGAAAGTTTAGCGACCGAATATGCCGGTCGCTAAACAGTTCTTTTTTTGTAGTGATCCCAGATGGAGGTATCTCATATCTCATCCCCGATATGGATATTTTTCAATAATTTGATATCCCATCCCAGATAGTGATATCTCTCATCCTACTCTCGAAATAGAATGTATACCGTCATCCCTTTCCGGAAGGTGATGACCAACTCATGCATAATGAAATATGTCATCACAGATGACTATCAAGGTTTTCAAACCCTTTGTGTCAATAACAATGGTATTATATCATGCCAAACCATCACTGTAACATCATAAAATACATATAAGCATATCAATCAACCATAACTCATACCAATCAAACATAAGTTATTTTAACCATGAATGAAATAAAGTTCAAATAAATATATCAATGCACTTCAACAGTATAATTTAAAGTCCACTAAAAAAAAAATCAAGCACCTCCATAAGATACCCGACGCATGAGAAAATTGATTCTTAGTCAAAATAACTTGGCTTTTGACGTACTGGAGCATGGTATAGAATTTACCCAAATTTAATTGGCAATTTTATCATTAATAGAAGATGTAGCGTAATGGACATACAAGATGGATGTAAGTAATGCCACATAGTAGTGTAAACGAAAGATAAAAAAAATTAACACTTAAAAGATTGCCCAACAAATTAATAATAACAAAACTATTTCTGTATAGATCCAAGAAAAAACATATTTACCAAATCAATTTGTCAACAAGAAGAAACATATTTTGGTCGAGAGGGTCTTTGACCCCCGCCCCGGTGTCCAGAGTCTATGACTCTGATTAATCCAGGGTTCGGCCGGGAGGTAAGTAAAGCCTGTCCAAGAATTGTTGCTGCCAAGGATCGAACTCGTGCAAAACACGAATCGTTCGTCCTTAACAGCAGCACATTAACCAAGATGAAATATTTTAAGAATTCATGTTAACCCCAAAATATTTTAAAAATATCAAATCATGAATCAAGAAACCAAAAATTAATTGTACCATGAAAGTGTGAGCAAAAATGTTTTTACTCACCACTTATAGACTTTTAATTAGTATCTAAAATGAAAACCGGTGTTTCACTCAAAATCCCTTATCCCTTTTTGCTAACCTCCTTAAAATCTACGCTCCCCTTTCTCTTTTCACTGTGCGGCGACAGTATGTTTGAAAATAAGTTTTCTTGCTATTAATTCTAATATATAAGAGTTAAAACCCTTTACCCATTGGAATTCTACCCATGGCCTGGCCCATGTTTTCCTTTTTGTTTCTAGGAGTTAGGACCTTATACGTGAATGTTACCTAGCTAACATTTAGGTTAACTATTTAATTTCTTTTTCTTTTTCTTTTTTTCTTTTTTCTTTTTTCTTTTTATTTGAAAGACACATGGTGTCCTTAAGAGTGGCATTTGACATTTTGGCCTGAGCCAAATTCTCCCCACTGTTGATGGCCTACGTGAATAGCACGTAGGTTTCTAGTTATTATTATTATTATTATTATTATTTTTACTTTTCAAATCAATTCTTTTATACTATTGTGGGATCCACTAGATTTTTATTATAAAGGAAATAATAATGATAACTCTTATATTACCCTATTTATTTATTCTATCAAAATAATTTTATTGAAATTTTTGGATGTTTCAGCAAAACCCTCTTTTCAGCTAAAAGGCAACAAAATATGTATAAGATTGAACTGACTGATCTCTCAGATCAAAGTGTAACATGTCTAATATCTTAGGAGGATGAAAGATGGTTATGTCATAAGAAACTAGGACATGCTTGTATGAAACTAATTTCTAAACTAAAAAAGGATAACCTTGTGAGAGGATTGCCTGATATTAGTTTTATGAAAGATGTCATATGTGATGCATGTCAGAGAGGTAAACAAATAAAATCGTTTCAAATCTAAAAACCAAGTATCAACCTCTAGCCCTCTTCAATTGTTACACATGGATCTGTTTGGACCAGTTAGTGTTGCTAGCCTGGCTGGAAGAAAATATGGATTTGTCATAATTGATGACTACTCTAGATTTACATGGGTACTCTTCTTAACCCACAAGGATGAGTCTTTTAAGGCTTTCTCACTATTCTGCAAAAAAGTACAAAATGAACATGGTTTATGTATCTCTACCCTTAGAAGTGATCATGGGGGAGAATTTGAAAATGAGCAGTTTAGACAGTTCTGTGAGGAGAATGGGATATCTCACAATTTCTCTGCACCTAGAACTCCACAACAAAATGGAGTGGTTGAGAGAAAGAACAAATCTACAAGAGATGGCTAGATCTATGCTCCATGAGAATAATCTCCCTAAGTACTTCTGGGCAGAAGCAGTAAACACTGCTTGTTATGTACAAAACAGAATACTTATTAGGCCTTTTCTATAGAAGACACCTTATGAATTGTGGAAAGGTAGAAGCCCCAACATATCTTATTTTCATGCATTTGGATGTGAATGCTTCATTCTGAATACTAAGGATCAACTTGGAAAGTTTGATTCCAAAGTAGATGAAGGTATTTTTGTAGGATATTCTGAAATGTCTAAAGCATTTAGAATTTACAATTCCAAAACCTTTGTTATTGACGAATCTGCTCATGTTAAGTTCAACGATGGTTTAAAGACTGATAAGGAATTATCAGATCTAGAAGATGATCTTAAAGGTCTTGATATAAACAAATCAGAAAATCAACAGCCTGATCTAACCAAGACAGAATCTGTGATTGAGCCAGATAGACAAGTGATGCAGACAAGTCAGCAGACAGGTCAACAGACCAGTCAGCAGACAAGTCAAGATCTTCATGTTGATCTCCAAAGGGATTGGAAGTTCAACACTCATCATCCTAAGGATCTTATTATTGGAAATCCCTCTGAAGGAGTAAGAACCAAATCCACTTTAAAAGAGTCAAGCAATGTGGCCTTTATGTCAGAAATTGAGCCAAAACACATTGAAAAAGCTCTTGAGGATGAAAGCTGGATTCTTGCTATGCAAGAAGAACTCAACCAGTTTACCAGAAATGATGTCTAGACACTTGTCT
Organism: Sophora flavescens; assembly: GCA_030762895.1. Lineage (NCBI taxonomy): Eukaryota > Viridiplantae > Streptophyta > Magnoliopsida > Fabales > Fabaceae > Sophora > Sophora flavescens. The sequence goes on along the minus strand of CM061062.1, from coordinate 92,720,684 downwards.
CTAAACCAAAAAACAAATATGTCATTGGAACAAGATGGGTCTTTAGAAACAAATTGGATGATGATGTCAAAGTTGTCAGAAACAAGGCAAGGTTAGTAGCTCAAGGCTATAACCAACAATAAGGTATTGATTATACTGAAACCTTTGCACCTGTAGCTAGAATAGAATATGTATGGATATTAATGTCATACGCTGCACAACACCAAATCACTCTTTTTCAAATGGATGTAAAAAGTGCTTTCCTAAATGGCATAATTGAAGAAGAAGTATATGTTAAACAACCCCCTGGTTTTGAGGACACTGATAAACTGGATCATGTTTTCAAACTTAAAAAGGCATTATATGGTTTGAAAGAAGAACCTAGAGCTTGGTATGATAGACTTAGATCTATTCACATGCATAATAGTTTTACTAGAGGACAAGTAGATACTACCTTATTTAAGAAAAGCTCTAAAGAAAACTTTGTTGTAGTTCAAATATATGTTGATGATATTATTTTTGGAGCAACTAATGAAAAGTTGTGCAAGGAATTTTCCAAGCTAATGTAAGAAGAATTTGAGATGAGCATGATGGGAGAATTAAAGTTCTTTCTTGGATTACAAATCAAGCAAACAAGTGATGGAATTTACATGCATCAACAAAAGTATACCAAGGAGATCCTCAAGAAGTACAAAATGGAAAATGCCAAACTCATGAAAAATCCCATGCAACCCAATGTAAAACTAAGCAAAGACGATGAAGGTAAAAAGGTAGACCAAATTGTCTACAGAGGTATGATTGACTCTCTACTATACTTAACTTCAAGAAGACCTGGCATTCAGTTTAGTGTCCGTATGTGTGCAAGATTCCAATCTGACCCAAAAGAATCTCATCTAAAAGCTGTTAAAAGAATATTTAGATATTTGCTTGGGACTACTAATCTTGGTTTGCTGTATTTAAGATCAAAAGAATACAGATTAGTGGGATTCTGTGATGCTGATTTTGCTGGAGACAGAATAGAAAGAAAAACCACCAGTGGAGGATGTCACTTCATTGGAGCAAGCTTAGTCTCCCGGTCAACTAAGAGGCAGACAACCATTGCCCTGTCTACTGCTGAAGCAGAATATATTTCAGCTGCCAGTTGCTGCTCTCAACTCTTATGGGTAAAATATCAACTTGAGGATTATAATTCTATTTATGTGCATAACATATCTGTGTGGTGTGATAATTTTAGTGCCATATGCTTAACCAAAAATCCAATTCAGCATTCTAAGGCAAAGCATATTGAAATTAAACATCATTTTATAAGGGATTATGTTCAGAAAGGTATCTTTGATATTAAGTTTGTTAAAACTGAAAATCAATGGGCTGATATTTTCACTAAACCATTAGCAGAAGAAAGGTTTTTATTTATTAGAGAAAATCTAAACATGCATTACATTGTTGAATGACATGCCTAATAATTAACCTTGTCTATGTTACCTGTCTTATGTTTTTATATCACATGTCTATAATACCTGTCTGACCATGCTGAGTCACAATGATAGAACTCAACAGTTATTTTTGTTGAAATGGTTATTAATTATATAATATGATTTACTTATCTGAAGCTAATCATGTGCACGACAGTTTTTATCTTGAAATCATGTTTTCATTATGACTTAAGTAGGTGCTATAGTTCCCCATGCAAATCGTACCGTTTTAAATTAAAAATATTTTTATTTCTCTCTCATGCCTTTCTTGCTATAAAAGGCTTAGAATCAGAAAGGTTTAACCTTTATGTTTTTTTAAAACTCTCAAACTCTCCGTCTTCGCCTTCTCCTCTTTCAAACCCTTTGCTCTTCGAAAACCCTAGAAACCCTTTCTCTCATAAATGACACCATCAAAGCGTCTCTCTTCGGAAGAAATTACTGAGAAATTCAACTTGAAGGTTTATGATGTGGAAAAGATCCTACCTAGTAAAACTGTTGATCTTCAACGGATGAAGAAATGGGGAATGGATGTCACTTAGGAGTTGGAATACTCCAAGTGGACCTCTTTCTTTGACAACAAAGAGCTTGTTCATTCCAAGCTTGTCAAAGAATTCTGGACCAATGTTGTGGTCATCACCAGCAAATTCGATGGAACCAAGAGCTTTAGGGCTCGTTTGGTGGTCAGGATATGATAAGGACGGATAGGATAAGAGAACATGATAGGAGTAGGATAGGATATGAGCAGGATAATCTGTTATCCTATCCGACGTTTGGTGTCACCAGATAACCAACTGGACAACATTATAATTTAAGTATGAATTTTAAAATTTTTCGTTTTTATTCTAAATGTTTTCATCTTTTATTAGGTTTACTTTTTTTTTTTTATAATTTTCATTATTTAAATTTATAATAAAAAACAAAATTATCCTTATGATAAAATTACATATAATGTTTTAAATTTTTTAAATATTATCTAACTAAAATTAATTTTTTATATTTTTAAATATTCATTTTTTGTTTTTTACTTTACATATAGTTAAATTATTAGAATAAGACTAAACCCCCAATTTGGTCCCTGAGAAAAACACTCGGGTTTGAAATAGTCCCTAACCAAAAAAAACTATCCGTTTAGTCCTTAAGAATGTATTTCCGGGACAGATTAGTCCTTCTGTCATATTTTGTAGTGTTTCTATCATGTTTAGTGCATGTTAATAGGGACTAATTTGGCTCACGGTCATGTTTCTTAGGGACTTTACTGGTATCACTTAAAAATTGTTAGGGACTAATTTGTGACAGAAGGACTAATCTGTCCCGGAAATACATTCTTAAGGACTAAACGGATAGTTTTTTTTGGTTAGGGACTATTTCAGACCCGAGTGTTTTTCTCAGGGACCAAATTGGGGGTTTAGTCTTAGAATAATTTTTTATATTTTATAGTTTTTAAAAATAATATAAAATAACAAACTTAGCATTGTGATAAAATAAAAGTAAATTTTAAAATTGATTATTAATATTTTTATTATTTTAAATATTTTATATTTTATTATACCTTTTTTTGGTAATCATGTTAAATTTTATTATACTTTAAATTATTATTTTAGTATAATTTAATTATTTTATATATTATATATTTTTATATTTTATTATACTTTAAATCACCCTATCCTACTTGTTACCAGAAAAAAAATCACCTTATCATATCCTGTTGAGTTCTAACCCAGCCCTCCCCTCAGGATAGATATTTAACTAGATTGACAGGATATGATAAGTGACATGATTGACTTATCCTATCCTGCTGGCTCACCGAACAACAGTTTCAGACAGGATATGATAGCTTATCCTATCTTGTCTCTCTTATCCTGACCACCAAACGGGCCCTTAGGGCTCAAATGATGGATAAAACCCTTAACTTTCCCATCAGCTCTCTAGAGCTGCTTACTAAATGCCCTAGGATTGGAGCTGCTTTCAAGCATGAGTGGGAAGATCAGGTGGGAGCCAAGAATGTCAACATTGCTATATATGGCGTTCCCAACCTTGAGAACCTGAGGCCTGTAAGCATGGTGACAAAATGCAGATTCTTGCAACAAGCTGTTGCTGGAGTGCGTGATGCCTCAGAAAGGATCACGAGAGTGTGACCAAGATGGACATATTTGCTCTGTATTACTTGATTCACAAAATCAAGGTAGATATCAATGATCTTATCTACATGTACCTTGAATCACTGATCAACAGGACCAACATACAGACCTACCCTATGGGATGCTGTTGACAAGAGTCTTCAGGAACAAGTTGTTTGTTCCCAGTGATGCTCACTTCATAGACATGTCACTTCCCATTGACAGGAAGAACTTGTCTATGATGGACATAAAAGGTATCCCTCTGGAAGATGAGGATGAAGACAAGAAGAAAAAGTAGAAGAAGCCTGCTACTGAGCAGAAGCAGAAGGAAAAACCAGTGGTTTCCACTGATGAATCAGAGGTTCCTATCTCCGAAAGAATCTGGAAGCCCTCTGGAAAGGTGGCCAGACAGGACCAGAGACCTGAGTTGGAAAAACCATCAGTCTCTGAAGAAACTACTGAAACAGTTGAGCCTCTAAGGTTCAAGTTGAAGAAACCCTCTCCCAAGAGGAAGACAAGTGAAGCTGTGGGATCAGTTGTTGCATCTGCACAACCCATCAAGAAAAGAAGGCCGGTGAAGACCTTTACCAAGCTCAGACAACTGGAGTCTGAGCCTAGCAAAGATGAAGTATCTGCTCAGGAGCAGACAACTCAACCCTTGGAGGAACCCAAGGAGAAGACTACTCTTAATTTGAGACTCATTCCCAAAAAAAGAAGATCTGGCTACCCAGTGCCCCTTGTGGCATCTGTTGAAAGGATCGAAATTCCTACAGAAGCTCAAGCTACAGAGGTTGAAGTTGCTGCTGCAACTACTACAAACCTGTCTGTTAGGACATAGACAGTTATTCACCCTGAAGTTGACACTATGTCTCCTTCAAAGAAAAAGCTGAATATGTCTGAGGATCAACCAATTCTCTCCTCTATCCCCTCTGCACCATCTTCTCCCTTTCACCATGTTGTGTTTGATATATGTCAGTACACAGTTGTTCACAGGGACTCAAATCCCAAAGAACAAACTGTCATATCATCAAGTTTATTTGTGTATGATGTAACACCTCAAGATTCACCGTTATGTTTATATGTGTTAGTTCTGGCATGTATATGTTTGATATTTATATGTATGTGTATATATTATTGCATATGATAATATATATATATTAATATATGATTATATGCATTAATATGAGATTGTGTCTCTTAATGTTTGATTTTATATGTTGATATATGATATGTGATTTTATTAATAATAAGCGATTAAGAATGATATGATAAGATATCGTGTGATTTAGTATTTAAATAGAGATAGTGTTATTCTTAGATTTTAGCCCCTCAACCAATCAGATTTGATTCCTTATCAATATAGGATCATCCTCTTTTTGTTTATATATTAAGATCTTATCATAATCTCCTAAGGATCCTATCTAGGAATAACTACCAAATCTGTCGTTAAACTTCCATCGAACTTTTGACCATCTTAGAGTCGGATTTAGGATTCAATCATTATACATTAATTTGTAGATATTTCTCTAAGCTTTCTAACGACACCAAAACCGGCTAAATCGAAAACTTGTAACTTAAGTTATGGTCAAAATACCGAACTATATACAGTTTGGGCTGAAATAGGAACCCGTTATAACCCAAACTCATATATATACCATTAGACTCGACCTAAACCTAGTTTACACGACCCCAACACTCAAAACTTCCTCCCACCTTCCTCTTTGAATCCTTATGGTTTTTCTCCCTAAAACTCTCTCTAGGGAACTCGTTCTTGCACCGTTCTTCACTGCTTCTTGATAGGAGAACATCACTACGTATAGGAGTTTGTTGTGTTTTCTGTTTGAGACTTTAGAAAAGGTAAAATTCGTGCACCTTGTCCCTTGTGTTCTTTCTTTAAAGTTCTTGATCTCTTCCTTTTGATTTCTTGATCTTAGAGTTGAACCAAAGTGTCTCTTTGGCGTCCTTGAGGTCGTAGACAAGCGCTAGTGAGACGGGACCCTAGTGGATCTTCTTTCTTATTTTGAAACATGAACCTCGTACCAGGTATGGGAGAAGAATAGTGTATACACCAGGCTAGGGAGTAGCGTAAGATGAGGGGTTCCCATAACCCCGTTTATTGTCGTTATAATGTATTGATGCCATGATATGTTCGGTTGTATGACTAAATTGTTTATATGTTTAATTGGATTAATTGGATTAATTGGTATGCCTATTTGTTATAATTGTTGAGTTGTTCATGATGTGGTATGCCTATTGAATTGTCTTATGCCATGAGTTTTGGTTGAATTGGTATGAATACTCATGATTATGAATGTTGTTGTTATGACATGGATTATGTTGATCACATTGACTGGATATGTTGTTGATGATGATGTTACTGTTATGTTGAATATGTTAATAAGACTCTAATTGACTTAATTAGGACTCTTAGTTAACAAAGGAATTATGGGATTAATTCCCCAAGCTTCATAAGTGATGAGTGTGATTTTACCTCATTTTTCATGTACATTTCTGCATGCATTTGCATATAGTTAGGCCAAATTAGTGTTGATTTTTGTATAGTTTTTCCTTTGGAACGGATGAGGTGGTTTCTGGTGTTGTTTTGCAGGATTTAATGGAAAAATGCCCAGAAATGAGCCTTGGGGGTGCTTGGCTGAAAAAGAGCTTGAAAAGTGAAGGTTATGAGCCAAACAGAGAGTATCACGGCCGATCGGTGATGGCCTCACGGTCGTGAGGGAGCGAAGAGCGTAGTGAAGATTGAGCCAAAAGTCGGAAGTCGATCACGGCCTGGCCGTGATGGCTATCACTACCGTGACCTCCTAGTTGGAAAAGTCAGAAACGATCACGGACAGCCCCTGATGACCATCACGGCCGTGATGAATAAGTGAATGAAGAGGCGCCCAAGTCAGAGACCATCACGGCCTGGCCGTGATGGCTGTCACGGCCGTGACGGGCGACGGACCTATAAATGAACCTGCACTGAACAGAAAAAGGGACCAACTTTTAACCTAAAATAAGGGGCACTTGGAGGCAGGCTAAGGCTGGTGGCTGGAGAGGGTTTCTACCCAAAAAGGGGGGCATTTTCTCTGCTCTTGGAAGGAGAGAAGATTGGAGGAAGCTTGTCTATGAGTGTTCTCCATCCCTTCTCTTTTTCCTTTTTGTATTTCCTTATCATGAGTAGTTAAATCCCCATTGTTGGGGTTAGATGAACTTGTCTGAACTTGTGTAATTGATTTGGTATTTTAATACAAGTTTTTATTTCATATGAGTATGTGATTCTGTGTTTAATGCTTTCCTTGGATTAGCTACCCATAGGAATGATTTGTTGCTTTGATAGATGACTGGAAGGTTGGTATTAAGGCATGCTCGTGAATCATATGCCAAGTAGGTCAAGAATCTAGACATAGGTGTTGGCTGCTTGCAATCTGATAAGTCTTAACTTAATGCAAAATCTCATTTTATTCCACCTAAGACATTAGGGTTTAATTTGGGGTTTTAGGCTCAATGCACCTAAGACATTAGGCTTGAGTAATTTAGAAAAGGCTTGATTGGCATAATTGAATTAGGACTTGTGTTAGAAGCCATTTCATTGCAACTAAGGGAGGATTAGTGTAGTCTAACCCTGACAATTCTAGCCATATCCCTGTTTGCATACCAAGTGTTCGACAAAATTACAAAAAGACAAAAAATATTTGATTTCTTTATTTTCTGTTTCAATCCCTCATATTTTAGATTAGTCTAGATAGTTGTTGAATTTGCGAATTGGTAATTGACATCCAATCCCTGTGGATACGATAACCGGTCTCACCACCGTATTACTTGATTGCGACGAGGTGCACTTGCCTTTAAATTTATATCTCTAAGATACACCGCATCAAGTTTTTGGCGCCGTTGCCGGGGATTGGTTTTGTCAATATCATTAGTAACAAATGAGACAACTAGTTTAGACATATTTTTTATTTTATTCTTCTGTATATAAGTGATCTCTTTCTTTTGTTAGTTTTGTATATATTTGTTTTTGTATTTCTTTGATCTCGTGCTTAATTGTCTGTGAGGTGAAAAATTGATTAGATAGGATCATGGACTACAATTGGTATCAACCATCTGATGCAGAAAGTGAATTATCTGAGCTGCAATTCTGGGTAGATATCTTTGCAGTTGGCCGTAAAAATCCAACAAGTGAGTGATGAGTCGTCAAGGGCAATCGTCCCTCCTCCACCAATGGTAGTTTGTTCCGAATGGGGAAATCAATTTCCCAACACTTCTACTCCATGGTGGGGGAACCCTTCAAACAATGCTTTGATGGATGAAGGGGAACATTGGGAATCTTCCACACCTTGGTATGATGAGCCATCCCCATTGGAAGTTGCTTGGGAGAACTTCAAATCCGCATTCCCGATCGAGGTTGAGCAACCTATCCCGGATAGTCAATCTCACTTAGAGGCTGTTTTGGAGAACTTCATGGCAACAACAATGGAAGAATTCAAGAATCAAGAAGATGCCATTCGAAGTCTCGGGAGTGCGTATTGAGGAATTCTCTAACCTACTATCCAAAATGCCAAATGAGGACTTGATGGATGATGATGAAGATGATGCAATGATGGATGAGGAGGAAGAAGAAGAAGTGGGAGCAACCGAGTCAAGAAGTGAAGACCCTGTTTTGGAGAACATAGTTGCACCACTCCCCATTGAACCCTTGACTAAAGAGCACGAAAGGAAGAGGCATTTGGAGGATAGCTATGTCACCATGCTCGGGGATGATGAAGAACTTGTGAAATTCAATGATGCTATTGGCCCCTATGCATGTGAGGAATGTGATGGGAGAAACACTTGTGTGGTTTGTGCGGAGATTTCTGCATATTTGGAAGGTGATGGATTTGGCGATGCTGAGAGTGAAGATGGTACGAAGCTTTAACAACACCAATGATCCTCTCGATTTGTTTGCCACCTCATATTTTAAAGCAGTCAACAATGGAGTTCATGTCTCTACCTGAGGTTGAACCCCATTTTTATTGGGAAGATTTTATGGATAAAGGGGTCATCTTTGACCCGAGTGGAATTGAAAAGCGCTTCCCAGATGAAGAAGTCAGCATGAATTTCAAGAGCTCACTTCCACATTTTTGCTGCAAACCGTGGGATCCAAGTGAAAGATCTCACATGGTTAGCATTCCTTGGTCCTTATACCACAGGTTATGGGATCCAGGTGGATGCTTCTAAATAAGTCAAGCTAGTGACGTTAAAGAAGCGCTTATTGGGAGGCAACCCAACTTTTCTTAACCCTTCTCTTTAGTTAGTTTTTGTTTTTGATTTTCAACCTCTTGAATAATTTGAGAAGCTCAAGAGGTTTGTTAATAATTTTGTTAAGTGTCTTCAGATTTTGAATAAAGGAAGGAGAAAAAAGAGCAGGGAGAAACAAAGCCAACAAGCATGTGAGCCAACACCCGCTACCGCCTTGGTAAGCCGTTCCAATTTTTGCTTTATTTTATTTTTCTCCTACCCTCTCCAACTTGATTGTTTACATTGGGGACAATGTAAATCTTTAAGCTTGGGGTAGGGGTATTTTGCATATGTTCATATCTTGCATTGTAAATATTGCATTCATATAGGTTTAGTCTTGCATGATCACATGAATTGATTACCCCTGCTTAGGTTGAGCTTATGAATTGTGAGAACTAAGTGCCAATTAAATTGTGATAGTGGATTTTTGAACCCAATTCTGTTTATTCTTGTGATATGGCTGCAAATGAATATGCTTGAGATGATCTTGGATAGTTGATGATTAGCATATGTTTCTTTAGACTTGTGTTTTTCACTGGTTCTTGAACTGATAAATGTGAGCTTTTGAGCCATTAGGGGGTACTCACTAAATCTGCCCCCATTCTTTGTGTAGAGTGTTATTCCTCTTGGTTTGTTTTCTCTAGAACTTGACTTAAAACCATGTTAAAGCTTAAAATTTTTTGGAAACATTTTTGAAAATGATTGAGGCAATAGGTATTTTTCTGGCCTTCTGAGCTTTGAATGTGTAAATGCTACCCTTAGTTACCCAATTTTGAGCCTGAATGATTAAAATGCTTTTCTTGGTTCCCTGAAAAATTTTGATACATATACTTGATAAGGGACCTTCTAAAGTATCACAAAAGGGTAAAAAGGTAGTTGAGAGTTTGGGAAAAGAATCAAAAAAAAAAAAAAAAAAAAAAAAAAAAGAGGGTTTCTTGAGCTGAAAAATCTCCCCTTCTCCAAATAAAAGAAAAAAAAAAATAAATAGAGAAGGGGATGACAAAAAAATAATAAAAAGAAAAAGAAAGAAAAGAAGGGTGGAAAGTAATTTGAAAACCCAAGAAGGTATTTTAGAAGGTTGCTTGTGTTGAAATGTTTGATACTTGGTTTAGCCTTTTGAAATATCCCTTTCTTGTTATCCCCACCTAAAGATTAATCCCATGGCCACGTTACAACCAAATAAAAGACCTCTTGATTCTTAAGTGTTTTTCATAAATAAAGTGGAGATTTGGTTGATAGTCAAGCATATGGTAGGAATCATTCCTTGAGGAAAATGGAGCGAATTGTATGTATACTTGAACACTTGAGTGAGTGAGGCAAGAAAGAGAGCCAAGCAAATAAACAAGCTTGGGGTGAGCTTCAAGTGAGCAAGAGTGCCCGAATCAGTGAGAATGTGAGTCTAGGAAACTTAAGCCCCTAATTGGACTTGAATTGATTGTCTCTTGCTGAATTGTTTGAATTGCCTCATTACTTGGATCATTTTACTCGGGTTCTTAGTTCACTATCCATGCTTTGACTGTTTATCCTGCTCGCCTTTAGTTTTTGCTTGAGGACAAGCAAAGTCTTAAGCTTGGGGTGATTTGATGAGTGTGATTTTACCTCATTTTTCATGTACATTTCTGCATGCATTTGCATATAGTTAGGCCAAATTAGTGTTGATTTTTGTATAGTTTTTCCTTTGGAACGGATGAGGTGGTTTCGGGTGTGTTTTTGCAGTATTAAAGGGAAAAATGCCCATAAATGAGCCTTGGGGCTGCTTGGCTGTCAAAGAGCTTGAAAAGTGAAGGTTATGAGCCAAACAGAGAGTATAACGGCCTGGCGTGATGGCCTCTCACTACCGTGAGGGAGCAAAGCGATGGCAGTGAAGATTGAGCCAAAAGTCGGAAGTCGTTACCGCGGCCTGGCCGTGATGGCTATCACGGCCGTGACCTGCTAGTTGGAAAAGTCAGAAACGATCACGGCCTGGCCGTGATGACCATCACGGCCTGGCCGTGATGACCATCACGGCCGTGATGAATAAGTGAATGAAGAGGCGCCCAAGTCAGAGACCATCACGGCCTGGCCATGATGGCTGTCACGGCCGTGACGGGCGACGGACCTATAAATGAACCTGCACTGAACAGAAAAAGGGACCAACTTTTAACCTAAAATAAGGGGCACTTGGAGGCAGGCTAAGGCTGGTGGCTGGAGAGGGTTTCTACCCAAAAAGGGGGGCATTTTCTCTGCTCTTGGATGGAGAGAAGATTGGAGGAAGCTTGTCTATGAGTGTTCTCCATCCCTTCTCTTTTTCCTTTTTGTATTTCCTTATCATGAGTAGTTAAATCCCCATTGTTGGGGTTAGATGAACTTGTCTGAACTTGTGTAATTGATTTGGTATTTTAATACAAGTTTTTATTTCATATGAGTATGTGATTCTGTGTTTAATGCTTTCCTTGGATTAGCTACCCATAGGAATGATTTGTTGCTTTGATAGATGACTGGAAGGTTGGTATTAAGGCATGCTCGTGAATCATATGCCAAGTAGGTCAAGAATCTAGACATAGGTGTTGGCTGCTTGCAATCTGATAAGTCTTAACTTAATGCAAAATCTCATTTTATTCCACCTAAGACATTAGGGTTTAATTTGGGGTTTTAGGCTCAATGCACCTAAGACATTAGGCTTGAGTAATTTAGAAAAGGCTTGATTGGCATAATTGAATTAGGACTTGTGTTAGAAGCCATTTCATTGCAACTAAGGGAGGATTAGTGTAGTCTAACCCTGACAATTCTAGCCATATCCCTGTTTGCATACCAAGTGTTCGACAAAATTACAAAAAGACAAAAAATATTTGATTTCTTTATTTTCTGTTTCAATCCCTCATATTTTAGATTAGTCTAGATAGTTGTTGAATTTGCGAATTGGTAATTGACATCCAATCCCTGTGGATACGATAACCGGTCTCACCACCGTATTACTTGATTGCGACGAGGTGCACTTGCCTTTAAATTTATATCTCTAAGAATAAGACATGAACTGTGTTAGTGAGGGGTGAAGTTTCATACCGAATGTTTTAGTTAAGACCCTAGGATCTGATTTGAGAGAATTAGGGAGCCTAAACTCCAAGAACACGTTAAATTCTGCCCAGAACAGTATGGCCCTACCCAGGAGCACGACCGTGCTGAACAGGGAGCACGGTCATGCTCCCAGTTAAATTCTGGAAAACAGGCCACGCATTGAGCACGGCCGTGCAGGACAATGAGCACGACCATGCTCCACTTAAGTGGCAGCACAACCGTGCTGGGGGTTTAGTACGCTCGTGCTTCCCCTACTGGTCAGAACTTAAGATTAATGAATTAAAGGGGTGTTTACCCCAATAATCCCCAGATGATGTAGTAATACACTAATCAAATGATAACAAGTTAGATAACTTAATTAAAGATTAATTAAGATAACAAAGACTGATAAGCTGGTTAAGTCGGTACCCGATGGGTTACCGCACGTTGTCACGCTTTGGTGCTTTTTGGCCAAAGTGCTCTCGATGCTTTTTGGTCGAGATGTTGTTATGTTGGACCTTGGTGCTTTTTGGCCAAGGGGGCCTTGACCCCACGGTGTGGGTCTAAGGTGTTAATGTTGATGTTGGTGATAAGTCTTGGGTGCTTTTAGGCCCAAGCAAAGGAGGTGGTTTCCTGGTGTGTTGTGCCATTTACATAGAGCATTGGAGTTGATGTTAAGGGGGATGTTCAACATAGGGGAGGCCATCCTAGTTATGATGATCTGACCCAAGTCTCGGGTGGTTCACCCATTGTTTGGTGAACCATGCGCCCCCGAGGTGGCGTATCCAATTATGAGACGTCGGCTATCCAAGGGGTTCCCCCATGGTTTGGGGAACTGCCGGTGTTGGTTCTTTTTGACCAATACGGATATGTAACTCCGAAGTTGACTTCCTGAGTTAGTTGGATCCACATGCCTTGATGGAGTAGTGGAGTAGGGTTGCATTGTACTGCATAACATATGTTGGATGATTAACATGTTGTTATGGTATTGTATGATGATGTATAAATACCGTATGTTGTTATATTGCTATGCCATGCTATGATGTATATTCATCTTATTCCCTATTCCCTTACAGTTGTGTTTACATGATTTCTTACTCCCTGTTTTCCTGTTTCTGCTGTTGCATATATTTCCTTATGCAGAGGACGGTGAGCAGCAAACGGAGGAATGACTCTGAGGAGCCGCGACTCTAGTTAGAATGCTGAGTTATAATTGTTAGTTTTGTTAGTTGTTTAGTTTTTTTTTCTGTGATGTATCCGGATTTTGGTTATACCAGCTCTGTATGTGACATCGGGGTTGGGTTTTTCTTTATGTCTTGTTTATTTTTACTGTTTTAAAACTATGTTATTTCCGCGTTGATTTTATTGAGATGTGAAATCTTTTATCCAAGTTTTTTTTTCCAAATAAATGCATGTTTAATAATTACCTCTTTTAAGTAAATGTTTTATATTAACATGCGGGGTAGAAGGGTGTCATATTTAGTGGTATCAACCAAAGTGGTTTTGGATTTAATAATCTCTAAGTTTTAATGCTAACAAAAGGATTAAATTACTTGACAAAGTGTTAGTTGAGATCTAACATGTGCTTTCAGTTATGCAGGAATACTTTAAGATAAGTAAAATAAACTCGGGATAAGTTTTCTTTGAAAAATACGCGTCCACCCTTGTAGACAGGCTGCTCAAATACTTTGGTAAAGTTACTTTGTCATTTAATTAAGTAGACTGGTTTTCTTCAGTAGACGAGGCTATAAATATTTGCTAGATAAATACCTAAATAACTTGTTAGGTACAGCAAGTCCAAAAACTTGATAATGAGCGCGTCCATCTTGCCACATAAGCAGACGAAAGTAATTAGTTGAAGAAAATGAACTAAAACACAAAGTAATCTAGTAGACGAGCTCTAACGCCACGTCACTAGACGGAGATCTTCATAACTCATTAAGGAATAGCAAGTCCGAAGACTTGATAGATAAGAGGATTTGCCACGTCATCAGACGAGCTAAGTAAACTATAAAACATACTTGGACTCTCATATAACTAAGTAGACAGAGCTTCTTGTTAGACGAGCTCCATCCTTAGAATGAATTAAATGCAATCTGTATCTCTTGAATTTATTTCAAATGATTGATATTTATTTCAATAGAATATTTTTTCTTCACAACTGTTTTATCTGCTTTAATGTTTCGCTTTGTTGCAAAAGAAACATACTACCATCAAGAAATACAAAAAGCAGAATCATACAATAAGATACTGCAAAACAATCTGTGCGATGACAACTTTATGACTGAAAAAGCTAGTTTTACACAAAGAAGGAATAACAAATGCTCATGTTGCACTACTCAGAGGAGTGAACCTCCTATTTCATCCTACCTCGATAATCAAGAGTACTATTCAGCTTTCACAATCAAGCTATCAGTCACAACGGATATCATGCATTAAATGCCATCTCTAAACGGGATTATTCAAAGTAACCGTTGAAGAAATACAACTGAAGAAGAAGGTCACTATAAATTGAAGACCTCAGATACTGAAGAAGAACACTTGCCTGCACAACCTTGCTAGCTGAACTTTTGCAAATCAATAATCACTCAGTCTTATATTCTTTCAAAAGCAAGAGTCTGTGTTCTTTAGTTTGAATATTGTTGTAATATTCAACTGATTTTAAATTGTCATACTCTCAGATATAGTGAGTTAAGAAGATCAAACGTTAAATCTCTTTGTTAGAGTTAGAGCCTGAAGAGGCTTGGTAAGAAAGAAATACTTGTAAGCCCGGAGGGGTGTTGAATACTTGGTTGTAATCTATTTGGAGAAATAGTGGATAAACCCTTCAAGTCAAAGGGACTGGACGTAGCTCTTGGTTGGAAGAGAGTGAACCAGGATAAAATCTCTTGCGTGAATTTTCTACCCCTAAACTCTTCAGTTTTATTTGCTTATACTAACTGTGGGGTTTTCATATTGTTTTTGTTAAACTCTTTTAAAAAATATCTTCGCCTTTGTGCTTGCTTCTGTTTCTAATCTTCTTGAGTGCAAAAATTTGTTTTAAAGATTGTTTTAAAAAATTATTAACAAACACAATTCAACCCCCGCTTCTTGTGTTTGCCTGTGTCAACTTCAGTTGGTATCATAGCTCAGCCTCGAAAGGGTTGAGCATCTAACAAGTGCTGAGGGATTATGATCCAACAACCAGGGATGCAGAAGGACAAGCTATCAACAGACCTCCTCTCTTTGATGGTTTTGATTATGACTATTGGATGAAGAGGATGATGGCCTTTTTGGATGCACAAAATCTAGACATATGGGAGCTCATAAAAACTGGTTACACTGAACCCAGAAATGAAATTGGAGCTACTGTTGCTAGAACAGACTGGACAGCAGATCAAAAGGCAAAGCATCAACTAAATCTTAAAGCTGAGCATTATTTGATGTGTGCCATCACTAGATCTGAACATGACAAAGTTCACAGTTACAATACGGCTAAAGAAATCTAGGATACTCTTGCCCTAGATCATGAGGGTTCCTCACAAGTTAAGGAATCCAATATCAGCATGCTAGTTCATCAGTGTGAGCTGTTCAAGATGGGTGAGCATGAAACAATAGATCAAATGTTTGGAAGATTCCAAACCATCACCAATAGTCTCAGATCTCTTGGAAAAATCTATGAAAATAGAGATCATTTCATAAAAATTCTAAGAAGTCTATCCAAGCAATGGAGACCCAAAGTAACTGCTATTCAGGAAGCCAAAAACCTGAATACACTATCTCTGGAAGAGCTTCTTGGATCTCTCAAGGTTCATGAACTTGAACTCACTGAAGAAGAAAATTCCAGAAAAGGAAAATCTATTGCCCTAAAGGCAAAGAAAGCAAGTTAATCAAAAGCCCTCAAAGCTATTGAGTCATCTGATGAGTCTGAATCTTCTGATGATAATGAAGAATCAGAAGAGGAAGAATTATCCTTTATCTCCAGAAAGATTCAACATATGTGGAGAAAGAAGGTGGTTTCAGAAGGAAGCAATTCAATAAAAAAATTTCCAAGGAGAAGTCAGACTCCAAGGAAAAAGATCCACCTTTGTGCTTTGAATGCAAGAAACCTAGTCATGGGAGGATCTTGATCTGTCATCATCAGATGAAGAAAATGAAGCTGAGGAAGAGGCAAATACCTGTCTCATGGCAGAAACTACATCAGAAAGTGAATACACAGATGCTAAGGTAATGGACTCTGACCCTTCCACTCTTCAAAATGCTTTTGATGAATTTTTGTAAGAGTCATGTATACTATCACGTGAATATATGAGTCTCAAAAAGAAATTTTCTAAACTATCTAAAGAATATGATAGGGTCTGCACTGAGAAACAAAACCTCAAAAATGAAAACGACACACTAAAATCAGTAAATAACAGTCTAACTGACAAAGTGGTGTGTGAATCTGATGTCTCTTGTAAAGTTGCAAAACTGAAACAAGATGTAACATATCTAACTGATTCTCTGTCAAAGCTTGTAGGTGGCTCAGATAAGCTGAGTCTCATTTTAAGGTACTCTAGGTCACCTTATGATAAAACTGGTCTTGGTTATGACAAAGAGAAGCAAGATGCATCTCACGAAAAGTCAAAACCACTTAAACAACATGGAGCTTCAAAAGTTCCAAATAAATATACCAAAGCTAAGTCTAGCTCGTCCAACACCTTTTGTAAAGTGTATGGAAAAAGTGGGCATATTACATCTAGATGCATGCACAATAAATATGCTAAGCATACTCGTCCAGTGACAACTAACAAAAAAGGACCCAAGTCAGTTTGGGTACCTAAAGATAAGATAATACATGTTGCAGATTTGCTTAACAACAGGAAGAAAATAGACGTCTTGGTACTTGGACAGTGGCTGCTCACGACACATGATGGGAGAAAGGTCTATGTTCCAAAACCTTAAGCCCAAAGATGGTGGCTGGGTCACCTTTGGAAGAAATCAGAAAGGGAAAATCATTGGTATAGGTCAAATTGGTAAACATCCTTTTCCCTCCATTGATAATGTTCTTTTAGTAAATGGCTATAAGCACAATCTACCGAGCATAAGTCAATTATGTGATAGTGGATATGTAGTGTCTTTTGATAAGAACATGTGTGCTGTCAAGAAAGATGATGGATCACTTTTATTCATTGCAAAAGGCAAAACAATCTTTATAAGATTGACTTGGAGGACCTCTCAAATCAAAGTGTGTCATGTCTAGTGTCCATTGAAGATGAGTGATTGGTTTGGCATAAAAGGCTTGGTCATGCAAGCTTGAAATTAATTTTAAAGCTAAACAAGCATAACCTCGTGAGAGGACTACCGAACCTTAAGTTCAAATCTGATGCTCTTTGTGATGTATGTCAAAAGGGAAAACAAGTCAAAGGTTCTTTTGAATCTAAGAATGTTGTAAGTACAAATAGACCACCAGAGTTGCTACATCTTGATCTTTTTGGTCCAACAAGGACCGCCTCTGTCAGTGGTAAGAAATATAGTCTTGTCATAGTAGACGATTACACTAGATGGACGTGGGTTATGTTCCTAACTCACAAGGATGAGTCTTTTAAGGTCTTTTTTGTATTCTGCAAATATGTACAGAATGAAAAAGGCATGTGTATCACTTCAATCAGAAGTGACCATGGGGGAGAGTTTGAAAATGAGCTATTTCATAAGTTCTGTGAAGAAAGTGGTATCCTTCACAATTTCTCAATACCTAGAACACCACGACAAAATGGTGTGGTAGAGAGAAAGAACATATCTCTTCAAGAGATGGCTAGGACTATGCTCAATGACAACTCTGTCCCTAGACACTTCTGGGCTGAAGCTGTCAATACTGCCTGTTATATTCATAACATAATATACATTAGACCTATCCTGAATAAGACTCCTTATGAACTGTGGAAAGGAAGAAAATCCAACATATCTTATTTTCATCCCTTTGGTTATAAAAGCTTTATACTGAATACTAAATATCATCTTGGTAAATTTGATGCTAAAACAGATAGTGGAATACTATTAGGATATTCTGAAACGTCTAAAGGCTTTAGAGTTTATAATTCTAGGACTCTGATAGTAGAAGAAAGTATTCATGTCAAGTTTGATGATAAACAGCCTGATAAGAAATTATCAGAGCTAGATAAAGCTTTTGCAGATCTTGATCTAAGCACTCCAAAAGACTCACCTGAGATAAAAATTGATGATCAAGAAGATGACCCCACTCAATAACCAGAAACTTCCACTTCTCAACACGATACAGTTCAAAGATCTTGGTACTTCAAGAATTATCATCCACAAGATTAGATCATTGGAAACCCCAATGACAAGCTGAGAACCAGATCAACCTTCAGAGAACAAGACAATTCTGTACTAGTCTCTGAGTTGGAACCAAAGACAGTAGACGAGGCTCTGCTGGACGATGGTTGGATTCTTGCTATGCAAGAAGAACTCAATCAGTTTGAAAGAAGTGATGTTTGGACTCTGGTTCCACTGTCCAAAGATAAATCAGTGATTGGAACAAAGTGGGTCTACAGAAACAAGCTTGATGAAAATGGTAAGGTAATCAGAAACAAAGCAAGACTTGTTGTTCACGGTTTCTCTCAAGAAGAAGGTATAGATTATACTGAAACCTTTGCACCTGTTGCTAGATTAGAAGCTATTAGAATTCTACTCTTATTCGCTGCACATCATAGTATTATGCTTTTTCAGATGGATGTTAAGAGTGCTTTTCTAAATGGCTTTATTAATGAAGAAGTCTATATTATGCAACCTCCAGGTTTTAAGTGTGAAACCCATCCTGAACATGTATATAAGCTTAAGAAAGCTTTGTTCGGTCTTAAACAAGCTCCTAGAGCTTGGTATGATAGACTAAGTTCCTTTCTTATGGAAAATGGATTCAATAGAGGAAAGGTTGATACAACCTTATTTAGGAAATCCATTAAGTCTAATTTCATAGTTGTACAGATATATGTTGATGATATTATTTTTAGTAGTACTAATGAATCTTTGTGCAAAGAATTCTCTAAGTTAATGCAGAAAGAGTTTGAAATGAGCATGATGGGAGAACTCAAATTCTTCCTTAGACTTTAAGTAAAACAAACCATGGACGAGGTGCTCATCCACCAAACCGAGTATACAAAAGAACTTCTGAAGAAGTTTAAGATGGATGATTGTAAACCAATGAATACTCCTATGCACCCCACCTCCATACTGAACAAAGATGATAAAGAGAAAAAGGTAGACCAAAAGGTATACAGAGGTATGATAGGATCTCTCTTATATCTTATTGGGTCTAGGCCTGATATTATGTTCAGTGTATATTTATGTGCTCGATTTCAATATGATCCTAGAGAATCTCACTTATCAACAGTTAAGAGAATTTTTAGATATTTAAAAGGAACTACTAATCTTGGTTTGTGCTTTAAGAAAATTAAGATTACAGATTAGTTGGTTTCTGTATATGCTGGAGATAGAATTGAAAGAAAAAGCACTAGTGGAGGATGTCACTTTATTGGAGCTAATCTTGTCTCATGGTCAAGCAAAAGACAAAGTACCATTGCTTTATCAATTGCTGAAGCTGAGTATATATCAGCTGCAAGTTGTTGCTCATAACTTCTCTGGATCAAACATCAATTGTAGGACTACAATGTATTTGTAAGTAGTATTGAGCTTATGTGTGATAATACTGCTGCAATAAATCTATCTAAGAATCCAATTTTGCATTCTAGAGCTAAGCACATAGAGATTAAACATCATTTTATTAGGGATTATGTGCAAAACGGTGTGATTGATATTCAATTTGTAGATACTGGCCATCAATGGGTAGATATCTTTACTAAACCTCTTGCAGAGGACAAATATATCTTTATTAAGAAGCATCTTAATATGATATGTGTGGATTAGTTTAGGCGTCCAGCCTCGAGAAAAATTTGTTTTGCTAATTCTGCGCATATTACCTATGTTCGTCTAATACATATTTAAAGTTGTTCGTCTATTGCATAATGTATTGCACGTCCTTATGACGCGTCCACTGTGTAGTTTTAGACGAGTTCACATCTGCCTATGATTAAAAATATTCTTTTTGTGTGTTAATAAATGCATTTATTTTGTCACAAGACAAATTTATCCTTTATTCTCTTTGCTGAGTTAGTACTTCCATCAATCCCATCAAGACCTTTTTATGGTCCCAAGTTACCAACGCCGTTTTATCATAATGACATGTCATGTCAAAAGTTTTTTTAAAACCTTTCATATTCAAAAATTCCTTTAAAAGTAATCTTTTTCTTCTGAGAAAAACTTTATGCTTCCATAACCTCTCGAGCTATCTCTCTCTTTTCCTCTCTCTGCTTTTCAAACCCTAAGATCTTTGATCATCTACAATTGCTTCTTCAACAATCAACGTGGACAAACTCAACTTAGCTATAGAGCATCATTTTAACCTTGGTGTGCTGAAAGACTACAATCTTGACATAAGCAAATATGTCAATGCAGCTGGTTGGGAAGGACTCTTCGCGGAGAAAGTCTCTGTCTTCCCCAATCTAGTCAGGGATTTTTGGAGAAACATCCAACTGATAGAAACTGACTTCTACTCAACAGTATTAAGAAAAAAGATTACATTCTCGGAGAAGACTATTACTGAAGCAATCTTCTGTGCTAAGGAAGGTCTCGTTTTCACTGTCATGGGAAGAAGACTTGGGCGGCTCTGAGACAATAGAAGTCTGTCTCATGAAGGAGGACACGGTCAAGACTCACTCTTGGAAGGCTGTTGAAATGAAGGACATCGTTCGTATCCCTCACCAGCTTCTCAACAAAGTGGTGCTTCACAAGGTTGGATCAAATGACAACCTCTCATCTCTTCACAAATTCTGTCTCTGCCATCTTCTCATAGAGACAAGAATCAATCTTCCAAGAATCCTTTATGGAAGATTCAGAGATGCAGTGATGAACAAAAAAAAAGACTCTCTACACTTCCTTTCTGCCATATTCTCTCAAAGATTTTCAAGGCTCAAGGAGTAAATGAGTTTCTTGTTGCTAAGTCTCCTGAGGAGCAAGCTAGGTTGTTGACTGACAAACCAATGTCTGCTGCAGACTTTGGAAAGATGAACATAGCCAACATGAACCTCAGTACCTATGCTGCTGCTGCAATGGCCAACACCGAGGAATTATTGATGACTAAAGAAGAGATGATTGAACAGAATAATGCTGAAGTCCTAGGGGTTAAAAGGGTAACTAGGCAGAAGACCACTGCTACTAGGAAGCCTTCCCCCAAGAGGCCAGCAAGTGGGATTGTTATCAGGGAGCCTTCTGATGCCCCTGCTGCAAAGAAACCAAGAAAAATTATCCTCTATCACAACGAAGATAAGGAGGCTGATGAGGATAACATTCCTATCAGCTCAATTCTAAAGAAGCAGAAGATCTCTACTGTTGCTGAGGCCGTTGTGCCTGTTCCATCAATTGTACCAACAAAACCAAGGAGGCAACCAGCAAGAAAAGCTAGGTCAACTAAGACTCCTAAGGTAATCATCTCTGCTGATGACCCTGTGCAAATAGCTGTAGATGCCCTAGTGTCTAGCTTCGAACCTAGGATAGATGATGCGCCTGTCTTCTCTCCAAATGACGTATATATTCCCACACCCCTTTCAACCCAACCAATACAAACAACCATTTCAAAAGCCGATGATACTTGGTTAAATCAACCAGATGATGGCATTTCTCCTGGTGCACCTTTCCCCAAGCCCCTGAGAACCTTATTTCCTTCCCTCACCCCAACTTCTGTCCTTTACAATGGCAAATTTGAGGATTGGGCCAAAGTAAAAAGGGAATGGAAAATTCTATTTCATTCTCACCAATCTGAACCAGAACACATTCCAGATAGATGGTATCCTCTACCTGAGTATGAGGAAGAAGTTAGCCAATCTATTGAACCCCTCTACTTACCTCACCCTGAGTGTCAATCAATCAAGAATGTGCCTTATCAAATGCATAATGATCTAGGACCACTAGTCACTCACCTACCCTTAACCAAATTCCCCCCCAAGAAAATTTACCCAAACCTTGTCAAAACTCCTCCATTCATACCACTCACTGATGGAGTTGAGAGACACATTATACCCACATGGGAGACTAACCCCAAGAGGAAAAATCTTCCTACTTTACCTGAGAAAAGAGCAAGATTATCTAAGCATGTCCCCATGATAATGCCAAGGGACATAAAATGGATGTCCTTTGAGCATCCCAGAATCTATGGGAGGTCTTCTAATTTGTTTCTGGATCAACTCTGGTATGATATGCTGAAATGGGAGTTCAGCCAAATCAGAGCTGATAGAGCTGCAAAGTTTATCCCTCCATCGTGACTGAGGCATAATGAAGCAACCAGGATTGGAATCAAGCCCTACAGGATCTGTCCAAGATTGCCAATGCTAGATCTTAATAAGGACAAGGACTTGAAGAACAGAAGATTCAAGGAAGTGATGCCTGAAGCTGAGTCAGCTATACTTGATCATGATCAAGAGACCTTTGACTACTCAATGTTGGATTCTCTTCTAAATACTGAATCCATTGAGTTGATCAATGAGCATAGAGCTACTGACTTCTGGAAGTCTCACATTATCCACTGCCCCAGAGAGGCATCTTCCTCTGGTTTGTCTGAAGAAGAAAAGGAGGATATTCCCAAGGTCAGAGGAAAGTGTGGTCTCTCACACTTTAGATATATGATCAATAAGGACCTCTGGGGACTTCCAATAAACAGTAGTAATGTGGAATTTATCTACCCTATTAGATGGGCAAAGGAGATCACAATAAAACCCAAACCTACTCCAAAGCTTATTACAGATGAACTTGTTGCTGAAGAAAATGGTTAAATTGTCATTGCTGATAATTTAGAAGATACTGTTGAATCCTGTCACCAACAAAGCTCATCAGAAAGACAATCTTCTCAACCTTTAGCACTAGTTGTAATGCACCCTGAAGATCAGTCAAGAACTCTGAGAACTTTTCAAGAGTCTGCAGAAAGCTTAAGGCAACAGACTCTGACATCAAATATTTAAGTTCTTGGTAAACTGGTTGATGAAAGGGTTGGCAAGTTGGTTGATGAGAAGGTTGAAAAGATAACTGAGAAGATCAAGGAGGATGTTCATCATCAAGTTCAAACCTCAATGACTCCAACCTTAGAGGTTGTGAATAAAATGCTTGAATTCCTCATGGACTTCAAGAAGAGTCAAACTTAGAACCCTCCTCCTCCACCACCCCCTTCTGCTTAACCTTTATTTTTTATTTTTTTGTACTGACAATGATGGTCCTCTCCTTTTACCTTTTTGGCTGATGACAAAAAGGGGGAGAAAGGAAAGAAAAGAGAATTATATATAAAGTCTGTTTTTGAAAAGCTCTTATGTGTTTGCATGTGCATATTCTTGTCTATTTGCTAAACTGCTCTGATAATTGTGTTTGCTTATTTGCTTTGATATCTGCTGCTCTAATTCTTGTGGTTATATAGATTCTAAGTATCATAAGCTGTTGTATTTATCTGTTTGCTTACAAGTCTGCTTAAGTAATTGAATGCTTTGTCTTAGAGGGAGCCCTGCAAGCTCTCTTCGACTTTGCTTTTCAAATTTAATTAGTTTTGTTATCATCAAAAAGGGGGAGATTGTTGGAACCAAAATAGTTTTGGATTTAATAATCTCTAAGTTTTGATGCTAACAAAAGGATTAAATTTACTTGGCAAAGTGTTAGTTGAGATCTAACATGTGCTTTCGGTTATGCAGGAATACTTTAAGATAAGTAAAATAAACTTGGGATAAGTTTTCTTTGAAAAATACGTGTCCACCATTGTAGACGGGCTGCTCAAATACTTTGGTAAAGTTACTTTGTTATTTAAATAAGTAGACTGGTTTTCTTTAGTAGACGTGGCTATAAATATTTGCTAGGTAAATACCTAAATAACTTGTTAGGTACATCAAGTCCAAAGACTTGATAATGAGCGTGTCCATCTTGCCACGTAAGCATACGGAAGTAATTAGTTGAAGAAAATGAACTAAAACACAAAGTAGTCTAGTAGACGAGCTCTAACCGCCACATCACTAGACGGAGATCTTCATAATTCATTAAGGAATAGCAAGTCCGAAGACTTGATAGATAAGAGGATTTGCCATGTCATCAGACGAGCTAAGTAAACTATAAAACAGACTTGGACTCTCATATAACTAAGTAGACGGAGCTTCTTGTTAGACGAGCTCAATCCTTAGAATGAATTAAATGCAATCTGTATCTCTTGAATTTATTTCAAATGATTGATATTTATTTCAAAAGAATATTTGTTCTTCACGTCTGTTTTATCTGCTTTAATGTTTCACATTGTTGCAAAAGAAACATACTACCATCAAGAAATGAAAAAAGCAGAATCGTACAATAAGATACTGCAAAACAATATGTACGATGACAACTTTATGACTGAAAAAGCTGGTTTTACACAAAGAAGGAACAACAAGTGCTCATGATGCACTATTCAGAGGAATGAACCTCCTATTTTATGCTACGTCGATAACCAAGAGTACTATTGAGCTCTGCCACAATCAAGCTATGAGTCACAACGGATATCATGCATTAAATGCTATCTTTAAATGGGATTATTCAAAGTAACCGTTGAAGAAATACAAGTGAAGAAGAAGGTCACTATAAATTGAAGACCTCAGATACTGAAGAAGAACACTTGCCTGCACAACCTTGCTAACTGAACTTTTGCAAATCAATAATCACTCAGTCTTATATTCTTTCAAAAGCAAGAGTCTGTATTCCTTAGTTTGAATATTGTTGTAATATTCAACTGACCTTAAACTATCATACTCTCACACATAGTGAGTTAAGAAGATCAAACCTTAAATCTCTTTGTTAGAGTTAGAGCCTGAAGAGGCTTGGTAAGAAAGAAATATTTGTAAGCCTGGAGAGGTGTTGAATACTTGGTTGTAATATATTTGGAGAAATAGTGGATAAATCCTTCAAGTCGAAGGGAATAGATGTAGCTCTTGGTTGGAAGAGAGTGAACCAAGATAAAATCTCTTGCGTGAATTTTCTATCCCTAAATTCTTCAGTTTTATTTACTTATACTAATTGTGGGGTTTTGATATTGATTTTGTTAAACTCTTTTAAAAAATATCTTTGTCTTTGTTCTTGCTTATGTTTCTAATCTTCTTGAGTGCAAAAATTTGTTTTAAAGATTGTTTTCGAAAATTATTAACAAACACAATTCAACCCCCCTTCTTGTGTTTGCCTGTGTCAACTTCAAATGTTACGTGGTACTAAGTACCTATAGCTTTGCTTTGGCTTGACTTACTGCATTTGGCGGTTTGTCTTGAACTATCCAAGGAGCCTTCGGGTGCTTCTTGTGTTTAGGACGGTTGTTATATTATCTCTTGATAATATGAACTCTGCAGCTGATCTTGTGCGCTTATTTTTTTTTAAATCGCTCGATGTTATTCTTGGGATGATCTGGTTATCTTCCAACCATGTTCCCTTTATCTGTTTTGATAAGACCTTAGTTTTTGAAACTCCAACGGAGTCTAAGAATCCGGACCTTCTCTCTGCCAGCCAATTTCAAGCTTCGATGAAAGATGAAGTCCAAGTGTACATGATGATTGCTTCCCTAGAAGTAGAGAGCAGCCCTCCTGATGTCGCCAGCTTGCCTGTTGTGCGAGAATTTCCTGAAGTGTTTCCGAGGGATGTTTATAACTGACCCCCTTGAGAGAGATATTGAGTTTACCATAGACTTAGTGTCTGGCACCGGGCCAATCTCCATATATACCACCCTATAGGATGTCTCCTCTAGAGCTAGCTAAGTTGAAGGAAGAGTTGGAAGACTTGATGAAGAAGCAGTTCATTAGGCCTAGTGTGTCTCTGTGGGGAGCACCTGTGTTATTGGTGAAGAAGAAGGATGGTAGTATGAGGTTGTGCGTCGACTATCGACAACTCAAAAAGGTGACCATTAAGAATCGGTATTCCCTCCCTAGGATTGATAACCTTATGGATCAGTTGATCGGAGCCTGTATTTTCTTGAAGATAGATTTGAGTTCAGGGTACCATCAGATTCAGGTTAAGTCTGAAGGCATCCCGAAGACAGCGTTTATGACGCGTAATGGTCAGTATGATTACTTGGTTATGCCCTTTGGTGTGACCAATGCCCCTGCTGTGTTCAAGGACTACATGAACAAGACCTTTCACCCTTACTTGGATAAGTTTGTGGTGGTCTTTATAGATGACATCTTAGTGTACTCTAATACTAAGGAAGAACATGAGAAACACTTGAGGGTTGTCTTACAGACCCTTAAGGAGAAGCACTTGTATGCCAAGATGTCTAAGTGCGAGTTTTGGTTAGAAGAGGTTAGTTTCTTAGGTCACGTGATCTCAAAAGGTGGGATAGCCGTCGATCCGGTTAAGGTTGAGACGGTGCTCCAATGGGAGGCGCCAAAGTCAGTGACCGAGATTAGGAGTCTCTTGGGGTTTAACAGGGTACTATGGGAGGTTCATAGAAGGTTTCTCTAAGTTAGCCTTACCCTTAACCCGTCTCACCAAGAAGGAACAACTGTTTGTGTGGGTCTCTAAGTGTGAAGAGAGTTTCGAAACCCTTAAGAATAGGTTGACATCAGCACCAGTTTTAGTGTTGCCTGATCCTAGTAAACCTTTCGTAGTATATTGCGATGCTTCCAAGCAAGGTTTAAGTGGAGTGTTGATGCAAGATAGTAAGGTAGTGGCTTGTGCTTCTAGGCAATTGAAAACCCATGAGAGGAACTACCCTACCCATGATCTAGAGTTAGGAGCTGTGGTGTTTGCCTTAAAGATTTGGAGGCATTACCTGTATGGAGGGAAGTTTGAGGTCTTTAGTGATCATAAGAGTCTGAGGTATCTCTTTGGTCAAAAGGAGCTGAATATGAGGCAGTGTAGGTGGATGGAATTTTTAAAGGATTATGAGTTTGATCTAACCTACCACCCAGGAAAGGCCAATGTAGTGGCCGATGCCTTAAGTAGAAAAACCTTGCACACCTCCGCTTTGATGGTTAGGGAGATGGATCTAATTGGGGAGTTTAGAGACATGAGTTTAGCTTGGGAAGTTACCCCTAAAAGCATTAGGCTAACCTTGAAGGTTACCAACAGTTTGAGGGATCAGATTAGAGAGGGTCAGAAGTTAGACAAGTTTATCTTAGATCAACGAGAGTTACTTGCGCAGGGTAGAGACCTTAGTTTTAAGGAAGTGATGGAGTCTTGAGGTTCAAAGATAGAGTCTGTATACCAGACGTCCCAGAGCTTAGAAAGTTGATCCTTGAAGAAGGACATAGGAGTGGACTGAGTGTGCACCCAGGTGCCACTAAGATGTATCAGGACTTAAAGGGCATGTTTTGGTGGCCTAGGATGAAGAAATATGTGGCTGAGTTTGTGTATGCTTGTTTAGTATGTCAAAAGGCTAAGATAGAACACCAGAAGCCATCCGGAAAGTTACAACCATTAAGTATCCCAGAATGGAAGTGGGATAGTATCTCCATGGATTTTGTGTCTAGACTCCCTATGACTCTAGTTGGTTTTGAGGCTATATGGGTTGTCGTGGATAGACTGACTAAGTCCGCCCATTTCATCCCGATGAACATGGAATACTCTTTGGAAAAGTTGGCTAAGTTGTACATCAGGGAGATAGTTAGGCTACATGGTGTACCTTCTAGCATAGTTTCAGATAGAGACCCGAGGTTTACCTCTAGGTTTTGGAATAGTTTGCAAGAGGCTTTAGGAACCAAGCTTAGGTTAAGTTCAGCTTATCACCCTCAGACTGATGGTCATTCTGAGAGAACCATCCAATCCTTAGAGGACTTGCTTAGAGCTTGTGTGTTAGAACAGTCTGGTAGTTGGGACAAGTTTTTGCCCCTGATAGAGTTTACCTACAACAATAGTTTCCATTCCAGTATTGGGATCGAACCTTATGAAGCTCTTTATAGGAAGAGATGTAGGACACCCTTGTGTTGGAGTGAACCTGGTGATAGTGTTGTACTAGGACCTGAAATGATGCAAGAAACCACTGAAAAAGTGAGGATGATTCAGGAAAAGATGAAAGTGGCACAAAGTAGGCAGAAAAGCTACCATGACAAAAAAAGGAAGGTGCTCGAATTCCAGGAAGGTGATTATGTATTCTTGAGAGTTACTCCAACGACTGGGGTTGGTAGAGTGATGAAAGTGAAGAAACTTACTCCTAGATTCATTGGTCCTTACCAAATCCTAAAAAGAGTTGGCGAAGTCGCCTACCAAAGAGCCTTACCACCGTTCTTATCCAACCTTAATATTGTCTTCCATGTGTCCCAGCTCAGAAAGTATGTTCATGACCCTAGTCACGTGATAGTCCCCGATACCATACAGTTGAAAGAGAACTTGACGTTTGAGGTGTTACCCCTTCGAGTCGAGGATAGGAGGGTGAAGCAGCTAAGAGGCAAGGGAATTCCTTTGGTCAAAGTCGTTTGGAGTGGGGCTACTGAGGAAAGTGCTACGTGGGAGCTGGAAAGCAAGATGATGGAGTCGTACCCGCACATTTTCAACCTAGGTGATAGAAATTTCGAGGACGAAATTTTTATAAGGGGGTGGAATTGTAACACCTCAAGATTCACCATTATGTTTATATGTGTTAGTTCTGGCATGTATATGTTTGATATTTATATATATGTGTATATATTATTGCATATGATGATATGTATATTAATATATGATTATTTGCATTAATATGAGATTGTGTCTCTTAATGTTTGATTTTATATGTTAATATATAATATGTGATTTTATTAATAACAAGCGATTAAGAATGATATGATAAGATATCGTGTGATTTAGTATTTAAATAGAGATAGTGTTATTATTAGATTTTAGCCCCTCAACCAATCAGATTTGAGTCCTTATCAATATAAGATCATCATCTTTTTGTTTATATCTTAAGATCTTATCATAATCTCCTAAGGATCCTATCTAGGAATAACTACCAAATCTGTCGCTAACCTTCCATCGAATTTTTGACCATCTTAGAGTCCTATTTAGGATCCGATCATTAGACAATAATTTGTATATATTTCTCTGAGCTTTCTAACGACACCAAGAACGCCTCAATAGGAAACTCGTAGCTCAGGTTATGGTCAAAATACCGAACTGTATACAGTTTGGGCTGAAATAGGAACCCGTTATGACCCAAACTCATATATATACCATTAGACTCGACCTAAACCTAGTTTATACGACCCCAACACTCAAAACTTCCTCCCTACTTCCTCTTTAAATCCTTATGGTTTTTCTCCCTAAAACTCTCTCTAGGGAACCCGTTCTTGCATCGTTCTTCACTGCTTCTTGATGAATAGGGGTTCGTTGTGCTTGCTGTTTGGGAATTTAGAAAAGGTAAAATTCGTGCACCTTGTCCCTTGTGTTCTTTATTTAAAGTTATTGATCTCTTCCTTTTGATTTCTTGATCTTAGAGTTGAACCAAAGTGTCTCTTTGGCGTCCTTGAGGTCGTAGAAAAGCGCTAGTGAGACGGGACCCTAGTGGATCTTCTTTCTTCTTTTGAAACGCAAACCTTGTACCAGGTATGGGAGAATAATAGTGTATACACTAGGCTATGGAGTAGCGTAAGATGAGGGGTTCCCATGGCCCCTTTTATTGTCGTTATAATGTATTGATGCCATGGTCTGCCTGATTGTATGACTGAATTGTTTATATGTTTAATTGGATTAATTGATATGCTTATTTGTTATAATTGTTGAGTTGTTCATGATGTGGTATGGCTATTGAATTGTGTGACACCCTAACTCGGGTCATCACATGGTTACCCATTTGCGGAAATAAAACTTAATTTGCTGGTTGCTTTCGGAAAATAATGTTTTCTCAACATTTATCTTTTCAAAATATGGTGAATTTTTTTCTTCTTTTTAACCTCATAACAACAACAACTTAATCAAATCACACTTAAATACATAATGTATATAAGTCATACAATTATATTGCCTCATATGTTTCCATACCTAGATCATTATCAGTTTAGTTTATTCTCAAAACATAATATAACACAATAGGACCTAAACTGGTCGTAACTAACAGACACTACAACTGATAGAAGCAGCAACAGCATGCCCCGAACTAGACAGCCTTCTTCTTCTTGTAGAAATCATACCCCTTGTGCGGCTCTGATATGTTTATAAGGGTGAGACGCCAATATATGGATTTAACACAATAACTAAATGCGTGACACAAAAGAAGGCACATACACATATACATGTTTATAACAACATAAGCATTCATATTATAGCATATAGTTTATCAATGGGTTCCATACCCCAAACATCAACGTTGGAAAACTATGCATGAACACTTCAATACATCATCTAAACATTCACACTTAATCTCAGGAGATCCCCAACATCATTTAAAATGAGCTAATCAAGCTTGATTGCCAAAAGAGGCACGTCAATTTTACCATAGCACACTGTCCGGCATAGTGAGGACGTCGATTTATGGTTTTTCATTGTACGTCAATTGCCCAAAGGCACAATGAATTCGTCGATTACATGAATATCATAAAGATACCATGATTAACAAATACGTCGAGACATGAAGATCATCAAGATATCATGATTAACAGTGCATCGAGACATGAATATCATTAAGATGCCATGATTAACTCGGTAGGCATGTCTGACGAATATGCATGTAAAACACTTTGTTCTCGTCATTTTTCTTTGTGTTCAATCTTTCCTTTGCCGAAGCTCAAAGCTTGCGACCAACATAGTTTTAAAATTTTAAAACTTTCATTAATAACACAGGACTTCAAAGTCCGAGTGCTCAATCACGAAACCCCAGGACCGATGCATCAGTCTTAGGTTCGTGGTACTAGAAAACATCATTAATCTTTTACAATTGTTTATTACGTCGTGAAGTAGACACACCGTCTACTAAACACCAAGTCTATAACGTCATAAGAACACTAGCACCCCGACATTTCGGTTACTAAGTTCCATATCGTTGTTTACGTCATTTTTGTTCTGTGAAAAACAAATCCAAAATAAGATCTCCGCAACTTATCCATGTTACCGGAAATACGTCATTGAGTAAAACTCATTTACAGAAAATCCTTTCTACTTGAAATTCGTTTGTAAAACGTCAAATCATAGAAAATCTATTTTCCTTTGGAAACTCCTTTTTCCCGAAATAATGTCAAATCATCAAGAACTCTTTTACTGAAACTTCAACTCTAAAAAAATAAATCAATTGAGATTAAATCTCTTCCCAAAATAAGTACTACTGTTTTTAAACTCCCGCCGAAAATAATTTCGAAACTTGCCGTCGTTTAGCATTTTCAAAGAAAACATTTTTAAGTCCAACTTTGACCTTTCTTCTAAAATAATTTTCTTATATAACAAATAAGTTATTTTCGAATATTAATTTCACAAAATAACTTTTAATAATATTACGCAATTTCTTACGTAAAAATTAGCAGTAGTAAAATATTTTCACGGTTGCGTACTCTCTGTGACCCACAATTTACTTTTTCATTAATAAATCATTAAATAATAATATTTCTCAAAACTCATTATTTTTCCAAAACAATATTTTCCACCACTGTTATATTCCAACATTTCCCATAAAACACGGAATATAATTTACACAGCTTATTAAAGCTTTTATCTGATTAATCGGTTGTGCACTGACCACTGCAGATAATTAAATAAATTAAAAGC
Organism: Sophora flavescens; assembly: GCA_030762895.1. Lineage (NCBI taxonomy): Eukaryota > Viridiplantae > Streptophyta > Magnoliopsida > Fabales > Fabaceae > Sophora > Sophora flavescens. Next base: position 92,689,075 of record CM061062.1, on the reverse strand, counting down.
AAATCAATCACCGATACACAGATAAACAACACAACGTAAACAACATAAACAAATAACCACAACCACATATAAATTATACAAACTACACTAAAAGCAAATGGTTATTGAGAAAAATCCCTCAGGTAAGCTCCCCTTATCTCTCGAAGCTCCTCAGTGAAATTAAAAGAACTTTGTCGATTGTCGGAAACCCTAGTACACCGTAAAACAATTAACCTTCAACAACACATCCAAACAACCAATCAAAACAAGCAAAACAAACACCTAATCCTCTAAGCTAGGTCACGGCCTTCCTAGGTTTTAGTGGCTTAAAACTTCTAAACTTGCTTAAGTCATTGGATTAATGATCCTAAGTGCTTAATTCATTGAAACACATGATTAAACATCAAAGTTTGAATCAAAAACATCCTAACCCTCACAAACATGAATTGGGACAACACAAGGACATAGGGTTAGGGTTTTCATTTTTGACAAACCAACTTAGATTTAACATAAACACTTATTAACTAGATGATTACATGATCACTTTGATAAAACTTAACAAAATCATTCAAGTTCCTCACTAATGAATTTCGGCCAAGACATGAAAGACATGGTTAGAAATTTCAACTTGATACAAGAACTTGGATTTAGCAAATACATACCCTGGAAGCATGAGATCTATGATCATTTTCAAGTAGAAAAACAACAAGGTTCCTCCACCTCTCACTATAGGTTTCGGCCATGCTAAAAAAAATGAGGAGGAAGATTTTATTTGCAACAATCTCTTGGATTATGATAGTAGGGATGATTATAAGCACATAAAAATTGGTTTCACAATTTTAGGAGTTTTCTATGATTTAGGGTGATTTTTCAAAGTTCTAGATCTAGAAACTAAAAAGTGATGAACATAGATGAAATAAGCTTTGAATCATGAAACTTATTGAAGAACATAGACATGATTAGGGAAGGAGAATAGGATTCACCTCTTGAAGATAAAAAACAAGTGAAGATCCAAGGACTTGCTTCACAAAATGATGGTATGAACTTAGAACTTTTGGGTGTTTTTGTGTAAAGTGTGCAATAGGTAAATAATGAAGTGAAAGTATGCCGTTAAAGAGTGTGGGCTGCGCCACTTTTGAGGGACTAAGTGGAAAGGAGGTGGCTTCTTCAATGACTTAGGTGCAAATAACTCCTAGGGACCATTTTGCAAAATTCCAAAAGTATAGGGACTAGTTTGCAAATTCCAAAAGTATAGGGACTAGTTTGCAAATTCCTAATAGTTTGTAATTATGACCATGTGCATCACTTAATGTGTTCACATTGTGACTCACCATGTGATTCATCTTGTGTGAGTGGCCGACATTATCCGTTAGTGGCTCCTGGAAATCTCGTAATCTGCTCCGTTGCTTCCCCGATTCAATATGACGCCCGGATAAAATATAATATTTCACTTTTTAGTGAAATATTTAAAAATAACCAAAATCCTAGGAAATTAAATAAAAACCTTAAGTTTTTCTTTCACGAGTTAAAATTAGGTCATCTGAGCAGAAAAATTATACTGTCAGTGAAATTCACAGACCGGGTTCCGCCTGACTTTTCAACCTAAATTTTAATCGTAACTCTCTACCATCAAGTAGAGTGTAACTATGGTTTAGGAATAATTAAAATAATTTTCTAAGTCTCAGATAAAAATATAAATGTAATTATATAAATTTCTAATATTAGAAAACAGAAAAACTCGGGGTGTTACAAATTGTCTTATGCCATGAGTTTTGGTTGAATTGGTATGAATACCCATGATTATGAATGTTGTTGTTATGACATGGATTATGTTGATCACATTGACTGAATATGTTGTTGATGATGATGTTACCGTTATGTTGAATATGTTAATAATACTCTAATTGACTTAATTATGACTCTTAGTTAACATAGGAATTAAGGGATTAATTCCCCAAGCTTCATAAGACATGAACTGTGTTAGTGAGGGGTGAAGTATCATGCCGAATGTTTTAGTTAAGACCCTAGGATCTGATTTGAGAGAATTAGGGAGCCTAAACTCCAAGAACACGTTAAATTCTGCCCAAAACAGTATGGCCCTGTCCAGGAGAACGACTGTGCGGAACAGGGAGCACGACCGTGCTCCCAGTTTAATTCTGGAAAACAGGCCCCGCATTGATCACGACCGTGCAGGACAGTGAGCACGACCGTGCTGGGGGTTTAGTACTCCCGTGCTTCCCCCTACTGGTCAGAACTTAAGATTAATGAATTAAAGGGGTGTTTATCCCAATTATCCCCAGATGATGTAATAATACACTAATCAAATGATAACAAGTTAGATAACTTAATTAAAGATTAATTAAGATAACAAAGACTGATAAGCAGGTTAAGCCGGTACCGAATGGGTTACCACACGTTGTACCGCTTTGGTGCTTTTTGGCCAAAGTGCACTCGATGCTTTTTGGTCGAGATGTTGTTATGTTGGACCATGGTGCTTTTTGTCCAAGGGGGCCTTGACCCCACGGTGTGGGTCTAAGGTGTTAATGTTGATGTTGGTGATAAGTCTTGGGTGCTTTTAGGCCCAAGCAAAGGAGGTGGTTGCCTGATGTGTTGTTGTGCCATTTGCATAGAGCATTGGAGTTGATGTTGAGGGGGATGTTAAAAATAGGGGAGGTCGTCCTAGTTATGATGATCTGACCCAAGTCTCTGGTGGTTCACCCATGGTTTGGTGAACCGTGCACCCCCGAGGTGGCGTATCCAGTTATGATACGTCGGCTATCCAAGGGGTTCTTCCATGGTTTGGGGAACTGCCGGTGTTGGTGCTATTTGGCCAATACGGATATGTAACTCCGAAGTTGACTTCCTGAGTTAGTTGGATCCACGTGCATTGATGGAGTAGTGGAGTAGGGTTGCATTGTACTGCATAGCATATGTTGGATGATTAACATGTTGTTATGGTATTATATAATGATGTATAAATATTGTATGTTGTTATATTGCTATGCCATGCTATGATGTATGTTCATCTTATTCCCTATTCCCATGCTGTTGTGTTTACATGATTTCTTACTCCCTGTTTTCCTGTTTCCACTGTTGCATGTATTTCCTTATGCAGAGGACGGTGAGCAGCCAGCGGAGGAGTGACTCTGAGGAGCCGCGACTCTAGTTAGAATGCTGAGTTATAGTTGTTAGTTTTGTTAGTTGTTTTGTTTGTTTCGGTGATGTATCCGGATTTTGGTTATACCAGCTCTGTATGTGACATCGGGGTTGGGTTTTTCTTTATTTGTCTTGTTTATGTTTTACTGTTTTAAAACTGTTATTTCCGCGTTGTTTTTGTTGAGATGTGAAACCTTTTTATCCAAGTTTTTATTTTTTTTTCAAATAAATGCATGTTTTATAATTACCTCTTTTAAGTAAATATTTTATATTAACATGCGGGCTAGATGAGTGTCACATATGACCTGCAATCTCTTATGACTGCAAGTGTCTCACATTTGTCTATCATTCTTTCTCCTCTACCTCATATCCCTAATCCATGTAGGGAGATTTTCTTTTATCCCCCTATTGTCTTGTTCATTAGAACTTTGGCTAGGACTCCCTATCATGCCTCTGTTGTGATGTTACCTAATAGGTCTAGGTACTTCTTTCTTTTAGTAACAGGATTAAACTCCTTCTTTTGTCATATTGATTCCTTGTTACCCCTACCTCCATCTGTCTTAGCACAACAACCTCTTTCCCCACCTATACAGATAACTATTACCCGTCTGTCTCTGTCCGAGAGACTTTCCTGTGTCTTTTCTTCTTCTAATACTGACACTGTCTGAATCAGACCTTTGTTTAAGTTAGCTTTTCTTCCGTTCTTTTATTATAGAACTCTTCATCAACTCATCTTCCCTCGTATTACCTCACCCTTCTCTGTAACCAAGGCACCTCCAATCTTAGCTTTGCCCTGGTACTCAGACCAATCAGTTTCTTCAACCAGTCTGACAATAGAAGCCTCCACTTCTCAAACAGTGGATTTACATAATTTCAATATGCTTCAGGCTCATCTAGAGGAAGTCAGAAGACAACTGAATTAAGAAATGCATGCTAGATTGTTGCTACAATAAAGAGTTGAAGCTGTTTTTATTGTTTAGTCAGCCTAAATAATTATGTAAAATCTGCCTTGTACTTGAGAAGCTTATGATGAATGAAATCAGTATTGTTATTTTCTGTTCTTTACTTTTCTGTTTAGTCCTTTTTGTTGTTGACAAAAGGGGGTGAAAGTAAGTAAAGATGATTTGAGATGTATATGAAACTGGAACCGGGAGAAAGTAAGAAATATGATTGAAGTAATAAAGATTAAAAATCTGTCTTATTTTAAAGAATAAACAAGTTAAAATGGAATACTTGTCTTTAAGTACTTTTCTGATCTCACTTTCATAACTTTGATAATGTGCTAAGTAAACTTAAGTGCACTTGTCTTCACAACCCTTCTGACTAAGAAAATTTCAACTTGCCTGAATCTTAGTATTTCTTGTGTTGATATTTTCTAAGGTTCATTAAATCATCTTAATGTTTGTCATCATCAAAAAGGGGGAGATTGTTAAGTCTCTAAAATGTCTGATGTGCATTTCCCTAAGTTTTGATGAAAACTAAACATTTGGTTAATGAATTAATTAACCTTCGTATTGGTTGCTAACCTGTGTATGTAGTGTACATATGAAAATAGTAAGACTCACCTGTCTGCTTGCATAAATGATCACCTGTCTAAAGAAGCAAAAGTCAACCTGTCTGCTGACTAGGATTATTGACTTTATACATTGATGTTTCAATGTATCTTCTGATATGTTCCTATACTTATCTATGGTTCCTCAATGAAGAACTCAAGTACAGTAGCTTTTGGAAGATGTCCCTTCATACAAAGACTCTAAAGTTCTCTCTTTCTTAATCTCACGATTATCAAGAAAAGTCAGGGGCAATTTCAAGCAACCTAGGAAATCAGAGATGAAGTCCAGTTAAAGAATGTTTCCAACAGACCGTATTCCTTAGTACTCTTGGTTATTACACGAAAAGGGAAATGTGCTCTGCAAAGTACAAAAGCTCTCCGCACAACTCTGATATGGCTACTACACGATGCATAAAGCCATGATCCTTCATGTTAGAGTATAACCAACGTTCATATTGTATTAATGGCTGCCCAGAACGACTCTATTGCATTTAATGAAATTCTGCTCGAAGCCAACACTTGAAGGAATGTCTCTAACAGATCTTAAATGTTTGAAGGCTATAAATACAGAAGTCATTGAATATGAAGATACACAGAGAATATACAGCAGTAAAAGAGCCATTATTCTGTGCATTTATTCCTTCATTATTTCAATCTGTATTCTCCAATCATTTGAAGTTATTACGCAGTCTTTCCTAAGCTTACATTTAATTCACTCTCTGTTGTTAGTGAAAGAACTGTCTGTCTGATTGTATTTATTACAAACAAACTTCTCAAACAAACCTGAGTGAGCCTGAAGAGGCTAGGTGTGCAAAGAATACTTGTCTTGGAGCCTGAAGAGGCTAGGTGTGCAAACAATACTTGGAGTCTGTAACCTGATCAATTATAGTGAAAAAAACTTGGTGCTACCAAGGACTGGACGCAGCTCTTTGTGTTGAAGAGTGAACCAGGATAGACAACCGTGTTAATATCTCTTCCCTTAAACTCTTTAGTTGCTTTGATTATCATATATGCTTTCTAACTAAGGGGTTAAAGTGTTAACATTAAATTTGTTTTCAAGTTGTGTGCTTGCGTGTTTATTCTATTGAAATCTAACCAGACAGGTCACCTGTCTGTACTGTTCCTCCCCACTTGTCAGAAATTAGCTTCTGTGCTCGAAAAGTTTTCAACTTTGTTTTAAATTCTGATAAACACAATTCAACCCCCATTCTCGTGTTTATAATTGTCTATTTCATAACTAGCCAAGAACAAAACAATAAATTTTTTTTCTTTTTGCAAAGTTTTTTTTTGGTAAACTTTTACTATTTTTTCAAAACATTAATTAAAAAAACATCCGGACAAAATTAGGTGTTCACACCGGCAGATATTGAAATTAACAAAAACAGAACAAATACACCAAAATATTGAGAATTCCTGTGAGCATTTCCAACCTTTGACTATTCCACATATTCAGTTTGCTGCTACAAAAAGAGAATCATCAGTCACACATTCAAAACCACAGAGTCCATGTTCCTCCCATCTCAATTTGATTAGCCTCCCTATTCTTGTGCACAAAAGTAATGCTTTTCAGAATCAAACATATATTATTCAGTTTATTGCAAAAAACCCTCATGTTCCAAGGACACTCTTCTTTCCTTTCTACCCATACTAGAGCACTTTTAGAATCAGACTCAACAATTATCTCTCACTGCTTTAGCCAGTCCTATTCTAGGGGCATTTCTAAGGTAAAAACAATTGTCATGAACTCTGCTTCAATTGCGTGTCTTACACCAACTGATGCAGGAAACATAGCTTTAATTACACCCTGATTATCTCTCAAAACCCCTCCTATACCAGCCATACCCGGTTTGCCCTTTGATGAACCGTCTACATTCCACTTCCATTTATTTGGTGGTGGTGGACGTACACCACAGAATTCCTGCCCTTCTATTTTTCTTTTTCTTCCAAAGTTTAACACAATCAAGTTTTTGAACCACCTCACCTGGGCTAAAAGGGCAATTTGGACACCACCCTTTAAGCCAAAAGGCTAATGTTAGTTTTATCAAGCAAGCTCAATGGCTCCAATCAGTTTGTTAATAAAACCATACATGTTATAGCAGGTGGTAGTCATTACGAAAATGCCTTTGTACTTTACATTTCTTATTTAGATGAAGTATTTACTATTTAGTAATCAGAAACCGAAAATATTATGGACAAAACCACAGTAAAATACTAATTAAGTAGACTCAAAAGTAATTACAAATTTCCCCAAGTAAACCTTTATCCAAGTATATCTGAAAAGTACTCACTAGTGCAATAAGTGCTTTTTACGTCAGTTAAAATTGATTTTATACGTTAGAATATTGTCTGACGTAAATACAGCTGACGTTAATAGTTAATATTTTAACGTCAGTTGTGGTAAAGAACTGACGTTAAATATAAAACTATTAACGTCAGTTCTTTAACACAACTGACGTTAATTTTGTTAAAATTAACGTCAGTTGTTTAAACAACTGACGTTAAACATAAAACTATTAACGTCAGTTCTTTAACACAACTGATGTTAATTTTGTTAAAACTAACGTCAGTTGTGGTAAAGAACTAACGTTAAAGGTTTTAATTTTAATGTCAGTTTTTTATTGCAACTGACGTTAATAGTGTACTGTATATTTTATAAAATACTATTAACGTCAGTTGTTTGATACAGCTGACGTTAATAGATTTTTTTTTTTTAAATTCAGTTTTAAAATATCACTCCCCTTAGCTATCCCTGCATTCAGTAAATATCCCAGTAACATAGAATATCACACACATTACAGAATTGCAAACACTACCCTTAAATTTCAATATTAACAAAAAGAAAAGAAATATACAAAGGACCAATGGGGGGACTTAAAACCAAAACCCATGTATAGGAAAAACATAACTATCTACAAGTATATATATATATAAATTTTAGTCTCTGATGTCTAAAAACAAAACTACCAATCTAAGGATATATATATACATGTTATTAATTAGTTTCTAAAGTCTAACAAAAAAACTATTCATCTAAGTATTGTGGAGGTATCTTGTCAATTCCTTTTTCAGCCGCATGCTAGAAGAAGAATTCAGCTAAGCGCATCCTCAAGTCTCTAAACTCATCTTCTTGAAGAGGCGATTGGTCGTTAAATGCCTACACACGTTCAAATAATAATAACATTAACGCAAGTCATCTTCAAAACTATAATATATAATTTAACAAGTTGTTTAAATATTACCTTATTCCATCCATCCGTAATAGATGCGGAGACTATGTTCAGCATATGAAGCATCACATAATAGCCACACAACCACCCGTCAGGTTGAAATCGAGACTACAAACAAAATTAATTTCAATATCAGTTGAATATACATATAAATTAGTAATTATAATATTAATTATTTGATAAATAAACTACCAAAACTTGAGGATGGTCCATTCAGGATTTGCTTTAGCCTTAGAAGTCCTACTTCTCCCGTTGGTGCAACTTATGCTACTCACCTTCAGCGCGCTATCATAAACAAATAATCATGTCAATTAACAAATTCATATATCATGTGTGTAATAAACTAAAAAAAATGATATTAAAACTTAAATTAAATTTAAGATTAGTTACTTACTTATTTACAACTTCCACCACCTCCTGTGGCGGCTTTTGGTGGAGTGAGCATAAGAATATGACAGTATGCCTAGACGGGTGAAGTACGAATAACTGCCAATGGTTTTTCATACAGTAGGGAGCCAGATATAATTCTTTCTGATTGTCTCCCAACAAGTTCCCTATGTATTTACTAAATGCATCCCCAGCAAAGAATTGAGGCACAAGGATTGACGGATCTAAGAAGCCGTAAACTGATGCAACGCCCTTATCAAGCTGAAGACGATGGAGATACCTAAGATATGAAAAGGTGTGGACGTTAATTACATAATATATATATTGAAATTAAAATAAATTATTAAATAGAAAAATACCAAAAATAAATAAGTTATAAAATTAAAATTAACTTACGTGCACCAGAGACTCAAAACCGTGCTGGCCATCCAGACGTTATTTCTGCAGGCGTGCCCGAGATCTTCACCACAGAAGGAAAATATCCTCCGTTGATTTGGGCATGCCACCCATCCATCGTGCTCCAATGGACATTCAAAAATCTCAAACGCATAATCCTCACCAAGTGAGAACAAACGAGTGACAGGTGACAGCGACACCGACTTCGACTTGGCTTTCAATTTAGGAAAAATAAAATAGATAAGTTGTTGATAATTTAAAAAAAAACAAGAAATTATTTGACTAATTTGGACATTAATAATGAATACATACCTTTGTTAACATTTCGAGCTCACGTCGTTTGTAGTCCAACTCAAGCTCACGCCTTTTGATTTCCAACTCAAGCTCATGGCATTGGACTTCCAACTCCTGCTCCCAAGCTGCCAACTCATCGTCCTCCACATGTGCCCTACTATAACTCTCTTTTGTGCTCACATGTGAAGGGTTGGCATGCCCTGCGGTGTCCTGGGATGAACCGACGGAGGAAAGCTCTCTGGCAAGCGCCTGCTTGAATTCTGGGTTGGATATTAAGCTTTGCATCAGATGTGTTGTAATAGCAGGGTTGGAGATGAGGTGTTGAGTAATGTCATCCAAAATTGATGCTTCATCGACCACCCGCTTTCGTGAAGCAGACTTGCCATAATATTCTTTGATGGTCACGTTCCCAGGAACACCGATAACCCGACCAGGATGGTCTTTCTTGCCTAGAGAAGTCATCAAGACGTCCCGTCGTCCAGAAGGGACGAATGAGCCCTGGGAGTGTAACACCCCGATTTTCGCTGCTTTGTAATATCGGCAATAAATATATAAATATATATTTTAATCCGAGACTTAGAAAATGATTTTGGATAAACCAAGGTCATTTCTTTGTTATACTTATTTTCATAAGGTTACGGGGAAGTTTTTGGTTGAAAACTCAGACGGAAGCCGGTCTGCGTTTTCTGTGTTTTCACTGACAGTAAAAGTTTACTGCTCAGAAGACCTAATTTTAACTCGTGAACAAGATGAAAAATGTTTTTATCGTATTTACTACGATACTGGAAGTTTTGAAAATTTTGGTAAAAAATTAAAATATTATATTTGTTGCGGGCGTATACGTCGAGATATCTCTAGGAAAAGCATGCGTCAGATGAATCGAGTAGTCGGGAACGTAGCAGAGATGATGGATTTGACCGACTTGCCGAGCATTTATGACGAGCTTATCCGTGTCATAATGGCCATAATGGCACATTTATGACAAAGTGACTTTTTGCTATGAAATGATCATTTTGCCCTTGTCTATTTATGACAATTACAAGCCATGCCATTGGAAAATTTGACCAAATCCAACCCAAAACTCACGTCTCCTTCCTCCATTCCAATCACTTGGACATCACTTTTCCTAAGCCATAAATGACATTTATGTTAAGTGGATGAGTTATAAGGCAAAGTCATTCTCTCATCAATCACCCGAAACTGCCACGAAATTCTGACCAGTTTATGATCTGAATCTCGAAAAACTTCCAACATGAAAGTTGTTCATCTTTCTCTCTTATTTCCAACGACATAAAGAGCATCCAAAACGGACAAGTATGTTGAGAGATATATCCAAATTACTAAAACTGTTCTAAACCCTCATCATGTTCATCTTCTTCTCCAATGTTCTCAAATCTTCTTCAAGTTTCTTGATTCTTCTTAACCTATCCTTGACTCACAAAATCAGCCAACTTTGGTCAAGATAAGCTTGCATTAAATGTGGCAAAATCATCATCATGACACTTTATTGACAATTTGCAAACTAGTCCTTCAACTTTTGGAATCTTTGCAACTTGGTCCATAGAACTTAATTGCATTTGAATCCTTTAACAAGACAACTCATCATCATCTAGATCCTTCCTAAGATGGCTCCACTATCCCTATAAATACCATACTCTCACTTTTCACTTAGTTTCTTTTGCCATTTGTTTAAAAACCCTAAAGTTATAAGTCTTCTAGTGTTAGATTTGTGAAGAAAGTTATTGGATCTTCACTTGTTCTTGATATCCAAGAGGTGAATCCTATTCTTCTTCTCTAATCATGTCTATGTTCTTCAATCAATTTCTTGATTCAAAGTTTATTTCATAGTTGTTCATCACTTTTAAGTTTCTAGATCTAGAACTTTGAAAATTCATAACCAATTCTATAAAAATCCTTTTGACATGAAACCGATTGCTATGATCTTATAATCATCTCTATTTTCATCATCTAGAAGCATGAGATCATGAGAAATTTCTTTCCTTGATTTCTGGTCATGGCTGAACCTAGGTCAATATCATGTTCATAGGTTTTGTTTCATTTTCATGTCTTGATTCATGATTCAATCTTCTAGTATCTTGATAGTTCTTGTATTTAAGTATATATAAGATCAAAAATCAAACTCTAACCTAGTGATTTCATCAAGGCCGAAACCCTAGTTCTTGGAACTAGATGAGTTTTGTTCAAAGTTTTCATTAATGATCTTGTTAATCAAGCTATTAGTATGTATGATTAATAAATCCAAGTTGGTTTATTAAACTAAGAACCCTATCCCTATGAACATGTTAAGGCCGAATCTTAGTATATGAGAGTTAGGAAGTTTTGAGTTTGAAACTTAATTGTTTAGTCAATAATCTATGATTTAGGTTAATTAAGGACCATTAATCTATGACTTAATCATGATTAGCAATTTTAAGGATTTTGAACCCTAAAAGTCAGCCATTGGCCGAAAACCTAACCCTAAAGGTTAGAGGATTTTGTTTCAAATTTTAGTATTGTAATAAGTAATCTATGTTAGTTAAGACTCTAGTAACTAGGATCCAAAAGATGGCATTAAGAAGATAACCTTAAACCTAATTTCTAAGTCTTGGCCGAACCTAGCCCTAAAGTGTAATAGATGGTTGTTAGTTGATTAATTATAGTTATGTTGTTTGGATGAAGGTGGTTGTGTTAACTCGTGGCGGGATAACGAGGATCGTCGTGTACGTATTTCCGGTGCTAGCTCAGGTGGGGAAAAGAATCAACCTATCGTCGGAATCGATAAGTAGTAGATTATATGATAATTGTGTAGGGCGACCTAAACCCTACTAGTAGTTGAGTAATCGACAAGACCAAAATCTTATTGGAAACCTTTTCTGTAAAACCAATGGTGATTTGGGGGATTGTAGGTTTATCGACGTTAGGATGATTTTATCTTATCTGAGGTTGATTGAATTTATTATTATTATTGCATTGCTTATATGATATTTTGTGGTATTTGAATTATTTTCTGATATTGTGTTATGCATGATCTGCCTGGTTTTTAATATTGTGCTTAGCTGATTTTAAGTAAGGATATGTGTTGTTCGGGATATAATTGTTTGGGTGAGAGAATAAAGGTGATTTAGAGGTGCCTAACCTAATTAAGTGGTTTTGTCTATGAGGAAAAAGGCGTTGAGACTTTGATGGAAGGTTGAGGCACTAGGTAGTTATTGATGTAATTTAGGGAGATTCATTTATCGAGATATTGTTAGTCACAGCCGTGTGAGTGGAACACACGAGGTCAGGATATCCTATTTTGGGGATATCGGATATTGCGGGTGAGTGCCCTACGGATGTGGATGCCGAGGTAGATTATCGTAATACTCTTTAGTTCTTGACGAGTTCGCATGTTCTTGGCACTGGACCGTTATGGATTGATACTCCTTGACGAGTTCGAATGTTCTTGGCACTGGACCGTTATGGAAGGATGTTCCTTGACGAGTTCGTATGTTATTGGCACTGGACCATTTTAGACTAATACGTGTTTAGTCTTTGATGCGTTCGAAAGTTATTGGTACTGGACTGTTCTGGACTACTGACTGATGTGACAGGAGTGAAGATGGCCACATTAGTATCAAGTTTTAGTTGCATGGGATGAGGGTAGAGGATGATATAGTGAATTGAGGATGATTGTTGATTTTGAGTGATGCGTGTCTGTGACAATTACTGTATAATTTACTATTACTCTTTTCCGCTTTTTGATGATAGAACTGTTTCTTATTCCCTATATCTTTCTGTGTGTTGTATTTTATTTATGATGTGATCGTACGAGAAGACCCGATGGAGGAACCAATTGCTGAGGAGTTAGATGGAACTCCTTACGAACCAGATGCTGGAGGTCGAGCGGTGATTCATGGCGATTAGAGTATAGACATTATGGCCAGTGTGTCTAAGGAGTATTTATAATTCCGCTAAGTATGTCTGTAGTGAAGTTTAGGCATGTGAGGGATCCTACCGAGAGGGTACCCTAAACAGTGTTTTGGTAATATAATAAATAAACATGTGTGTAATTATATAGTACAACTTTGGTGTGTTTTATATTTGCATAAGTTATATAATTATTAATTAAGTTTTAATTTTTACGTATTTTCAACAGTAAGCGCGTGATTAAGTAATTAAATATTAAGGTTTTAATGTAATAATACGATGGGGCACATCGGGGTGTCTCAGGGAGGATTGTGCTTTAAGATCCATCTACAATGAAAAAATGAAAAAACGTACAAGTGAAAAGTGTTAAAAATATCTATACAAATATCAATTGAAATCAAGTTAATTGTTTACTTACAATCTTATCTGCCACTTTGCGAGTGGCATCAACTTTAAAAGATCCCGTCTTTGTCATGCGGCCGGCAAACCAGACATCCTCGCGGTCGATGTCCGACGGAGGACTTAATGGTGTGCCCTCAGGCACCTCTCCTCTTTCAATCCTAGCAGAGTGCTCTTCCTGCTTCACCCTCAGCCTATCCGCCATCATCTCCTCGATCCGAGTCTGGTACCCACCCCGAGACATGGTGTGGCGGTGGACGTTCTTCACCTGATTCTGCCGACCCTTATCTGCCTTAGCCTATTCAAACAAAAACACATAATTAAATACAGTTAAATGATCTATAAGAAGCATACAAAATTAACTTAATCAACCAACCTGAAATTCTCCATCCTGTCGACTCCTAGCAAACATATCCCAAGTATCCTGATCAATCCAGGGATAATCCGAGAACATTTTATCAAGCCGCTTCTTCCCAGATACATAGTACCTGGTAAGATCATGCTTGAACCCATTCCAATGCTTTGATGCCATTTTCATACATTTATGATGATGATCCTCGTCATTTGGCACAGTCCAAGCTACCTACACATTAAATACATAACAACTGGATGGATTATAACTCGGATAATTATCTAATAATGTAAATCAAATGAATGTAAAGGTAAAATACCGTGATAGCCTCCCAAATCTGATCCTTAACGTTCTGTGGAACGTCATTCCAGTTGTTGTAGTTGATGCTTACGTGCTGCTTCGCTTATAGAAACACCCACTTATTAAATTCTTTAGCATGGGGTCCCTGGGCATTTAGATTAGCATCGAAGGACACCTCAAGCTTCTGTCCGCTTTGCCTGTCCTTCTCTAGTTTCTTCAACGAGGTGGCTCCTCTACCCCGTTTCCTATGAGCCTGTGATGTCTGTATGGACAAAAAAAAATATAAAATAGAGGGTTGTAACATTATAAACTTACACTAAAAAGAAGGACTAAAGATAGTATATAACATGTAAACTTACACTAGAATCAGGCGTAGGCGTGATCGGGTCCTGCGAAACCGCCACAGTGTCCTCCCGTGCATGTGGGCTATCCGACTGATCCATATGTATGCCTGTTCAGAAAGGCTGAACACAATCGATGTTGTCCAATACATACAAATGTGCTTGAAGCACTTCCTCCCGACCCTTGCTGTTAATTCTTAAGCCATGTGTACCCTTATCTTGACATCTGATCTCATCATGCCGAGGCTTAGGAACCCCTATAGGATCCGTGTTATGAAGGTAGTCCGAACAAAACTCAATATCTTCTTCTGCAACATACCTTTGAACAATAGATGCTTCCGGACGATGAGGATTCTTCACGTACCCTTTCAAGATCTTCATGTAGCGCTCAACTGGGTACATCCATCTCAGAAAAACCGGCCCACATAATCTAATCTCCCTCACCAAATGAACAATTAAGTGAACCATTATGTCGAAAAAGGAAGGAGGAAAATACATCTCCAATTGGCACAAGATTGTAGCAGCCTCAACTTCCAAGTCATCCAACATACGGGGGTCAACGACTTTGCTACATATAGAATTGAAGAATGAGCACAACCGAGTAATGGCATGTCTCACATTTTTTGGAGCAATACCACGAATAGCAACTGGCAGAAGTTGTTGCATCAAGATGTGACACTCATGAGACTTTAAGCCAACCAATTTAAGATCACTAGAGACAAGCCTCTTCATATTTGAAGAGTAACCATGTGGAACTTTGATGCCCTGAAGACACCCGCAGAAACTTTGTCTTTTTTTTTTTTTGACAAAGTGTGACATGCTGGCGGCAAATAAGTCCGCTTACCATCCTCAACAACTGGAGCTAACTGCTCTCGTATACCCATAGCAACGAGGTCTAGACGAGCATTGACACCATCCTTTGTCTTGCCCTGAATGTTGAGAAGCGTCCCGAACACACTATCACACACATTTTTCTCCACATGTATCACATCAATGCAATGTCTGACATCAAGCTTGTGCCAGTATGGAAGATCAAAGAATATCGACCTCTTCTTCCATATGTTTTTCTCAGCAGCTTTACCTTTCTTTTTGGACTTTCCGAATATAACATTGATGCCCTTTACCCTCTGATAAACCTGCTCTCCAATTAAGGCCGCCGGAGCTTCTTCTGTCTCTTGGCATCCATTAAAAGCTTTTTTCATCTTACGATATGGGTGATCACGTCTAAGAAATCTCTGATGCCCAAGGTAAACCGTCTTATTTCCATGATGCAATTGAGTGTTCACATATAGGGCATGCTTTATGCCCCTTGACACTGTACACGGACAAGTTACCGTATGCTGGAAAGTCGTTGGTGGTGCAAAATAACATGGCACGAAGCTTGAAAGTCTCATGAGAATACTCATCAACTACATCAACACCTTCCACCCACAGCGTTTTCAAGTCTTCAATCAAGGGACTTAGATAAACATCTAAGTCATTTCCCGGTTGCTTTGGGCCAGAAATCATCATAGACAACATCATGTATTTGCGCTTCATGCACAACCAAGGGGGCAGGTTGTAAATTATCAATAGAACAGGCCATGAACTATGAATACTACTCATGTTACCATAAGGATTCATTCCATCCGTAGCAAGTCCAAGCCTTGGGTTTCTTGGCTCATCGGTGAAATCCGGAAACATAGTAGCAGTATTCTTCCATTGCATAGAATCAGCAGGATGACGAACCTTTCCATCACGTTTCCTCTCATCATTATGCCATCTAAGATTCTTCGCATCTTTCGCATTGGCAAACAATTGCTTGAACCTTGGAATTATTGGAAGATACCACAACACCTTCGCAGGAGGACCCTTTTTTCTCACATCATCAAGATCATCATCATCATCACCACCCTTCACTTTGTATCGTGATAACCCACATTTGGGGCGATCGCGAATGTCTTCATGAACACCGATGTACAATATGCAATCATTGGGGCATGCGTGTATCTTCTTATACTCCATACCCATCGGACACAATACCTTCTTGGCCTCATAGTTACGGTCAGGCAATGTGTTGTCCTCCGAAAGCAAGTCTTTCAACACTTCAAGCAATTCCGTTAAGCTTTTATCGGTCCAACCATTTCTCGCCTTCACACAAACCAATTTTAGCACCGCCGACAACCGTGTATGAGTAGTACACCCTGGATATAAAGGCTTATCCGCATTACCGCACAACCTATCATACACATGAGCTCGATGAAAAGATTGTTGTCCAATATCACGGATCATGTCCTCTACTCGATCATCCTCCATATCTACGTCAACGTCTTCACTTTGGGAGACACTTGCCGTACTACTCAACAACACATCACCATGCCATATCCATCTTGTATAACTCAAGCAAATCCCTTCACAAATCAAATGAGTACGTATATCATTCACCGTACATTTCCTCGTATTCAAACACTTGACACAAGGACAATAGAACATTCCATTACTATTAGGAACATTCCTTTGAGCAAATTCTATGAACTCTCCCACCCCCTTCAAATACTCAGCACTAGTGCGCTTACAAACCATTCAACTACGATCCATAACTAGATAGGTTATGTAGATATACAAAACATATATCCAATATAAGGACAATACGGGAGATTTAAAACTAGTTTTTGAAGATTGCCAAGCACTGGTCACGGCCTGGCAATGATGTCCATCACTGCCGTAACGTGCCAACTGAACCAGACCCTCACAGGAAGAACTGATCACGACCTAGCCGTGATGAGCATCACGGCCGTGACAGACCAACCAGCAGAGCAACTTACACTCAAAACCAAAAATAGAGACATTCCAAACAACTCAAACTCACAGTTTCAAGTTTCAACTACTGAGACTACAGTTTCAACATACACTCAAAACCAAAAATAAAAAAATGTGCCCTAAAGACTCGCCAGAAATAGGTGCTCACGTGGTGGTGGGGAGGGGAGCTCGAGTGGTGGCCAACGTTCGATGTGGTTACTGAGAGCAGAGGGATAGGGACAGTTAGTGCGCGGGAAGGGGAAAGAGAGACGTCAAGTTATTGCCAAGAATGAGCGGGAAAGACAGAGTTAGGGTTAAGAGTGTACCTCACGGTGGTGGCGAAGAAGCCCTCGTGGTGGTTGCGGTGGAGATGAGCTCGCGATTAGGGCAGAGTGAGAGTGAGAGTGAGAGTTGAGAGTAAGAGTGAGCGTGGTGAAAAGAGAAGAACAGAGACGTACAGAGCGAAGTGCAGAAGGCATGCGGGTGTAAACGTTATAATCAAGAACCAAAAATAAAACAACATTTTACGTCAGTTGTTTGTAACAACTGACGTTAAAGGTCATTTATTTAACGTTAGTTGTCTTAAGAAACTGACGTTAAAAGTCATTGTTTAACGTCAGTTGTATTAAACAACTGACGTTAAAAATAAATATTTTTTATTTAAAAACACTTTTAACGTCAGTTGTTGAAGACAACTGACGTTAAAAGTGTATAAGTTTCTGCAAAAACATTAATTCCATTGACTACTGTGCTACTTACCCATGAGCATTAAGTTTATAGATCAGTTTTCAAGAAAATCAGCTAGCCTCTCTTCTCTATATAAAGTACCATTCTTCAGATCATCGATCATGTACAGCCTCTTCTTTTCCTCTATATTTCGTGCATTTTCTATTCCTTCACAAAATGGCTCTGAGACTTTTGTTATTTCTTGCTATACCTAGACTTAAAGGTCTCTGCCTTAATGGTCAAAAAACTTCTGAGGTTGAGTAAATCACGTAATATGGATGGTAAGGTTGTGTAAATCACGTAATGTGATTCCCTCATTTTATTTCATCCCAGTCATCCCTTTCACTTTGCTTTGCCTGCAAGTGACTGTGGATTCAAGACGATGCATCAAGGAATTCCAGTTAAGGAGGTGATGCAAAGATCCCTTTTACTTTGCTTTCGCTGCTAGTGACTGTGGATTCACGCGCGATGCATCATGGAATTCAAGTGAGGGAGGAGATGCATCCATTAATTGGAGTTTCTGAGGACAGGGCTGAGAAGAATAAATGATGTTGAAGCATAAACTTTTATTATATTTTAGGGCTATGTTGCAGAATTTTTTTATCTTTTAATCATGTAATTGTAACTTATGAATCGCTTCAATGACTTGTTTTATGTTAAGTGTTTATTTATTTTCATTTGCACAAGAATTTGTTTACTAATTCAAGCTAATTAATTAAGATTAAAAATAAACTTGTTTTAAAAAAAAAGTTTAGAAATAAACTGCACTATATGGAGTGACCTGCGTTAAGGGTGACAACAGGGCATTTCAGATAGGGATAAAGGATTATTTACGTCAGCTATTTATTTAACTGAAGTAAAAATCAAACTTTTAACGTCAGTTGTATAAACAACTGACGTTTAAAATAAATATTTTTTATTTTAAAAACAATTTTAACGTCAGTTGTTGAAGACAACTGACGTTAAAAGTGTTTAAGTTTCTGCAAAAACATTCATTCCTTTGACTACCGTGCTACTTACCCATGCACCTTGTAACTTAATCCTCTTAATGAGCATTAAGTTTATAGATCAGTTTTCAAGAAAACCAGAGAGTGTTTATTCTCTATATAAAGTGTCATTCTTCTGTATCAGTCTGTAATACACCCTCTTCTTTTCCTCTATATTTCGTGCGTTTTCTATTCCTTCACAATATGGCTCTATCACATTTGAGACTTTTGTTATTTCTTCCTATACCTAGACTTAAAGGTCTCTGTCTTAATGGTCAAAAAACTTCTGAGATTGAGTAAATCACGTAACATAGATGGTAAGGTTGGGTGAATCACGTAATGTGACTCCCTCACTTTATTTCATCCCCTCATCAATTCCACTCCGCTTTCGTCGCAAGTGACTTGGATAAAGCAGATGGAGCATAAGGAATTCAAGTGAGGGAGGAGATGCATCCATTGGAGTTTCTGAGGACAGGACTGAGAAGAAATTGATGTTGAAGCAGAAACTTTTTTATATTTTAGTGCTATGTTGCAGAAATTTTTTATCTTTTATTCATGTAATTGTAACTTATGAATCGCTTCAATGAGATACAATTTGATTATACATATAACTTGTTTTATGTTAAGTGTTTATTTATTTTAATTTGCACAAGAATTTGTTTACTAATTCAAGCTATAATTAATGAAGATTAAAAATAAACTTGTTTTAAAAAAAAGTTTAGAAATAAACTGCACTATATATATGGAGTGACCCGTGTTAGGAGTGACAACAGGGCATTTCAGATAGGGATATAGGATTATTTACGTCAGCTATTTATTTAACTGAAGTAAAAAATCACACTTTTAACGTCAGCTGTATAAAAAACTGACGTTAAAAATAAATATTTTTTATTTTAAAAACACTTTTAACGAAGTTTTATTAAACAACTGACGTTAAAAGTGTATAAGTTTCTGCAAAAACATTCATTCCTTTGACCACTGTGCTACTTACCCATTCACCTTGTAACTTAATCCTCTTAATGAGCATTAAGTTTTTAGATCAGTTTTCAAGAAATTCAGGTAGTCTCTCTTCTCTATATAAAGAACCATATTCTTCTGTATCAGTCGATCTGTATTACACCCCCCTCTTCTTTTCCTCTATATTTCATGCTTTTTCTATTCCTTCACAATATGCCTTTATCATATTTGAGGTGTGGTTATTTCTTCCTATTCCTAGACTTAAAGGTCTCTGTCTTATTGGTCAACAAACTTCTGAGGTTGAGTAAATCACGTAACATGGATGGTAAGGTTGGGTGAATCACGTAATGTGATTCCTTCACTTTATTTCATCCCCGTCATCCCTTTCACTTTGCTTTCGCTGCAAGTGACTATGGATTCAAGACGATGCATCAAGGAATTCCAGTGAAGGAGGTGATGCAAAGATCCATTTCACTTTGCTTTCGCTGCTAGTGACCGTGGATTCACGCGCGGTGCATCATGCAATTCAAGTGAGGGAGGAGATGCATCCATTGGAGTTTCTGAGGACAGGACTGAGAAGAAAATGATGTTGAAGCAGAAACTTTTTTATATTTTAGGGCTATGTTGCAGAAATTTTTTATCTTTTAATCATTTAATTGTAACTTATGAATCGCTTCAATAAGATACGATTTGATTATACATATAACTTGTTTTATGTTAAGTGTTTATTTATTTTAATTTGCACAAGAATTTGTCTACTAATTCAAGTTAATTAATTAACATTAAAAATAAACTTGTTTAAAAAAATGGTTTAGAAATAAACTGCAATATATGGAGTGATCTGCGTTAAGAGTGACAACAGGGAGATGACAACGAAAGAAATGAGTTTCATAATTATTTATGTCAGTTATTTATTTAACTGCCGTAAAAATCACACATTTAACGTCAGTTGTATAAACAACTGACGTTAAAAGTGTTAAAATCACTTTTAACGTCAGTTCTTTACACAATTGACGCAAATAGTGATTTAATATTTAAAAAACTGCCACCACCTCATTTTTAACGTCAAACATATGGTCAACTGACGTAAAATGTTCCCGTATATTACATTATTTCCACTAGTGACTGCACCTTATATGCAATATACAATAGTATTCAACTTTACTATCACATAATTATAACAGACATATTCCACGTAGTATCAAACCTTATAGTAAAAAACACATTACTATTATTGCACATGAGTGACACTTTATTGAAATTATTACTCCATAAGAGCTAGATACGTAGTTGTTGCATTATACTATGATGTGCAGCAAATGATAATAAGATACGAATAGCTTCTAGTCTAGCAACTGGTGCAAACGTTTAACTATAATCTATACCTTCTTCCTGTGAATAACCTTGTGCAACAAGTCTAGCTTTATTTCTTATCACCTTACCATTTTCATCAAGCTTGTTTCTGTAAACCCATTTGGTTCTAATAATTGATTTTTCTTTTGGTAAAGGCACAAGAGTCCATACTTCACTTCTCTTAAACTAGTTCAGTTCTTCCTGCATTGCTAGAATCCAGCCCTCGTCCAGTAGAGCCTCGTCTACTGTTTTTGGTTCTAACTCAGAGACTAAATCAAAAACATCTTGCTCTCTGAATATAGATCGGGTTTTTAGCCTATCATTGGGTTTCCCAATGATTTGATCTTATAGGTGATAATTCATCAAGTATCAAGATCTTTGAACATTTTCCTGATGAGAAGTTGAAGTTTCTGACTTTATGTTGTTGAGGATCGTCCACTTGATCATCAGGTTTGACATTTGCTTGATTTTTAGAATCTTTGATAAATATGCAACAACTTTATCAAGCTTTGATAATTTCTTATCAGGCTACTTGTCATCAAACCTAACATGTATACATTCTTCTACTACTAAGGTTCTAGAGTTGTAAACGCTAAACCCTTTGGACGACTCAAAATACCCTAACAGAAATCCGTTATCTACTTTAGCATCAAACTTACCAAGTTGATCTTTAGTATTTAATATATAGCATTTACAACCAAAA
Source organism: Sophora flavescens (assembly GCA_030762895.1). Classification (NCBI taxonomy): domain Eukaryota; kingdom Viridiplantae; phylum Streptophyta; class Magnoliopsida; order Fabales; family Fabaceae; genus Sophora; species Sophora flavescens. The sequence continues at coordinate 92,667,283 of CM061062.1, read as the reverse complement.
GGATGAAAGTAAGATATGTTGGGTTTTCGACCTTTCCACAATTCATAAGGAGTCTTATTCAAGATTGGTCTAATGCATATTCTGTTCTGAATGTAGCAGGCGGTATTAACAGCTTCAGCCCAGAAGTGTCTAGGGACAGAGTTATCATTGAGCATTGTTCTAGCCATCTCTTGAAGAGATCCGTCTTTCTCTCTACCACACCATTTTCTACTGGTGTTCCAGGTATTGAGAAGTTGTGAAGTATACCACTTTCTTCACTGAACTTTTGGAATAGCTCCTTTTCAAACTCTCCCCCATGGTCACTTCTAATTGAAGTGATACATACGCCTTTTTCATTCTGTACACATTTTCAGAATACATAGAAGACCCTGAAAGACTCATCCTTGTGAGCTAGGAACACAGCCCATGTCCATCTAGTGTAGTCGTATACTATGACTGGACCATATTTCTTCCCACTAACAGAGGCAATCCTAGTTGGTCCAAACAGATCAAGGTGTACCAGCTCGAGTGGTCGATTGGTACTAACAATATTCTTATATTCAAAGGAACCTTTGACTTCTTTTCCCTTTTGACATGCATCACAGAGAGCATCAGATTTGAACTTAAGGTTTGGTAATCCTCTCACGAGGTTATACTTATTTAGCTTTGAAATTAATTTCAAGCTTGCATGACCTAACCTTTTGTGCCAAATCCATAGCTCATCTTCAATGGACACTAGACATGAGACACTTTGATTTTTGAGATTTCTATACTCATGAGACAGAATTGATGAGTTGTGCAGTAATTCATCAAATGCATCTTGAAGAGTGGATGGGTCAGAATCCATTACCTCAGTATCAGTGTATTCATTTTCTGATGATGTATCAGCCATGAGACAGATATTTGCCTTTTCATCAGCTTCATTTTCTTCATCCGATGAAGACAGGTCCAGATCCTCCCAAGTAGCCATCAAACCCTTCTTCTTTTTGAAGAACTTCTTTTTGTCCTTCAGATCTGAGCAGTCAGCCTTGAAGTGACTAGGCTTCTTGCGTTCGAAGCACAGAGGTGGACCTTTTTCTTTGGAGTCTGATTTCTCCTTGAGGAACTTTTTGTTGAACTGCTTCCTTTTGAAGCCATCTTTCTTTCTCCACATATGTTGAATCTTTCTGGAGATGAAAGACAGCTCATCCTCATCAGATCCTTCATCACTGTCAGAAGGTTCTGCTTCATCTGAGGATTCCTCAGCTTTAAGAACTTTGGATGAGGTAGCCTTCTTTGCCTTTAGGGCAATAGACTTTCCTTTTCTGGAACTCTCTTCTTCATTGAGCTCAAGCTCATGAACTTTCAGAGATCCAAGGAGTTCCTCCAGAGTGAGAGTATTGAGGTTCTTTGCCTCCTGAATAGCAGCGACCTTAGGTCTCCACTGTTTATGTAAGCTCCTCAAAATTTTTGATATGATCTCTATTCTCATAGGTTTTTCCAAGAGATCTAAGACTATTGGTGATGGTTTGAAATCTTCCAAACATTTGACCTATAGTTTCATGTTCAACCATTTTAAATAGTTCATACTGATGAACCAGCATGCTTATCTTTGACTCCTTGACTTGGGATGACCCTTCATGAGCTAGGGCAAGAGTATCCCATATTTCCTTAGCAGTGTTACAGCTGTTGACTTTATCATGCTCAGATCTGGTGATAGCACACATCAAATAATGCTTAGCTGTCAGATTGAGTTGATGTTGAGTTTTCTGCTCTTGTGTTCATTGAACTCTAGGAATAATAGCTCCAGCATCACCTCTTGACTCAGTTTAACCAGTTTCAAACAGCTCCCAAATATCCACATTTTGTGCATCATGAAAAGCCATCATTCTCTTTTTCCAGTAGTAATAATCACTACCATCAAAGAGAGGAGGTCTGTTGATTGCTTGTCCTTCTGTATCCATGCCTGTTGGATTGTACTCTCTCAGTACTTGTTAGATGCTCAACCCTTTCGAGGCTGAGCTCTGATACCAACTGAAGTTGACACAGGGAAACACGAGAAGGGGGGTTGAACTATGTTTCTTAACGGTTTTTCGAAAAACCATTTTCTCAAAACTTTTACAAGCAAAACAGTAAAAGCAACACACAAATAGGAAAAACCTTTTTAAAGAGTTGACAAACTCATATTCAAAAACCCCACAGTTAGTATAATCAAAAACTGTAAAAGATAAGGGTTAGAAGATTCACACAAGTAGCATTAAATGCTTGGATTCGTTGAGAGTGATAACTTGATATGCTTCATGGAGAAGTGATCTTGTTTATCAGAGGAATGCTCAAAGTAGAGCTGTCACTTCCCTGTTGTACCAAATGTAGCTTTCTAACTTTCCTTCTTTGTATTTGATTTGAACTTTACAGCAATGTAGCTGACAGAGTACAAAGGTTTATGTTCTCGATGGTACTATGTTTCTATTCTCAAGAATCAAAGAGTTAACGATAGAAGCAACAATGATAAAGAGACATATACTCTCTTGAATTAAATAGACAATCATTTGAAATAAATACGTTTAAGCTTAGACGGGTTCACTTAAAAGCTAGTGGACGCGCAGGTCTTTGGACGTGCAAGACTAACTTATCAGAAAGACGAGCTCGTCTACTGATACTGTGTCTATAAGCATTTGTCTAACTTCAACTTTTTGGACTCGCTATACTCAATATCTTATCTGCTGACGTGGCGTTTAGTGAGACTACTCGTCTATTATCAAGTCTTTGGACTAGCTTGTTGTTTTTCTGAAGATTATTTTATTGGCTCGTCTACTTGACTTTTCTTAGACTTAGATACTCGTCTACCTTAGCCAATTTAAGATCTCGTCTAACACAATCTTAACAGACTAAGAATATTACCACATTTTGTAGACTCGTCTAGAGAATCAATTATAGAATAGAATATGATATGATTCCATTAGCAAAGTGAAGATATTTCTTTTCAAATATCTATATTTAGAATCATCAAAACAGTCCTGCAATCTAGAACAAATAAGTTAGATCTTTGACAATACTTTCCATACAAATTTAGCTTTTTGTTAACATCAAAACTTAAGATATAATTTAACCCAAAAGCACTTTGGTTCTAACACTAACAACAAAGCTAACCTTATAACCCCCTTTTAATTTCTATTTTTAAATAAGAATAAATAGGTCCCTAAAAAAATTAGAGGGCTCTCTTTTGGTTATTGAGAAAAATAAATTAATCACTTAGTCCCTCAAATTTATAAAGTGGGACACATTACTCCCTCCTTGCACTTCCAATATTCGTTTACTTGCATATATGTCTCGTTAACCATCTTGCTTGACTCGTTAGTGGTCATGCATAGCATATAACAAATTTCCACATTGAAAAACGAATAAAAAATGAAAAAACATGCATAATTTTTGAGTATTTGGGTTCTAAAATTTTACACGTTTTCCCCACTTTCGTTTATTTTTCATGGTGAAAATTTGTCATAGACAACAAATGACCACTAACGAGTCGGGCAAGATGGTTAACGGGACATATAGATAAATAAACGGATGTTAGAAGTGGAATGAGAGACTAATGTGTCCCACTTTTATAAATTCGAGAGACTATATGGTTAATTAATTTTTTGCGGGACACATAATTAATTTTTTGCAGGACTATTGTGTCCGGCCTTGAGTTTGTTTTTTTTAGCCTTTAAATAAAAATAAAGTAACAATTCTTTTCTTTACGGTGCTAGTTGAACAGAAGATTAAGCAGTGCCACTAACCAAAAATACGTCAAAGCTGCCCAAAACGGCTGGAATGAAGCTTTGCCAGATTGGGACAGGGATAAATACTTTATTCAAACATATTTTTTTAAGGGAATAAAACCATATATATATGTTATAGAGCGACGGTAGTAATTATTGCCAAAATGTCTTTGTACTTTACATTTCTTATTTAGATGAAGTATTTAGTAATCAGAAACTGAAAATATTACGGACATAACCACCACAAATTAATTACTAAGTAGAATCACAAGTAATTACAAATAGCCCCCAATAAACTCACTACCCAATGCAAGTTTATATGAAAGTGCACCTTATATGCAATATACAATAGTATTCAACTTTACTATCACATAATTATATATAACAGACATATTCCACGTAATATCAAACCTTATAGTAAAAAACACATTACTATTATTGCACATGAGTGACACTTTATTGAAATTATTACTCCATAAGAGCTAGATACGTAGTTGTTGCATTAATTCAAGTAGAAAGGAGTTTAACAGGGCTGCCTGCCCTTGCAACTGGAACACACATGAGACTACGAACCCTTGGAACAGTCAACCCTGGCCTCTCTTCCATGCTAACTTTAGCATCATCACCTTTCAATATTTGGCCTTGTGGACTAACTGCTTTTAATTCAAAGCACTGGATAAGAGAAGCAAGCATTGTTGATAATCCTTGAGTAGCTAAATTCACTGCAGGGCACATCCTCCTACCAGACCCAAATGGCAATAGTTGAAAATGTTGTCCCCTGAGGTCAATGGGGCCAAAATGTCTCTTCCAACGAAGGTCGAATGCTTGTATTTGTGACCTAGGAAGGTTTTGTTTCAACTTTTGGAATATGATCATGTGTTTGAGTTTCTAACTATCCATTGATCTTAAATCTATAAATCTTGAAAGTTTTGATAGCTTGTTCCTATGATGACTGAAAATATGAATAAGTAAGCCTAGGATACTATGTTTCAACTTTCCAGGAATGATCATGGAACACAACTTAGTGTTTAGGTGCTAGGATGTTTGAGTTTTTATTTTTCCAAAATGATCATGGACTTAAGCTCCATAAGATATTTGGATGCTAAGTTTAAGAGATTGGAAAGTTTAAGGATTTCTAATTTGTTTATTCTATGTTATTAAAGCTAGGATGTATTACTTTCATTTTTCCAAGATGTTCATGGACTTGAGCTCCATAAGATATTTGGATGCTAAGTCTAAGTGATTGGAATGTTTAAGTTTCCATTGTTTTCCAAAATGATCATGGACTTGAGCTCCATAAGATATTTGGATGCTAAGTCTAAGTGATTGAAATGTTTAAGTTTCCATTGTTTTCCAAAATGACTGGAGGACGAGCTGTGACCCATGGTGATTAAGGTCTAGTTAGTTATGGCCAATGCGTCTCGTGAGGCGTATTTTTATTATGTTTTTCGCTATTTAACTTTTTGTCTAAGTATATGCCTATGAGGGATCCTGCTGATAGAATATCCTCAATAGTGTTTTGTAATATGCATAATATACTTATATTGTGATATGCCATTCTATATGAAGTTGTATACTTTATAAGTTAAGTTTTAATTTTTACGTATTTTCACGTTAAGCGTGCGATTAAGTAATTAAATGATGTGGTTTTAATCTATTGACACAAAGGGGCACTGCGGGGTGTCTCACTGTATGCCCAATTTGACTTATGACTTTATGTTCCTAATAAAAACTTCCGCGTGTCTATGAAAATCAATTTCGGATTACTGTATCTATAATTTTCTAAGTCTTTATTTATGAATGAAGTCTTTATTTATTTTTCCGCCCCTGGCAGTTGATGTAAGACCAGAGACCAAGTTTGGTTTAAATTGAGTTTTGATGTTATAAACTATTTATCAGGTGTTTTCCGACTTCATACAAATCTCCATTTTTCAAAAGAGAAATTTCGAAAATGATTTATGAAAATCCTTATTTTAATTATTATAATTAGAATTAATTAAAACCAGGTGTTACACTATTAATAATTCTATACTATTTGTTAAAAAAAAAATTAGGGACGGCCAAGGCCCTCCTTGAGATATACATGGGTCCGTCCCTGTCTTTAAATAATAATCTATTCTAAATATGAAGGTTGGTTATCTTCTGAGTGTATGAAACATTTACTATGTTGATCCTTCTAGGGGTGTAACAGATCGAGTTGGGTTGGTTCGGTTTTAGGTGGGGGAAAATCCGAAACAATAAAAAATAGTTCGATTTGGTTTTAAGCAATTTTTCTACCAAACCAGACAATTCAAGAACAAGTTGGTTCAATTTAGACTCAGAGATTATTAACTATTAAAATATATATAAATATTAAATTATAATAAATATATAAATATTTAAAAAATATTAATTGGTTCGGTTCGATACCAAAATCCTTGAACCCGAGAACCGAACCAATCACCATCTGCTATGGTTTGGTTTGATGCAAACCCGAACACCAAAAAAAACTGAACCAATTTAATTTGTTAAGTTCGAATTTTCAGGTTCATTGGGTTATTGGTTCGAGTTTTATATCCCTATCGACATCTATAACATTTAGGAATATATGGCTGCATTAAAATAGTGTGTAGAGATGAATTGGAAAACATTGCAGAAAATAATGGAAGAGGAGAGGGTTGAGAGAAATTTGAATTATATACAGTGATAATAGTAGGGGTGTAATGGGTTGGTATGGTTCGATTTTAGGTGGGGGAAAATTTGAACCAATAAAAAATGGTTGGTTCGATTTTGTTGGGTTTTAAGCAATTTTACTTACAAAAACCCTAACCAATCAAAACCATTTAAGAACAATTTGGTTCGGTTCGGACTAAAAATTCATTCAATATTAAAATATATATAAAAAGTTAAATATATACAATATTTGAATATATATATATATATATATATATATATATATATATATATATATATATTAATTGGTTCGATTTAGTTTGGTTTAGTTTCAGAATCTTTGAACCTGGTAACCGAACCAATCACCATCAGGTTTGCTTTGGTTTGATTCTGACCCGAACATCCAAAAAATCCGAACAAATAATTGGACAAGATTTTGGATTTATTGGATTATTGGTTCGGATCTTATATCTCTAGATAGTAGAATGAATAAAGTTAAATACAATGAAAGTAAACTTAAACTTCTATATTGGAACAAACTAACCAACCAAATAACCAACTCCTAATCTTTATTTTGTTAAAAAGAGGGGCTAAAGCCAAGCAAACAAACTAAAAGAAACTAATCATAACTCGAGTTAAGGAAGCCCCAAAACAATCATCAAGATTAATCCTAGGGAGCTCTATTGGAGGATTAACCAACAAATGAACTCCAAAGTCTGACTTCAATTCAGCAATCAATCCGCGCATCTCTATTACCTTCCCCAAAAGTATGAGAGAATATAAGATTCTAGTCCCTGTCCTTCCACTTCCGAATGCGCCCCAGCAATCTATTGGTAGATGGACCGTTGTTGAGTCTGATTCAACCACTAAACAACGGATCCCTTTATCCTAAGCGAGCTCAATTCCTCTAAGCACTCCCCATACTATTTAACTGTTTGTAACAAATCAATTGCAATCAAACGATTAAGATGATATAAACAACATGTTTGTAAGTGTAAATAACATAATTCCAAGAGGTTGGTCTAGTGGAGTAAGACAATGTCTCATATATAACAGATTGCACGTTTGAGTCTCACTAGTTTTCTTGGGGAAAGGTAAATATAAATCATTTTATAAGTACTCTTAGAGTCCGAAGGTTTTCCGTAGTACACCATCTCTCACCCTAAATTTTATTAAAAAAAGGTGTAAATAAAAGTATTCTTCACAAAATTTAGTATTATTTTTTTTTAACAAAAGGGGCAAAGCCCCAAACAGAACGAAAATTAAAAACCTCTAGAGAACCAAGTCTCAGCTACATCAGCCCTTAATGCATTAGAAATAAAACTAGGGCGAAAATCAAAATTCTTTCACAAAATTTAGTATCTAATGCTAATTAATGCGAACAATTAATAATTAATAATTAATAATGCTTGGTATACGTCAACAGCAAGTATATCACCTCAGGTTGTGAGGAAATAAAATTTAAACGTAGGTATGCAAAAGATAATATAAACCAATTATAATCAGATGGTGAGAATTAGCCAAATGTGAGGTGATGCATGAAATATGTAAAGATAATATTAGGACCCGTTTGCTTTATTTTCATTTTCCTCTACAAATTACTTGATTGCAATCAAATAGTGAAAATAATATTTTATAGTTTGTATTATTTATTATATAAATCTTTAAAATTAGGAAAAAAATAAAAATAAAATGATATTTTATAATTATTAATAAAAACATGAAGCAAAAATAGAAGGAAAAAAAAACAAAGCAAACGTGCAAACAATATTTGGAGTCTGTAACCTGATCAGTTATAGTGGATAAAACTTGGTACTACCAAGGAGTGGTCGTAGCTCTTTCTATTGAAGAGTGAACCAAGATAAACAACCGTGTTAATCTCGCTTCCCTTAAACTCTTTAGTTGCTTTGATTATCATATCAGCTTTCTAACTAAAGGGGTTAAAGTGTTAACATTAAATATGCTTTCAAGTTGTGTGCTTGCGTGTTTATTATGTTGAAATCTAACCAGATAGGTCACCTGTCTGTCCTGTTCCTTCCCACTTGTCTGAACTTAGCTTCTGTGTGTGAAAAGTTTTCAACTTTGGTTTAAATTCTGATAAACACAATTCAACCCCACTTCTCGTGTTTATAGTTGTATATTTCATTACTAGCCAAGAACAAAACAATAATTTTTTTTCTTTTTGCAAAGTTTTTTTTTATTTAAATTTTTTACTATTTTTTCAAAAAATTAATTAAAAAAACATCCTGACAAAATTAGGTGTTCACACCGGCACATCTAGCAATTAACAAAAACAGAACAAATACACCAAAATATTGAGAGTTCCTGTGAGCATTTCCAACCTTCAACTATTCCACATATTCAGTTTGCTGCTACAAAAAAGAGAATCATCAGTCACACATTCAAAACCACAGAGTCCATGTTCCTCCCATCTCAGCTCCCTCTTTTGCCAAAACATCTGCAATTTGATTAGTCTCCCTATTCTTGTGCACAAAAGTAATGTTTTTCCGAATCAAACATATATTATTCAGTTTATTGCAAAAAACCCTCGTGTTCCAAGGACACTCCTCTTTCCTTTCTACCCATACTTGAGCACTTTTAGAATCAGACTCAACAATTATCTGTGACTGCTTTAGCCAGTCCTATTGTAGGGACATTTCTAAGGCAAAAACAATTGTCATGAACTCTGTTTCATTTGAGTCTCTTACACCAACTGATGCAGGAAACATAGCTTTAATTACGCCCTGATTATCTCTCAAAACCCCTCCTATACCAGCCATACCCGGTTTGCCCTTTGATGAACCGTCTACATTCCACTTCCATTTATTTGGTGGTGGTGGACGTACACCACAGAAATCCTGCCCTTCTATTTTTCTTTTTCTTCCAAAGTTTAACACAATCAAGTTTTTGAAGCACCTCACCTGGGCTAAAAGGGCAATTTGGACACCACCCCTTAAGCCAAAAGCCTAATGTTAGTTTTATCAAGAAAGCTAAATGGCTCCAATCAGTTTGTTAATAAAACCATACATGTTATAGCGGGTGGTAGTCATTACGAAAATGCCTTTGTACTTTACATTTCTTATTTAGATGAAGTATTTACTATTTAGTAATCAGAAACCGAAAATATTATGGACAAAACCACAGTAAAATACTAATTAAGTAGAGTCAAAAGTAATTACAAATATCCCCAAGTAAACTTCTATCCAAATATATCTGAAAAGTATTGTACCTTATATGCAATATACAATAGTATTCAACTTTACTATCACATAATTATATATAACAGACATATTCCACGTAGTATCAAACCTTATAGTAAAAAACACATTACTATTATTGCACATGAGTGACACTTTATTGAAATTATTACTCCATAAGAGCTAGATACGTAGTTGTTGCATTAATTCAAGTAGAAAGGAGTTTAACAAGGCTGCCTGCCCTTGCAACTGGAACACACATGAGACTACGAACCCTTGGAACAGTCAACCCTGGCCTCTCTTCCATGCTAACTTTAGCATCATCACCTTTCAATATTTGGCCTTGTGGACTAACTGCTTTTAATTCAAAGCACTGGATAAGAGAAGCAAGCATTGTTGATAATCCTTGAGTAGCTAAATTCACTGCAGGGCACATCCTCCTACCAGACCCAAATGGCAATAGTTGAAAATGTTGTCCCCTGAGGTCAATGGGGCCAGGTTGTTCTCCTTCAATGCCCTCTAAGAATAGCTCAGGCCTGAATTCCGATGGCCTATCCCAGTATTTGGGGTCTCTTCCCACGGCCCAAACGTTAAGAAATATCGATGCTCCCTCTGGGATCACATAGTTATCTATCACACATTCTGCTACACATTTTCTATTAACCACAGGAAGTGGTGGGTGTAGACGAAACGTTTCCTTCACGATGGCTTTGATGTAAGGAAGATTTTGAATATCTGGCTCCTCAACAAGTCTATCTTTTCCCACAACCTTATCGATCTCCTCTTGAGCTTTTTTCAAAACTTTGGGGTTGTTGATGAGCTCCGCCAAAGCCCACTCTGTTGCCACAGCTGTGGAATCCGTCCCTGCTGAGAAGAAATCCTACAAACAAAAGATGTGATAACATCAGAATGAAGAGTTGCTTAAAAGGTATAAAGTGAAGTGACGGGACGACATGATATAGTAAGATCCATAAAAAGAAGACCTAAGCAAATACAATAAATTGTACAATGCTCATAGCATAGGATAATAACAAAAGAGTTATATTATTTCAAATTCAAGATCAATTGTCTCATTTCTCTGTATATCTCATTTTCTGTCTCTCCACATGTGTCTCCATCAAGAGGTATATGCATGACAATATAATAGCAGGATTTGGATTGCTGTATTCAAAAAATTAAAATTACTCATTTACGCATTACTTTATGCATTAATATATTAAAAATCAATCTTAGACTTTCTAGACACTTTTTATGATTGATTTAATGGTATAATAATACATAAATTTATGAATGCAATAAATCCATTTTCTATAATTAACAACGTGAAACAGTGGGGAAAACAAGGAGCAAGAAACATTACCACGACGAGGCCCTTGATTTGATCCCTGCTGATTTTTATCTCCATGGTCTCGTCTTCAGCAAATTCAAGCAAAGTATCAAGAAAAACTTTCTCACCTTCAATAACTTGACCATTTTTTCTCCTTTGCCTTATTTCCTGGCGTTTATTAATAACTTTTTCAATGACCGGATCAAACTTATTAAATATATTCTCTATCCTCTTCTCATATTCTCCAACTTTGAGTTTCTTCAAAGGCCAAATAAAGTCAGAAAGACTATATTCACCAAAGATCTTAACCACATCACGAGCTATATCCCTCACTTCTTCAGCCTCACCCAACATCATCATAGAAATGGTGCTATTAGTCCATTTCAACAGTTCCTCAGTCATATCAACAACCCCACGAGCCTCAGCATTATTGGCTAGAACCCTAAGAACCTTACGGATTTCATGGCTGCGCAAGGGCCTTAACTTGTTGACAGTGGTGACATTGAAGAGGTCGTTCATGATGAGTTTCTTAATGAACTTCCAGTAAGGAGCGAAGGGAACCGTTGCGACAGAGTTGTCATAAGTGAGTTTCTTGATGGCTGAGGTTTGGAACCTTGTGTTGAAGGAAGTGGCTTCGTGGGTTTGAAGGAAGAGTTTGAACAAGTCAGGAGTGGAGGCAACAATGGTTGGCATAGAGCCAAAGTAGAGAGTGTATAAAGGGCCATAGTGTTTGGAGAGACGAAGGAGGGAGTGGTGAAGAGGGAAATCCAAAAGGTGCAAGTGTCCTACAAAGGGAAGTCGCAGCTTAGGACTAGGAGGATAAGGGAGGCCATGTTTGGAGTTGGATTTTGATGGTGAGGTACGGAAGTGGATAAACAAAGCTAAGAGCAAGAAAGGGATTAACAGTTCTAGCAACATGGTTTTGATCTTTAATTTGTTTAACAATTCTCTATACTGAGGATTCAGGCTAGCTAGCCAAAGCATATCTACAATCACGTACTTGTTTTCCTTTTATAATGTCAAAATTTTAACGTATATGCTTATATTTTGTATTCATTCACGTTATTTTAATTTAAAATATTTTAAAACAGAGTTGAATTTCAACGCACTTTCATCACAGGTGATTTTTACACCGACATCCAATAATATATTGACAATTCAATATTATTATTATTATAATTTCTCTCTTAGCTGTTAAAACAAATGCACACATTTTAAAACAAATACCCAGGGATCGAACCCATACACACTTGCTTAAGAGGTCCGAGTCCGTTACTATTCGAACCAACCATATGTGGTATATATTAATTTATTATAGGTGAAAATGTTTATGCGAGGTGTCGTTAGCCACCTCGATACTTAACTGATGAGAGCTAACGACAAATATCAACTGCAATGTTTTTGAACTTGCACGGACCAAAACAAAGAGTTTGATGACCAAAATCAAAGCTCGCCTACTTTGCGGAGATAGACCAAAAAGTTCAATAAACCATAAAAAAGTTATTTGCATTTTTAAATAATGTCATGCGACTATACTGACATAACAATCTGTTGGTCCCATCAATACTTAACAATGAATCTTGACGATATATCCCAAATTTTAAAAATAAAAATGTTGAAACTCAACAAGAAAAAAAGATAGAGATCAAAATCAAAAAGTGTCTATATTTGTGGAGACTAAAAAATTCATTAACTCTATTTTTTTTAAAAAAAATCAACCCATCATCTTTTTTAAACATGCCTTAATTAAACCACAATTTGCTGCCTCGTATCTCATTATAGATAGAATGAACTAATTTTTTTTTCCCATCTATATAAATTTATTTTCATTCAATTACGAATATAGCTTTTCTGTTTTTTGTGGACCTCCAAATTAAATAATAATTTCATATGGTTTTGTTTGAATTAGACTATCTCAAATGAAAGTTGCTTAAAGATTATATAAAGCTTAATAAGAATATATATATGAACAATATGATAGAAAATGAATTTGGGAGAAAAAATTGAAGTCTCACGAGGAAGAGATTTTTGATCAATTTTCTTCTTTTCTCATTCATACTCTCTTGCTCTTTTTTATAGTGTTTCTTACGTTCATTTTTTGGTCCTAATTTTAGGGCTATAGGTCACTTAGTATAACAAACTTGTTAAAAGAATAACAATTTTAGGGCTGCTGAACCAGTAGCTGCGGTCCTTTCCAGGTTTGCCACCACAAATTAAATGCCTCTGAACTACCCAACAAAAAACAATAAATGCCTCTGAACTTAGACTTGTTGGGCTGCTGAACCAGTAGCTGGGGTCCATTCCAGGTTTGTTAGCACAATATGCCTTCGAACCTAGACTTGCTGGGCTGCTCCTAAATTTCCATATGAGGAAATGGTTTAAAGCTACCCTTGAACAGGGAGTAAGAACTAAGAAGACGGAGATAATGATGGAAAATGTAACCACGGCCGGCCGGCCGGCCGACCCAACTTATTTGTAACTTAAAGCGAAATTTAAAATAAGATTTTTTTTAAAATTAATAATAATATTTTATTAAAAAAATATATTTTATTTAAATTTTATCTTTATTATAAATTTCTATATTTTTAAAGTGTAATTATTATAAGGGAGCTGCTAGGGTATCCTTAAAGAATCAATTGATTTGGAATAGTTGGTTTTTTAACCAATAGATAACTCCACCGGAAATGGAGAAAATAAAGGAATTAAATGGTTGTCTTGGGATAAACTTTCTATGCCTAAAATTTGGGGTGGTCTTGGTTTCCGTAATATGTATGCCTTTAACTTGGCTATGCTAGGCAAACAAGCTTGGAAATTTGTAGTGCAACCTGTTGCTCTTGTGACTAAGATCTTTAAAGCCAAATATTTTTTACATGGTGATTTCTTGGATGCAGACTTTGGGACATAATCCCTCTTATTCTTGGAGGAGTATATGGATGTCTAAGGCTTTGGTGAACCAAGGAGTGAGATGGAGCATTGGAAGTGGTGTCACAATCCCTTTGTGTGATGCCCACTGGTTATGTGATGGGGAGAGGATTTCTTGTCCCATGGGTTTGCCTTTTGAATTTCAAAATCTAGCAATTAGTGATTTATGGATCCATGGTCTAAAATGTTGGAACCAACCTCTTATTGACAGTTTTCTACCTACTCACCTAGCACAAAAAATTTTAAACACCCCTCTTAATGAGCTAGTGAGTGAGGATATAATTATTTGGGGACCTAGTAAAAATGGGCTTTACTCAGTTAAAACTGCATATCAAGCTGTTTTGAATAATCTTGCAGATACGAGTCATTTGAAAATAGATGGAGATTGGTCCTTGATTTGGAAGCTCAAAGTGCCACCTAGAGTGAAGTTTTTTCTATGGAGAGCTTGTAGGGATTGTCTGCCTACTAGAGTCCAACTTCAATATAAAGGAGTTAGCTGCTCAAGCACTTGTGTTTTCTGTGAACAAGAGTATGAAAATATTTGGCATCTTTTGATTACTTGCAATATTAGCAAAGAATGTTGGGTGAGACAACGAATCTGGGATTTTATTTTTCCTCAACTGCAGGTTGCCCAGAATTTTCGTGAATTACTCTTCACCGTCCTTAGTTCATTGGATGTGGATAGGAGGGTGGCATTTGCGATGTCGCTTTGGGCCATTTGGAGCACAAGAAATGATAAACTCTGGTAGGGAAGGACACCAACATTGGATGCTATTATTCATAGATCCTCCAATTTTTATCTGGATTGGAAGCATGCAAATTCACCAGGCACTCAACTTCAAAGTACTGGATGCAATTTGGGTGCTACAACATGGGAAGTTTGATATGTCGCGCGTATGCACGCGCGTTGCGATTCCGGCAAGTGTACCGGACTGCCGTCAAGTAATAAAAGATATCGAACCCACAGAGACTGTGTTCCCGAATCACAATGAATTTCGAATCGATTAAGTTCTAGACTTTTTAGAGAGGGTTTTGAAATTGGTTTTTGAATTGAAAGATAGATGAGCAGAGAACAATTAAAACAGAAAACAATTGTTTTTGGGGTTTTTATCTAAAACGGATTCCTAGGGATTTGGGTTACCTTTGAGGCTGTTTATGTTGCTAACAGATTTACCTTTGTTGATTACCGAAATTGCCTTGAAGGCGAGTTTATCCTCTGATAGCTTAAGCTCCCTCTCGGGTTACAAAAGCCGTGCCCAATTGACCCGACCCTACTCTCGTGGTAGTCGATCCCAGATTGGACCCTTTATGCGTTCCGTGACAACTCGTTGCTCCTCGAGGGACGGCTTCTAACTCTCGTGATTTCAGTCCCAAGTCTGACTTCTATAGGTCCGACACCTAGGTTCACCGCTAGGTTCCTCCCTATAATGTCTCAGTTATGCAAATAACCTAAGTTCACCGCTAGGTTCCTCCTTGGATCATTCACATCTCACAAACTAGTGGCTCACGGGCTTTACGAGTGAATCACCCTAGAAATCCTAAGTTCACCGCTAGGTTCCTCCTTAGAACGTCTATGTCACGTAAATAAACGGTTGCCGAAATTTATGAGTGATTAACACACTAGAAATCAGATCTAAAACAATAACGAAATCAACAACGATTTTACATCAAATCAACATCATTTACAAGCCTCGGGCAGAGCCCTAGTCCCTAGAAACAAACTACTACTCCAGTCTTGCCATGGAGATGACAAGCTGGGTTGACAACATAGTGAAAATCAGAAAAGAGAAGAGAGGAGAAGAAGAGAAGAGATCTATGCCTAGAGTAGTAGCCCCAATGTGTTGATCTCCCCATGTTTCTGATGCCTTGGTCCATATTTATAGAAATGGGGAAGTTAGAGTCCCAAACCAACTCAAAATCTGATCTATTTCGGTTTCTTCAGGTCCAAGTAAAGCGCGTCACGGCCGTGATGGCCATCACGGCCAGGCCGTGACGGTCTCTGCCTCTGGCTGCTTTGCAAAATTCAAATTCTCGCGACGCGAGATATGACTCGCGACGCAAGTCCTCAGCTTCATGGCCCGTGATGAATTTCACGGCTGGGCCGTGATGTGCTCTGACTTGTGGTGGTTTTGGGTCACGGCCGTGATGGCTATCACGGCCAGGCCGTGATGGCTATCACGCCGGCCGTGACGCACTCGACTTCAGCCTTTCTTCTTTTTCGGTTTTGCTCGATCATGGCCGGTGATGGGCATCACGGCTGGCCGTGATGGGCATCACGGCTAGGCCGTGATGGGCTCTGTTTGGCTCATTTTCTTCGGTTTTAAAGCTCCATCTTCATCCAAACTTCATCATGGTTGATCTTGAGCAATTTACCCTTTATATCTGCAAAACAACACACGAAAACCGCCTTACCCGTTCCAAAGGAAAATTAACCTAAAATCTAATAAAAATATGCCTAAACTACATGAAAATGCATGCAAAATGATGGACAAAGATGAGGTGGAATCACACTCATCAAATCACCCCAAGCTTGAAACCTTGCTTGTCCTCAAGCAATTACTCAGGCCATAAGATATAAATCATTCAAAGCATGGATAGTGAACCCTAGAAGCTAATCCAAGTAATAGGCATTTTTAATAAGCATTCAAGAGATAATCAATTTAAAGTCCAATTAGAAGCTTAGGTTCTTCAAGTTCATATCCTCACTGATTTGGGCACTCATCTCACCTCACTCAAGTGTTTTAGGGTTTATGACAATTCACTCCATTTCCTCAAGTAAAGTATTTTACCATAGGCTTGACTATTAACCAAATCTCTACTTTATTTAAGAAAACACTTAAGAATCAAGAGGTCTTTTCCTTTGGTTGTAATGTGGCCATGGGATTTATTGTTAGGTGGGAAAATCAAAGAAAGGGAATTTTCAAGAAGGCTAGATAGATTATCAAACATTACAAAGTATGACACCTTCTAAAATACCTTTTGAGGGCTTTGATTTACTTTTTCCACCTTTCTTCTTTTTTTTTTCTTTTTTTTTTTTTTTTTATTTCTCACTTTCTTTGTCATCCCCTTCTCCATTTTTTTCTGTTTATTTCATTTTTATTTGTTTGGAGAAGGGGAGATTTAGCTCACGAGAAATATTTTCATCCCATTCTTCTTTCCACTACCATTTTGCCCTTTTTGTAATACTTTAAAAGGTGCCATACCAAGCATTATTTATCAAATTAATTCATGGTACCAAGAAAAGTATTTTTTTTTTCTTTAGGCTCAAAATTGGGCAACTAAGGGGTAGCATTTATCATTCAAAGCTCGGGAGGCCAGAAAAATACCTAGTGCCTCAATCATTTCCAAAAATGTTTTCAGAAATTTTTAAGTTTTGAAATGGTTTCAAGTCAAGTTCTAGAAAATACAGTCCATGAGGAATTAAATCACTCTATCACAAGAAATGGGGTAGATTTAGTGAATACCCCTTTTTGGCTCAAAATCTTACATTTAGTAGTTCAAAAATCGGTGAGGTACACAAGTCTAAGGAACCACATGCTAATTATCAACTATCAAATGACTATCTCAAGAAATTTCATTTTTAGCCATATCACAAGAATAATGAAAAATTGGGTTCAAAATTCACTATCTCAATTCATTTGGCTCCAAGTTCTCACAATCGGATGCATGCTCTAATTGAGGGGCAATCTAAAGAATGTGATCATACCAATCTATGCCTATGTGAATGCAATATGAATGCAACAATGCAAATGTAAAAATAAACAAATACCCCTACCCCAAGCTTGATTACTTACATTGTCTCCAATGTAAATAATCAAGTCGGAAAGAGGAGAAAAGTGGAACAACTTACCGAGTCGGTAGCGGGTGTTGGCTCACATTCTAGTCAAAACTTGGGTAGAAATTTCCTCACGGCCGTGAGGCTCATCACGGCTAGGCCGTGATCAATTATGTCCTCAGGAGTTGCCCTGTCACGGCCGTGATATACATCACGGCTAGGCCGTGATGCTCTCTGGCCTTGGCATCCTACTCATCACGCCCGTGATGGTTGTCACGGCTAGGCCGTGATACTTTCTGTTCTCTTGTTTAGTTCATCACGGCCGTGACCACTTTGTCACGGCCAGGCGTGATGGCCTCGACTTTATCTTTTTTATGCTATTCTTCTCTTTCTCAACCTGAAAACACTAGACAAACCTATTAATAATATTTTTCCCTCTTGATCTTCTCAAATTATTCAAGAGGTTAAATCAAAAACAAAAGGAAAAAAGGAAAGAAAACTTGGGTTGCCTCCCAAGAAGCGCTTATTTATGGTCTTAAGCTTGACCATACTTCCTCAAGTCAACCGAGGTCGGCTGGGCGTAGAAGTGCAGGCACACTTCTCTTCCAAGGAGCTCCTTCAAATAGCCGTTTCTGCTCATACGGCCAATAATGCTTCCGCTTCGCTCTTTTCTCTCGGAGCTTCCTAGCCTTCCTTCCTCCCGGCGGAAGTTTTGTTTCCGCATGGACAGCAATTCCAACTTCACCACTGGGTGCATCTTCAACCATGCATATCTTTGGGGTTGCTTCCATGCTAAGTTCTTTCTCTACCGCTGGAGTTTTTACATCAATTCTGCACACATGGCTCTCAAAAGGAGGGTTGTTACAAGAGTTAATCAACTGAAAATTTACCCTACCTTCCTCTACATTTAGAGAGAGTTTGCCATTCCTTATGTCTATTAATGCTCCAGCGGTTGCCAAGAATGGCCTTCCTAAAATGATGGGGAATTTGGAATTCCCTTTCATGTCCAATACCAGGAAGTCGGTAGGGATGAGAATTTTCCCTACCTTTACAGGAACATTCTCTAGTATGCCTAGAGGAGTCCTAGTTGAGCCATCCGCAAATTGTAAGGGGAATTTGAATGGTCTCAACTCTTTGCTTCCCAACCTTTCCATGATAGTGAGGGACATCAAGCTCGTGCTAGCCCCTAAGTCACATAAGGCTGGGTCTATTTCCACTTGTTCAATCGAGCAAGCGATGGAGAAACTACCTGGGTCTTTCAGTTTAGTAGGCATTTTAGTCTCTACATCTACTTGCTTTTTCCTGACCAACCTTTGTGGGAAAGGTATCGGGGGTTGGTACGGTGGTGGAGGGACATATTTTGGTTATGGCTCTTCCTTTTCGCTCGTGTTCTCCTCCGGTTCCACCTCCATTTCAGCTACCCCCCACCCCAAGCTTATCATCCCTCAAGTGTATGACATTGCAATGCTCATTGGGATTTGCTTCGGGTTGCCCCTGGAATGTACCCTTAGGTCTCGAATACGTGCTGGTTTGTTGGGCAATTTGTGTTTCTAGCATCTTGTTATGAGTTGCTAAGTTGTCTACCTTTGATGCTAGATCTTTTATTGCCTCACTCACTGCCCTTCCTTGTTGTCTAAACTCCTCATTCTGTTTTGTCTGAGTTTCGACAAAACTTTCAAATAAAGCCTCGAGTTTAGATCTTTGTACCTGAGGATACCCCGGTGCTGTTCTCTTATTACCTTGACCCTCTTGGAACTCATGATTGAGCGTATTGCTGTAGTTGCCGTATGAGAGGTAAGGGTTGTTCCTTCTTTGGTTGTGGGGATTTGGGGGAGCATAGTTGGGCAGCTTCGGGTTCGTATCATAGTAGTTGTTACAAGAGTTCACTTGCTCACCCGAAGCGCCGGATCCATGTGGGCATTCCATCATGTCATGTCCCTGCATTCCACAAATCTCACAAACAAGGTTAGTAGCACCTAATGCACTCACATTAGCTCTTTCAAGCCGATCAAAACGTTTATTAAGTGAGTCTATTTTTGACATAATAAGATCTGTGCTATTTACCTCAAACTTACCCCCCGAAATCTTGTTCGGGTTATTACCTCTTTCGGATCCCCATTGGTGGTAGTTGGTGGCGACATTCTCGATGATGTTGAATGCCTCAGTGAGAGGCCTATTCATAAACGCTCCACCGGCTGCAGAATCTAGTGACACCTTCGAAGAGTAGTCCAATCCGTTATAGAAGGTGTGCACTATTAACCACCTCTCGAGTCCGTGATGTGGGCACGACTCCAGCAGTCCCTTGTAACGATCCCAGGCTTCTGATAATGATTCTCCGTCTTTCTGGAAGAAGCCGGTGATCTGGGTTCTTATGTAGGCCGTCTTGGATGGAGGGAAGAATTTCTCCAAGAACGCCTGCTCCAATTGGTCCCAAGTAGTCAAGGTGTTAGCGGGGATTTGCTTTAGCCAGGCCTTCGCCTTCCCAGTGAGAGATGAGGGGAACAGTCTCAAACGCACAACATCGACTGAGGCTCCATTAATCCTGATTGCATCGGTGAACTCTAAGAATGTTTCTATATGATCGGTCGGGTCCTCCGAAGGCAATCCTCCGAATTGATGTTGCCTAATCATGTCGTTGTAGTATAGTGGTGAGTAATCCCGCCTGTTTTGAAATTTATTTATTTATTTATTTATTATTATTTTTTATATATTTCAGAAATAAAAATCAAACAAAAAGAAAGGTCCAGAAAAATCAATTCAAAATTTGAATTGAGATTCGAAAAGGCACAGTCCCCGGCAACGGCGCCAAAAACTTGATATGTCGCGCGTATGCACGCGCGTTGCGATTCCGGCAAGTGTACCGGACTGCCGTCAAGTAATAAAAGATATCGAACCCACAGAGACTGTGTTCCCGAATCACAATGAATTTCGAATCGATTAAGTTCTGGACTTTTTAGAGAGGGTTTTGAAATTGGTTTTTGAATTGAAAGATAGATGAGCAGAGAACAATTAAAACAGAAAACAATTGTTTTTGGGGTTTTTATCTAAAACGGATTCCTAGGGATTTGGGTTACCTTTGAGGCTGTTTATGTTGCTAACAGATTTACCTTTGTTGATTACCGAAATTGCCTTGAAGGCGAGTTTATCCTCTGATAGCTTAAGCTCCCTCTCGGGTTACAAAAGCCGTGCCCAATTGACCCGACCCTACTACTCGTGGTAGTCGATCCCGATTGGACCCTTTGCGTTCGTGACAACTCGTTGCTCCTCGAGGGACGGCTTCTAACTCTCGTGATTTCAGTCCCAAGTCTGACTTCTATAGGTCCGACACCTAGGTTCACCGCTAGGTTCCTCCCTATAATGTCTCAGTTATGCAAATAACCTAAGTTCACCGCTAGGTTCCTCCTTGGATCATTCACATCTCACAAACTAGTGGCTGCCGGGCTTTACGAGTGAATCACCCTAGAAATCCTAAGTTCACCGCTAGGTTCCTCCTTAGAACGTCTATGTCACGTAAATAAACGGTTGCCGAAATTTATGAGTGATTAACACACTAGAAATCAGATCTAAAACAATAACGAAATCAACAACGATTTTACATCAAATCAACATCATTTACAAGCCTCGGGCAGAGCCCTAGTCCCTAGAAACAAACTACTACTCCAGTCTTGCCATGGAGATGACAAGCTGGGTTGACAACATAGTGAAAATCAGAAAAGAGAAGAGAGGAGAAGAAGAGAAGAGATCTATGCCTAGAGTAGTAGCCCCAATGTGTTGATCTCCCCATGTTTCTGATGCCTTGGTCCATATTTATAGAAATGGGGAAGTTAGAGTCCCAAACCAACTCAAAATCTGATCTATTTCGGTTTCTTCAGGTCCAAGTAAAGCGCGTCACGGCCGTGATGGCCATCACGGCCAGGCCGTGACGGTCTCTGCCTCTGGCTGCTTTGCAAAATTCAAATTCTCGCGACGCGAGATATGACTCGCGACGCGAGTCCTCAGCTTCATGGCCCGTGATGAATTTCACGACTGGGCCGTGATGTGCTCTGACTTGTGGTGGTTTTGGGTCACGGCCGTGATGGCTATCACGGCCAGGCCGTGACAGACTCTGACTTCAGCCTTTCTTCTTTTTCCGTTTTGCTCGATCATGGCCGTGATGGGCATCACGGCTAGGCCGTGATGGGCTCTGTTTGGCTCATTTTCTTCAGTTTTAAAGCTCCATCTTCATCCAAACTTCATCATGGTTGATCTTGAGCAATTTACCATTTATATCTGCAAAACAACACACGAAAACCGCCTTACCCGTTCCAAAGGAAAATTAACCTAAAATCTAATAAAAATATGCCTAAACTACATGAAAATGCATGCAAAATGATGGACAAAGATGAGGTGGAATCACACTCATCAAAGTTCCACCTCCAGGTTACTATAAATGTAATGTTGATGCAAGTTTCTTTGAAGATGTAGGGAAAACTAATTTTGGTATGTGTATTAGAGATGATCATGGTGCTTTTATTCAAGCTATGACTGATTGGGTGCCCTCTTGTCTCCCAGTTATTGAGGGGGAAGCCATGGGTCTTCTCAAAGCTATTCAATGGGTCCAAGAGTTGAATTTAGACCATGTTATTTTTGAGCTAGATTGCCAGGTAGTGGTCAACCATGCCAAATCTCCTAAAGTTGACATCTCCGAATATGGAGTAACTATTAGAGCATGTCATGACTTCATTTGTTCTTTTCCAAACTTTGGGATAAGTTTTGTTAGGAGACAAGCGAACAGAGTAGCTCATTCGTTAGCTT
Organism: Sophora flavescens; assembly: GCA_030762895.1. Classification (NCBI taxonomy): domain Eukaryota; kingdom Viridiplantae; phylum Streptophyta; class Magnoliopsida; order Fabales; family Fabaceae; genus Sophora; species Sophora flavescens. The sequence continues at coordinate 92,644,894 of CM061062.1, read as the reverse complement.
GGGCGACTCTTTTCACTGCTGGTCCCTGTTGACGGATCTAGGCAAGTATACCTAGTCATACAAGTAATACGGTGGTGAGACCGTTTATCGTTCCCACGAGGACTGTGACAAGTACTAGCACGTACCGAATCAATTACTATCTAAGCGGATATTTGGATCAAAGGGAGCTCAATAGTAAATACCAAGCCCGATCAGATTTAAAACCTAAAATAAACAAAATAAAGAGAAAAATTCTTTTTGGATTTTTGTCGAACACGTAGAAGACAGTTAAAAGGATTCTTCAAATATATGAAAGATGTTAGGATTAGGTTCACTAAACTTCATCCCCGTGCAATGAAATGACTAATAAACAGTTTCTACTTCAAATATGACAATCAATCCACTAGATTACTCAAGCCCTGATTCCTCAGATGACAAGAGCCTAAATCCACTAATAGACCCTAATTCCTTAGGTGGCCTAGATTAATGAATTTGTATGATGATTAGGGATTACATGATTGCTAATAAACCTAAATCCATTCCTAGATACAAGGTTTACTAGGTGGTTGATTTCAGTTCTGGTTCTAATACGAATTTTCCAATTGCATACCAAAACACTAATCAAGTCATGGGGGATCACGCCACAACAGGCATTAAGCATGAAAATCAATCACTCATAAAGAAGCAAAAACTGTATTACAAGGTCAAGTCAAATACATGGAGAATTCAGAAATAGCTACATCTAATCCCAACAATGGGAAGTTTAGCTACTCATGATCAATGACAAAATCAAAGAAATAGATATGAAAAGGAGAAGAAACTCCATGGAACCCTTGTGCAGCTGCCCCTGGTTCAGAGAGAGTGTGAGGGTTTCAAAAACTGTTTTCTTCTGTTCTGCCCGTGCCTATTTATAGATTAGGATTCGCGTCACGGCCGTGACGTGTTCTGCCTTGGCGCGCTTTCAAATATTGGAGCATCGCGGCCGTGATGGTCATCACGGCCAGGCTGTGATGGGTATCACGGCCAGGCCGTGATGGGTATCACGACTAGGCCGTGATTAGTTCTACCTGGTGAGGGTATATGTCACGGCCGTGATGTGCATCATGGCTAGGCCGTGACAGCTTCTGACTTTTGCCTTCTTTCTTCTCAATTATTGTTCGATCACGGCCGTGATGGTCATCACGGCTAGGCCGTGATGGGCTCTGCTTGGCTCAATTTCTTCACTTTTCAAGCTCTATCTTCATCCAAGCTCCATCATGGTCAATCTTGAGCATTTTTCCTTAAATTCCTGCAAAACAACACCAAGAGACCGCTTCATCCGTTCCAAGGTAAAAACTAATAGAAATCAATTTAAATATGCCTAAACTATATGAAAATGCATGCAAAAATGTACAAGAATTATGATGTGAAATCACACTATCAAATCACCCCAAGCTTATTCATTTGCTTGTCCTCAAGCAATCACTAAGGCCAGAAGATATAAATAATCAGAACATGGATAGTGAACCAAGAACCCGAGTAAATAATCCAAGTAACAGACATTTCAAATAATTCAGTAAGAGACAATCAGTTTCAAGTCCAATTAGAAGCTTAGGTTTCTTAGACCCATATTCTCACTGATTTGGGCACTCTTTCTCACCTGAAAATCACCCCAAGCTTGTCCATTTGCTTGGCACTCTTTCTCACCTCACTCAAGTGTTTAGGCATATATGACAATTCGCTCCATTTTCCTCAAGGAATGAATTCTACCATAGGCTTGACTATCAACCAAATCTCTACTTTATTAATGAAAACAATTAAGAATCAAGAGGTCTTTTGCTTTGGTTGTAACGGGGCGATGGGATTAATTGTTAGGTGGGGAAATCAAGAAAAGGAAATTTCAAAAGGGCTAAACAAAATCAAGCATTGTAAAGCATGACACCTTCTAAAATACCTTTTTGGGTTTTGATTTATTTTTCCACCTTTCTTTCTTTCTTTTTCCTTTATTTCTTACTTTTCTTTTTGTCATCCCCTTCTCCATATATATTTATTTTTCTTTTATTTTTCTTTTATTCGGAGAAGGGGAGATTCTTAATTCGAGAGAAATATTTTTCTGATTTTCTCATCCCATACGTTTTCAACCACCTTTTTACCCTTTTGTGTAATACTTTAGAAGGTATCCTATCAAGCATCATTCATCAATATATTTCAAGGTACCAAGAAAAGTATTTTATTTTTCTGTAGACTCAAAATTGGGCAACTAAGGGGTAGCATTTAGTCAATCAAAGCACAGAAGGCCGGAAAAATACCTAGTGCCTCAATCATTTTCAAAAATGTTTTCAAAAATTTTTAAGTTTCAAAATGGTTTCAAGTCAATTTCTAGAGAAATACAATCCAAGAGGAATAATGCTCTATCACAAAAAGAATGGGGCAGATTTAGTGAGTACCCCCTTTTGGCTCAAAATCTCACATTTTAGTAGTTCAGAAATCAGTGAGAAATACAAATCTACGGAACCACATGCTAATTATCAACTATCACAAACCATCTCAAGAGTTTTTATTTGTAGCCTTATCACAAGAATAAAAAAAATTGGATTCAAGAATTCACTATCTCAATTTATTTGGCACTCAGTTCTCACAATCGGATGCAACATCTAAACAAGGGGCAATCGAATCATGTGATCATGCAAAGCTATGCCTATATGAATGCAACATGCAAAATGCAATGCAAAATACCCCTACCCCAAGCTTAAAAACTTACATTATCCCCAATGTAAATAATCAAGTCGGAGAGATGAGAAAAATTGGAACGACTTACCGAGGTGGTAGCGGGTGCTGGATCACATGCCTAGGCAAAGCTTGTTGGAAATTGTGTCACGGCCGTGATGCTTATCACGGGAAGGCCGTGATGCATTCTGGTCCATAGGGGTAGCCTATCACGGCCGTGACCTCCATCACGGCCAGGTCGTGATGCTCTATGATCTTCAGGGTTCTCTCATCATGCCCATGATGGGGATCATGGCTGGGCCGTGATCCTTTCTGGTCTTCATGATTAGCTCATCACAGCCGTGACCAGTGTCACGGCCTGGGCGTGATGGCTGCTGAATGTGCTTGTCCTTGCCCCTTTTGCATCTCCTTCCTTCTTACCCTGAAAACACTTAACAAACCTATTAATCTATGATATTTTTCCTCTTGATCTTCTCAAATTATTCAAGAGTCAAATTCAAAAACGAAAAGAAAAGGGAAAAAGAACTTGGGTTGCCTCCCAATAAGCGCTTCTTTAATGTCACTAGCTTGACGTGCTTCTTTCAATCAACCGGAGTCGGCTAGGCGTAGAAGTGCAAGAGCACTTCTCTTCCATGGAACTCCTTCAAAGAGCTGATTTTGCTTAAAAGGCCAATAATTGTGCTTCCACTTTGCCCTTTTCACTCCGAGCCTCGTGGCCTTATCCTTACTCCTTCCCAATGGAAGTTCTGTTTCCACATGATGAGCAAATCCAACTTCATCACCATTTGATGCATCATTTGTCTTGCAAAGCTTCGGTGTTGCTTTCATGTTGAGCTCTTCCTTCTTAGTAGTGACAGCAAGTTGATTGGGTTGAGCTTCCAAACCACACAAACACTCCTCTTTTTCCTTCTCCTCTATCTCATCAAGATTTTCAATAGAATTCACAATTACCTTCTCAAGAGTAGAGGAGTGGTGCTGATGTGCAAAGGCTTCCTTAGCCACTACATCCACAATGTCCATGCGGAAACAACTCTCTTTATCACTCGGGCGATGCATAGCTTCAAATACATTGAAGGTAACCTCTTCATCTTGCACTCTGAGTCGAAGATGGCCTTTTTGTACATCTATCAAAGTACGACCAGTTGCTAGAAAAGGTCTCCCCAATATAAGTGGAACTTCGCATCCTCCTCCATGTCTAATATCACAAAATCCACTGGGAGGATAAACTTATCCATTTTCACCAAAACATCTTCCAAAATACCATAAGGACGCTTGATTGATCTATCGGCTAGTTGCAATGCCATCCTTGTTGGTTTCACCTCACCACCTCCAAGCTTGTTCAAAATTGAAAGCGGCATCAAATTGATACTCGCCCCAAGTCACACAATGCCTTCCCAATAGCAACACTCCCAATTGTGCAGGGGATTGTAAAACTACCAGGATCCTTAAGCTTTGGAGGTAGCTTCCTTTGAAGTATCGCACTACACTCTTCGGTCAAGGCAACAGTCTCACCTTCTTTGAACTTCCTTTTCTTCGTGAGCAACTCCTTCATGAACTTTGCATAAGTGGGCATCTGCTCTAGTGCTTCACAAATGGTATGCTAATCTGTAACCTCTTGAAGATGTCAAGGAATTTGGCAAACTGCTCTTCCTTCTCCTTCTTGTTGCTCTAATGGGGATATGGAAACTTTACATAAGAGGGGATCTCTTGAGGCTTGTCTCCATCTTTCAAAATCTGACTTCTACTCTTCCTCAAAAATGAATCTTCATCCACTAACTTTTCCCTCTTGTCTTCTTTCTCTTTTACAACCTCTTTGCCTTTTTCCTAATTCAAATCCGTTTTTTCAGTAACTCTCTCATTTTTCAACAAAGGCTCACCGCTCACATTCTCAAGACTTTTACCACTCCTCAAAACAATAGCATTGCAATGCTCTTTAGGATTTATTTGAGTATTACCTGAAAAACTGCCGCTAGGTTGTTCCGCTAGATGCTTTGCAATTTGTCCAACTTGAACCTCCAAGTTTTTTATAGAAGCATCGGTGTTTTTCTGGTTTGACATGAACATTTGCATGAATTGATTGAGGGTGTTCTCCAAGATAGAAATCCGGTCTTGAGACGGTTGTGTAGGAAGAGGCTGTTGTATGGGATGAGGCTTGATTGCTTGTCCTGCATCTTGTTTCCAACCAAAATTTGTTTGATTCCTCCACCCTTGGTTGTAATTGCTAGAAGATTGGTTGTTACCTTGACGCCCGTAGTTCCCCATATAATTAGATTCCTCATGGGAATTAGGTGGGGCCTCACAATTTCCATTATCATGATCTCCTCCACAAAAATCACATCTCATTACCTGTTGATGTGGCATGGTTGTCCCTTGAACAGTTTGGAGTTGTTGTGGGAGTTGAGCTAGTTGCTTGGTGATCGACTCCAGTTGTTGTGTCATGAGCTAATTTTGAGCCAGAAGTGCAGTTTGTGAATCTAACTCCAACACTCCCCTTCTTGATGTGGGACCCCGATCATGATGCATCAAATAGTCATTAAATGCCATAGCTTCTATCAAAACCAGTGCTTCCTCCGGTGTCTCTGTGTTCATGGAACCTCCAGCTGAGGCATCCAACATATACCTGGTTGACGACCTCAATCCATTGCAAAATGTTTGCATTTGGGTATGATCATCGAACCCATGATTTGGACATCTTTGGAGCAAGTCTTTGAACCTCTCCCATGTGTCATGAAGAGTCTCACCCTCATGTTGAGCAAAGCTTATGATATCACCCCTTGTCTTCACAAATCTTGAGGTGGGAAAGAATCTTGCGAGAAATTTTACCTCTAAGTCATCCCATGTAGTGATGCTCCCCATTGGTTGAGATCGGAGCCAAGACTTGGCTCTATCTCTTAGGGAGAAAGGAAATAACCTTAGGCGAAGTGCATCATCGGAAGCACCATTCATCTTCACCATATCATATAACTCCAGAAAGTGGGAGACATGATTATTAGGATCCTCCTTCTCCAACCCGGCAAATTGATCTTGTGAAACCATATTGATGAAAGCTGGCTTGATTTCAAAATTTGCGCAGTTCACTGGAGGCCTCACTATGTTAGTGACATGTCGATTGACATTCGTATTGACATAGTCCCCAAGTGTCCTCCGTGGAGCGCCTTCACCATTGCCTGCCATTTTAAGTGGTTCTTGATGAACTTGAGAGGTGGAAATCTCTTGTTCTTCTTCTTGTTGTTCTAACAGTTTCTGCTCTCTTGCTTGCCTCAGATTCTCCCTAGCTGTGATCGTAGAGGAGTTGGTCAGTCGGGATAGTACCTCGCATGCACAAACAGTCTAGCAACCAAGAGTGTTAGTAGTAAATGACAGCAAAACAAAAACAGATAACATAAAAGAATTTTTTTTTATACTTAAATTAGTAACTGAAATGGGTATGCTAATATTGAAACACAGTCCCAGGCAACGGTGCCAAAAACTTGTTGACGGATCTAGGCAAGTATACCTAGTCGTACAAGTAATACGGTGGTGAGACCGTTTATCGTTCCCACGAGGACTGTGACAAGTACTAGCAGGTACCGAATCAATTACTATCTAAGCGGATATTTGGATCAAAGGGAGATCAATAGTAAATACCAAGCCCGATCAGATTTAAAACCTAAAATAAACAAAATAAAGAGAAAAGTTCTTTTTGGATTTTTGTCAAACACGTAGAAGGCAGTTAAAAGGATTCTTCAAATATATGAAAGATGTTGGGATTAGGTTCACTAAACTTCATCCCCATGCAATTAAATGACTAATAAACAGTTTCTACTTCAAATATGACAATCAATCCACTAGATTACTCAAGCCCTGATTCCTCAAATGACAAGAGCCTAAATCCACCAATAGACCCTAATTTCTTAGGTGGCCTAGATTAATGAATTTGCATGATGATTAGGGATTACACGATTGCTAATAAACCTAAATCCATTCCTAGATACAAGGTTTTCTAGGTGGTTGATTTTAGTTTTGGTTCTAATACGAATTTTCCAATTGCATACCAAAACACTAATCAAGTCATGGGGGATCACGCCACAACAGGAATTAAGTATGGAAATCAATCACTCGTAAAGAAGCAAAAACTGTATTATAACGTCAACTCAAATACATGGAGAATTCAGAAATAGCTACATCTAATCCCAACAATGGGAAGTTTAGCTACTCATGATCAATGACAAAATCAAAGAAATAGAGATGAAAAGGAGAAGAAACTCCACGGAATCCTTGTGCAGCTGCCCCTGGTTCAGAGAGAGTGTGAGGGTTTCAAAAACTGTTTTCTTCTGTTCTGCCCGTGCCTATTTATAGATTAGGATTCGCGTCACGATCGTGATGGCCATCACGGCCAGGCCGTGACGTGTTCTGCCTTGGCGTGCTTTCAAATATTGGAGCATCAATGCCGTGATTGTCATCACGACCAGGCCGTGATGGGTATCACGGCTAGGCCGTGATTAGTTCTGCCTGGTGAGGGTATATGTCACGGCCGTGATGTGCATCACGGCTAGGCCGTGACAGCTTCTGACTTTTGCCTTCTTTCTTCTCAATTACTGTTCGATCACGGCTAGGCCGTGATGGGCTCTGCTTGGCTCAATTTCTTCACTTTTAAAGCTCTATCTTCATCCAAGCTCCATCATGGTCAATCTTGAGTATTTTTCCTTAAATTCCTGCAACACAACACCAAGAGACCGCTTCACCCGTTCCAAGGTAAAAACTAATAGAAATCAATTGAAATATGCCTAAACTATATGAAAATGCATGCAAAAATGTACAAGAATTATGATGTGAAATCACACTATCAGTCCCCGTATTTTCTATCATGTTCCCCTTTGTATTGTTGCTTTGATCGCTAATGAGATTCCTTGAGCTTCTTTTCTCAAAAAAAAAAAAAAAAAATAGATAACTTTAATGCATTTAATGAAATCATTCATATCTAATTTATTATTTAGTACATACATTTTTTTCTTTTGCATTCTAGTCCCTCAATAAATTTTGTTTTAACCACAATTAATCATAACTTTAATATGCATGGATGTTTTGTTTTTTACTGTTTGCTTACTTGGCAGGCCTTCTTGATTCAAGGAGCTTTAATTAATTCTTTAATATTTTTTGATAATTTTAATTATAATTTACTTCTTTTATTTTTTGGCTTCATTTAGCTTTAAAGACTAAAGTGTGATGTGCAAGTTTTATCTCCAGTCAAATAGCTAAGGCTAGCCTAATATGATAGACTTTATCTTTGGTCAAAGAGATAAAGCTAACATAATGATAATAGGATAGAGGAACGAAGCTAAAGCTAACAAAATAGGATAGGATGAAACTAGGTGATGCAGATAGATACAAATATTACTTTCCATTCCTTTTTTTTTTTTTACAAACAAAATGGAACCCTCCTCTCTTCTTCAATATCTTTTTCTCTCCTCTCGTCCCCCTACACTTTTTCTTCTCCGGCTCGCCATTGATGTCACTGACTGATGGTGTGGGTGCTTGCCGGGAAGATCACCGACAGTGTCGATTGTGGAAGGAGTCTAATGCGGATCTATTATTGGGACACACACAAATGAAGTGTATTAGGGTAATTGGTTCGGGATGTCACCGCCCTCTCTCTTTCTCGTTCCCCTCCCATCGTTCTCGTGCCCCTCTCTACTGAGATACGAGGTTTGTTTCTCGAATCCAACTCTGTTGTTGTATATTTCATGTTTTTTGTTTTTTTTCTTTTTGGCACGATTTTCTTTCATCTATGCGGGTACTACTAACTAGCTGCTTTAATTTCAATCAGTTTTGCTCCGATCCTATCATAACAGCCTATGATTGATTCTTGTGTGATGTTGCTTTTATGGGTCGTTGGTTTTGTTGTTTCTTAATCACTGCTAACAATGTTTCAGGTTTTGGGATTTGCATTTTTATTTTGCGCAATTGCTTAATAGTTGTTTTGGTGTGGAGGATTGAGTGTAAAGCTTTCAGTACTTGAGGTGCAGAGTTGGGGTATAGTATATAATAAGTAAAACAAAAGAATGCTGTTAATTCTTCCTCTACTCTCTATAGGAAAAATGAAGAATTCTTGAGTTTCTGAAATTGAAATTGAATTATGATTGACCTAATCTAACCATTCGCAGTTATGGAGGAGCAATTCATACTTAGAGTTCCACCAAGTGTGGCAAAGAGGATAGAGGATCTTCTTACTAAAACTAATGACCCATCTTCATCTAAGGAGAAGTCATTAGATTTGTCTTTTACTGAGGATGGGAGAAGTGGTAGCTTCATGATTGGAAATGATCGCTTCCCGGCATTGTTGTTGGACCTTCCTTGTGTGGTTGAATCCTATAAAACTTATGATGATAGTTCTTTGAAGACTGCTGATATCGGTCAGGTAACGTTTTCCACTTAATTAATTCTTAACCTTACTGTTAGAGATCATAATCATTGTAATTGTGCTTTTGGTGCTTCTCATAGTCACTGCTACTGTCGAAGGAAGCATTTTCTACTTTTAGACTCAGTAAGTTCACATTCCCTATTGAATTTCACATTAAGTTTTGGATGCCATTTGAAATGAATTAATGACATTTATCTCTGCATTTTTAAGACTATTTGTGTGTATAGTTCTATTTTCTTTTGAAGCATATGAAACTTTGAAAGGATTTAATCTCAAGCCATAATGAAGCTAGAAGTTTTGCTAGAAAAAGGGACTTGTATCAGTGCAGTTTTGTGTCTAATAAAACAAATGCTTTACCTGCTTTATGATGCCAATTGAAGCTGCCACCTTTTTATAGCAAGAAACCTATTTTACCTCTTGCTATATTGAACTAACCACATCATGGGTTTGTTTTCCATCATTGTAAATTAGTTATTGTTCCTGTCGAGATCAGACTCGCCGGGATCTCGCCGTAGAACGTCAAACCAAGAGTGAACAATGGGGGTTGTTTTAGATTATGGCTTGACATAATGTTGTATTCCGGTCCTACGTATCCCAATGGGAATCAAAGCCAGACGTAGTTCTAGGTTCAACCCTTGGCCATACGGTGATCTCGATCCCTTAATCTTGTATCCGATGGGTACTAGCGAGCAAAGACTCTTCAATAGTCTCTTAGTCGAGCTAGTCCTCTAATACGCTTAAGGGAGAGTTACCGAGGTTAATGAAAAAGTGTCTTTCTCTCTTGGGTTCTCCTCCTTTTTATAATAGGGTCCCCATGGCTTTAAGAGATCTGGATATATTTCCTTTTATCTCTTTAATCTTCTGAGGTGTGATTTCCTTAATTTAAGGAATATTACCTCTTTTAATCGGATAAGGCTATGTGAGATAATATCAGGATTGATTAAGATAATATCTTAAATTGATCTATTAACCAGATAAGGTTACTTGAGATAATATTAGGATTATTTAAGGATAATATCAATATCTTATCCCTTAATTTAAGGGATATTATCTCTTCTAACCGGATAGGGTTGTTTGAGATAATATCAGGATTAATAAAGATAATATCGATATTTTATCCTTCCCGTCTTGGTTGGATCGGGTATCCAAGCTCGGTGGTAGGGTTTTACTCCTCGGCCCGTACACAAGCCCCCAAGCTTTGAGCTAGTAAAGCATAGAAGCTTTCATGACATTAGCCGAGCTTAGGAACTTGGTTTCTTTTTTGGTCTTTCGTGTCGGCGAGGTAATTAGCCGAGCTTCATACTTCGGTATATATATATAGATATATATATATATATATATATATATATATATATATATATATATATATATATATATATGCATCCTCCAACTCGGTGAACAGCTCGGGCGATCGAGCTTGACGCTTGAGCTACCGAGCTCTACACCTCGGCTCATACACAAGCCCCCCAAGCTTTGAGCTGATTGTGTGGAAGCTTTTTGGAAGGAGCCGAGCCTAGCCGAGGTGGAGGTGGTCACCGAGTTTCAGATCGAGGCCATACTTTCTCGATTCCCGAGATGGAAAAGAGACGTTGCTCTTTCTCGGTCACCTGAGTTTCGTACTTCAGGTTTGTAGTTGTTGTTTACCTTTATAGGCTCGGCATTTCGACCTCAACTTGGTCGATTTTAGCTCGGACAACCTTTTTAGGTTTTTAATTGTTGTTTACCTTTATAGGCTCGGCATTTCGACCTCAACTCGGTCGATTTTAGCTCGGACAACCCCTTTAGGTGTTTAGATGTTGTGTACCTTTATAGGCCCGGCATTTCGACCTCAGCTCGGTCGATCTTAGCTCAGTCGGTCTCTTTAGGTTTTTAGATGTTGTGTACCTTTATAGGCTCGGCATTTCGACCTCAGCTCGGTCGATTTTAGCTCGGTCGGCCTCTTTAGGTTTTTAGTTGTTTTCATAAATAATTTTTATCCATAACAGTATGTTTGCCTAATAACGCAACTGAAAATGATTCTATTTATTTATTTTTCCGGGTGTGCCTCATTAAAACCCTCCCGGCCAAAACCTCGTGGGGAAAAGATCGGGATAGGAAAAAGAGTGCATCACCTATAACCTTAACTAAAATAAAACTTAAGGTGGGAAGTGTTCCATGTTCTTAGAACAACCTTTCCTGACAATTCTTCTAGCCTGTAGGCACCATTTCCCAAATTTTCTACTATTCTGAATGGGCCAGACCAGTTCGCTGTGAGCTTACCCTCTCTGGGGTCTTTTCTTGCGTCGTTTTGTAGTCTCAGCACTATGTCACCTTGCACAAATTCCCTTGGCTGCAACCTCGAGTTGTACTTCCGAGTTGTTTTTTGCTTGCATAGCTCGTCTCTGACTTTCGCCTCATCTCGGACTTCTTCAACCGTGTCAAGCTCAACTCGGAGTTCTTCTTCATTCTTACTTTGGTCATGATGCTGCCTTCGGAAAGAGAGTTCGCCGAGCTCAACTGGAATCATTGCATCGGTTCCATAGGTTAGCTTGAACAGCGTTTCACCAGTTGAAGACTGCGGTGAGCAATGGTAAGCCCATAGGATGCTTGGTAATTGTTCAACCCATGCCCCTTTTGATTGGCCTAACCTTCTTTTGAGCTCGTTTAAAATGACTTTATTGGCTGCCTCTGCTTGTCCATTTGTTTGTGGATGCTCAATCGAGGTCACTTTATGTTTAATTCTGAGGTTGGAGTAGAATTCTCTAAGCTCTTTATCGGTGAATTGCTTTCCATTTTCTGTGACAATTGCAAAAGGTAGGTCATGCCTGCATATGATGTTTTTCCATACAAAACTCTGAACCTTTTTAGCAGTTATCGTAGCTAATGGTTCTGCTTCAATCCACTTGGTGAAGTAGTCTACACCTACCAACAAGAACTTGACTTGACCTTTGACAACTGCGAAAGGACCGACTATATCCATCCCCCACATAGTAAAGGGCCACAGCGAGAACATGGAATGGAGCTCTTCTCCTGGAGCACGTGCTATGTTGGCGAACTTCTGACAGGGCTCACATCTATTAGTTCAAGTAGCATAATCCAGTCTCATGGCTGGCCAGTAAAACCCTGCTCGTAGGACCTAAGCTGCCAAAGATCAGCCACCTGAATGCATTCCACAGATTCCTCGGTGCATCTCATCCGTTACGTACTCGGACTGCTCCTTTGCTAGGCACTTCAGTAATGGTATGGAGAATCCTCTTCTGTACAGCTCGCCATCTCGGATGGTGTAATGGAAAGATTTTAGACGAATTCGCCTCGCCTCCTTAGGGTCACTGGCCAATTTGTCCGAGGCTAAATATTCCCAAATCGGTGTCATCCAGCCACGATCATAGTGCTCGGTCATTATTACTTCGGCACTTTTTATGCTCGGTTCGAGGAGATTTTCCTGAATGAAAGTTCGTAGCTGGCCAGTTTTATTGGTGCTAGCCAACTTGGACAACAGATCTGCCCTGGAATTTTCTTCCCGATGTATATGCTCAATAGTGAAATTATCAAATTCAGAAACTAGGCTATTAACCTTGCAGAGATATCTGGTTAGTTGGGGGTCCTTTGTTTGATAACTACCCGAGACTTGTCCTGTTACAAGCTATGAGTCACTTTGGCATTTTAATTCTTGGACCCCAACTTCTTTAGCTAGCATCAGTCCTGCAATAAGGGCTTCATATTCTGCTTGGTTGTTTGAAGCAGTAAACCTAAACTTTAAAGATTGTTCCAGGATTAGGTCATCAGGTCCCTCGAGAATTATTCCAGCCCCGCTTCCCTTCAAGTTAGATGATCCGTCAACATATAGGAGTCAGATGAAGGATTCCGACCTCGGCTTAGAAGAGAGCTCGGCAATGAAGTCGGAGAGGCATTATGCTTTCACCGGCCCCCTAGACTCATATTAGAAACCGAATTCCGACAATTCTACTGACCAAGCTATCATTAGTCCAGCTAGATTGGGTTTCCTGAGTACCTGCTTTATTGGATGATCAGTTCTGACTATGACTTGGTGCGACTGGAAATAGGGTCGTAACCTCTGAGCTGCCATAACTAAGGCGAGGACTAGTTTTTCAATTATTTGATATCGCGTTTCTGCGTCTTTCAGGATCCTACTCACATAGTACACCGGCATCTGTTGCTCTTCCTCTTCCTGGATGATCACTGCACTAATTGCACAATCGTTGACAAATAGGTACAAGTACAGATCTTTGCCGAGCTGAGGTCAAGTGAGGATTGGGGGAGATGCTAGGAAGAGTTTCAGATCTTGAAAGGCCTTCTCACACTCTTCAGTCCAAATGAAATCTTTTGGTTTTTTCAAAAGCTGGAAGAAGGGTCTCACTTTTTCTGCAGACTTCGGGAGGAAGCGGGATAGGGAAGCTAAACGGCCGGCTAACCTCTGAATTTCTTTCACATTTCGAGGACTCTGCATTTCCATAACTGCTCTGCATTTATCCGGGTTAGCTTCAATCCCCCTCTGAGTTAGCATATAGCCTAAGAACTTTCCTCCTTGTACACCAAAAGAGCATTTTTCTGGATTTAACCTCATGTTGTATTTTCTGAGTTGGCTGAAAATTTCTTCGAGGTCGGCTGGGTGTTGCCTTAAGTCATCGGATTTTACCACCATATCATCAACATATACTTCTAGGTTCTTTCCGATTTGGTTGACGAAAACTTTGTCCATAAGCCTTTGATATGTTGCACCAGCATTTTTTAAGCCGAAAGGCATTACCCGATAGCAGTAGTTTGCCCCATCAGTCATAAATGCCGTTTTTTCTTCATCAGGTGGGTACATCCTGATCTGGTTATAACCTGAGTATGCGTCCAAAAAGTACAAGACTTTGTACCCCGAGGCCTCGTCCACTAGTCTGTCAATGTTGGGGAGAGGATAAGAATCCTTTGGGCATGCCTTGTTGAGATCGGTGTAGTCGGTGCACATTCTCCATTTACCGTTGGCCTTTCTAACTAACACCACGTTGGCTAGCCAAGTAGTGTATTTCACCTCTCTGATGAAATTTGCTTTGACCAGTTTGGAAGTCTCCTCGGCTACTGCTCGGCGCCTTTCTTCGCCAAGTTTCCTTTTTCTTTGAGCTACAGGCTTGGCTTCGGGACATATGGATAACTTGTGGCACATAAAATTGGGGTCTATACCAGGCATATATGACGTCTTCCAAGCAAACAAATCGGCATTCTTTCTTAAGACAGCCTGAATCCTTTGTTTGAGCGAGGGATCGAGTTGACTGTCGACTTGGGTGCATTGTTCAGCTTGGGCTCCTAACTGGAACTTTTCTAAAGACTTTGTTGGTTCAGCTTTGGACTCATACATTTCCATCCTTGGGTCAAATTCAAACATGCTGATCGAGCTGGCTGAAGTTACCGAACTGACCGAGCTGACCACTTCTGCTTTGTCATCCTCGGGATTTCTTGAGATATCCTGGTTTCGGGTAGCCTTTAGGCTATCTACATAGCATTGCCTGGCTAGCCTTTGGTCAGCCTGGACTGCGACTATATCTCCGAACTCGACTGAGAATTTCATTGTCAGGTGTGGGGTAGAGACAATCGCTCCGAGTTCATTCGACGTCATTCTTCCAATAAGGATGTTGTACGACGTGCTGGCCTCTACAATAACGTACCTGACTGAAACGGATTTGGAGAGTCTTCCTTCTCCAAACGTTGTTAAGAGGTCTATGTAACTTCGGGTTTTTACTTGCTCCCCGGCGAACCCTACTAGCTTGTCTTCTTGCTCTTTTATGAGCTTTTCTGGAATTCCAAGTTTCTTGAAGGTGGCCAGGTATAGAATATCGGTCGAGCTCCCGTGGTCAATGAGTGTTCGTTTGACGGAGAAGTTGGCTAGCTCGACCGTTATCACCATTGGATCATCTTGATTTGGATCCACCCCTCGGAAATCATCATCCGTGAAAGTTATTGGAGGTCTTGTCCTTGAAGGCTGTCCAAACACCGTGTTGACAGATTGGAGGGCTTTTACATGACGCCGCCGAGCTGAACTCGTCGTTCCTCCACCTACAAATCCTCCTGAGATTGTATTGATGACCCCTCTGACTCCTCCTTCTGATTCTTCATTAAGAGCTCTTTGATTATTCATCCGATCTCCGCTCTAGTTGTTTCCTTGCAGGTTTGCATCTCTGTTACGGTTGTCATAACCACGTCTCCGTCGTCTTTGACCAGCTCATCCGCCTCCATTATCATCTCGGCGAACGAAACGGTCAAGACGACCTGCCCGTACCAAGTCCTCGATTTTTTCTTGGGTCGCTCTACAGTCTTCAGTGGAGTGACCATAGTTTTGATGCCACATGCATTCTTTACTTCTGTCAGCATTGGCCGGCGTTTTGGAAGGTCGAGGTAAGGTGAGTAACTCGGCGTTACACACCTCGTGGAGAATGGTTGCCCGAGATCGGTTTAACGGCGTGTAAGACTGGTACCTGGGTTGCCTCTCCGAGAATCCCCTTTCATTGGGCTTTTGGGTCCTTTGTGGATCAGTCCCCCTGTTTCTTTCTTTGTTTGGAATCGAGTTCTTGTCTTCAAAACCTCTTTCTCTCCTTTTGAATTCAACCATCTCCTCCGAGTTCATGAAACCTGTAGCTTTTTTCTGCAGCTCTTCAAAATCTCTCGGTGGTTTTCGAGATAAATACTCAAAGAATGGCCCCGGCTTCAGACCGCCCATGACGGTATGAAGGCAGAGTTCCGAGCTCATGTTTGGAATTAAGATTTGTTTGGCACTAAACGAGCCATATAATCTCTGAGTGATTCATTCCTTTCTTGTTTGAAATTCACCAGTGAGACCGAGTGCCTTTTATGCCTTCGGCTTGCTGCGAGTTGCGCGGTGAACTTAGTTACGAGCGCATCAAAGGAATCAATTGACCGAGGTGGTAGATTCGTAAGCCAGGTTAAGGCAGGGCCTTGCAAAGTGGTTGGAAAGACTTTGCACATGACGGCTTCCGAATCGGTCACCAAGTAAACAGAAGAAATAAAGGATTCTACGTGCTCAGTTGGGTCAGTGGTCCCGTTGAATTTATCGATGTTAAGGGGTTTAAAATGTCTAGGCATGATTACCTCATCGATGTCATCCGTGAACGGTAACCTCGGCCGCCGATCCGCTACCTTTTATTTTTGGGTAGTTCTTTCTGTACGAGATTTAGCTTCTGAAACCTCTGGGGGAGGTTTGGTCTTGGATGGCCGGTTAGTTCCCCGAGGAGAGGATACGTAGGATGGATTCTTTTGGCCAGCCTCGGGTGAAGATTGCTCTTCCTTGGAAAGTGTCTCTGATCTTTCTCTTTTTCGAGTTCTTAAAAGCCTTTGAGAGAGCCTTTGATTCTGCGCACATATCTCCTCATTCTCTTTTCGCAGCAGCCTTAGCTGTGCCATAACCTCTTCCAGTCGAGGGTTATCTTTATTGACGGGAGGGGGAGGGTGATTGACGTGGTCCTGGTTCGTGTTTGAGGCCTTATGATCTTCATAGTTCATGCTGTTCGCCGCTCCCCTCGGACCATTCCGTGTAGTCACCATCAAGCTTTCTTGTGGTACCGGGGAAAGTTTTTCCTCGGCCCCATGGTGGGCGCCAAATGTTCCTGCCGAGATCCGACTCGCCGAAATCTCGCCATAGAACGTCAAACCAAGAGTGAACAATGGGGGTTGTTCTAGATTATGGCTTGACAGAATGTTGTATTCCGGTCCTACGTATCCCAATGGGAATCAAAGCCAGACATAGTTCTAGGTTCAACCCTTGGCCATACGGTGATCTCGATCCCTTAATCTTGTATCCGATGGGTACTAGCGAGCAAGGACTCTTCAATAGTCTCTTGGTCGAGCTAGTCCTCTAATACGCTTAAGGGAGAGTTACCGAGGTTAGTGAAAAAGTGTCTTTCTCTCTTGGGTTCTCCTCCTTTTTATAATAGGGTCCCCATGGCTTTAAGAGATTTGGATATATTTCCTTTTATCTCTTTAATCTTACGAGGTGTGATTTCCTTAATTTAAGGGATATTACCTCTTTTAACCGGATAAGGTTATGTGAGATAATATCATGATTGATTAAGATAATATCTTAAATTGATCTCTTAACCAGAAAAGGTTACTTGAGATAATATTAGGATTATTTAAGGATAATATCAATATCTTATCCCTTAATTTAAGGGATATTATCTCTTCTAACCGGATAAGGTTGTTTGAGATAATATCAGGATTAATAAAGATAATATCGATATTTTATCCTTCCTGTCTTGGTTGGATCGGGTATCCAAGCTCGGTGGTCGGGTTTTACTCCTCGGCCCGTACAGTTATACTAATGAATTCAGGTTTCTGGAGTTTATTCGTCAATTTGTTTAGTTGTGTTGTTATTAACAATCTGTAACTAAAGAATAATCTACTAAATTGGCAGGTAAAAACAACGTCACCCAACAGAAACTGCATCAGATCCAACATAGCCATCATCAATCCAAAGGATACATGTGATTGCACTGGTATTTTTTCCCATTATCTACCAATTATTCAAGCCAAATTCAATTGACATTTTTTTTATCTAAATTGTTCTTAGTATGATTCATCGAATGCATATTATTATTGGCTTATCTTTCATTGTTGGATCATGAGTGTAGTTACTATGCAAGCTCAGCACACATCACCACCTGATTTGTTGTGCAAAGACAAATTTATGATTCAAAGCACTGCTGTCCCATTTGGAGCTACAGAAGATGGCATCACATTTAATATGGTGAGCTTATGTTATTTATCTATTTTCTCCCTGTTTTTGTGTGTCTGAGGTGTGACCAATGAGAAGGATTAAGATTTGCTTCAATATTCTAACTTTTTAATTTCTATTTTTCTTGAATGATTTAAAATTCCTTCTCTTTTGATAGATTCCAAAAGATATTGGAATGGCATAAAAAAGCCAAAGAAGCACCACCGCATTTCAAATAAAGAGGTATTCTTCATTTTTTTTTAATTTTCTGATAATTCAATTGACTTTTTTATGCAATTTTTTTATAATATCTTATTGTTGGCAATTGGTGTAGATGGATTACAATGTGGAATCCATCACATCAAAGATCTGATAGCTTTTAAAGACCTCACTATCTATACCTGCGTTAAAAGATTTGTGTTACTGAGTTAGAATGATAGCAAGTCACAATTGTATTTTCTTTGCATCACTTCTGCCACACCAAACTAATTCCTTTTGCAAATGAGTATAGAGAGACCCTCCCCCCCCGGAGCCCCTTGGCTCTGTTAGGGTTTCTAACCCCATGCGCCGTCATGGTTTGTTCTCCTCCCTCTGTGGAGGTTTGCTCCCCCATTGTTGGGGGTTTGTTGGTCAGCCTTCTTCCCCTTTCACTGCAAAATCCCCTCCACCCTCCCTTGTCTGCGCCCAACCCCATCCTCGGCTCCTCCGCCTGGTCCTACCGACGCTAACCACAGCGAGTCCCTCGCCACCTATCATCGGAGTCCGCTGCTACCCCAGGAACTCAGCTCCTCCACCCTGGCTCCTCCCCACCCAGGTCAAGCCACCAGCCTTAGATCTGGTCTTCAAACCACATCCTTCAACCCCATGGCTAGATCTCTGTCATCTAACAGAGATTTCTCACTCACAGGAGATTTGTTCCTCTCCGCTTCCCCACTCACTCCGGTTTCCACCAAGAGGCTCCCCATGATCTTCTCAGCCCCTTCACCGGCGATGCGCCCACCACCTGAACCACCACCACAGGACAGATCAAGCTCTTTGCTGGAAACAAATGGTCACACATGCCTTAGGAGCTCTGCTTCTCAACAAACCGTGGTGGCCCCTCCCCCTGAACAGGTCGTCTTTCGGCCTCCGCCAAAACCACCCGACGATGGTACAATCTCTCACTTTTGGTGTCTTGCTACTGTGGTATTTGTTGTGTTCTTTTTGTGAAGGATGCTCTTAGATTTTAATGGGGTAAATAGTGAACTTAAAATGTTTGAGGAAAAGCCCATGAACTCAACTTTTTGGAACACCATAGAGGGTGTAGATATTCTTGTGGCTGACTCCATTCTCTGTATCCTCTCCACACTCCAATTGACTTCTAATCAAAGGGTTAAGTTGGACAATTCAGAGATCACTTATAGTCGAACTGTGCCTGCAAAAGCCAAAGAAATGATCCGTAACTGGATAAGTGTTAAGACCGTGACATCTCATCTTCTCCTTGTCTCTAACCAAGTGAGGAAGAAATTGGCTTGTTGGATGATAGGATATAGACTTTGGCTTGATGTCTCTTTGTTTTATGTACAATCTATGTGTTATGTTGTTAAGTTGGTAGGCTTAACTTTTAGAGTTGGCCCCTTATGTTGGAAGGGCAATGCCCCTACAATACTCGATCAATTTCTTTGTAATGTCCCTTATGTTAGCAATTGAATCAAGCTCTTTTACCTTCAAAAAAAAAAAATTCCATTAATTATGTTTTAGGGTTGATATTTTTGTTTACCCCTTTTTTTGAGTGGTGTTAGACAGGAGGCTCCATGGATTTACGTCATCCTTCAAGTTTACCATTTAAGTCGCAACTGGAGCTGCCTTTAAACTTTTAGTCTATGTTGGATTATTTTTTTTTTAAAAAAATCCTTACAAATTCTATTTAATTGGTTTGCAAAATGCATGCTCTTCATGGGGAGTGAAGAATTTCCAGATGAAAATGAGGTATCTTTTGGTTATGTTATATGGTTGTGCAAATCTATGTTATGGATTTTCAAATTTTCCTATTCTAGGGTGATACCATGGGGGAGAGTCGCTTATGTTGTGTCCGAAAAGGCTATTAGAGTATTCGACACCTTTTGGAAGGCCTGCAAGTCTTCATGTGCTGCACTGAAGCTTCCAATTCTTTCGGCATGTTAGCAAAGGCTCCTTATAGGAACGATGGAGTGTATTCAGGTAATTATGGTTTATATGATCCTTTTTATAACTTATTCCAATTTGTAATGCTGGCATAGACTGTATTTTTTTTATTTTCTTTTGCATTATGTAATTCCCTTTTCTGAGCTTATCATTACGCTGCTTTGATGTTGATCTTTATCTCCACCTCTTTCTAACTCTCCTACACATTGGTTCATTGATTTTTAGTTTTTTTTTTCAAATGTTATACAGAGGATGATGAGCAAATTTTTACTTTGAGATTAAAGCAAAAGTTATGATTTGTCTTCATTATTGTTATTCTTTTTCTTTAAACAGGTTTCCATATTTTTTTAAATTTATTTATGCCACTTTCATCGACATTATACACTTTAATGATCATTGAGCTTTCATTGTCACGAGGTTTTTCACTTTTCTGTTTATCCATTCAATTTGGAATAAGGAAAGCCTATTATTATGTAGTAGCTTGAAGCAGTTGGTCACAGAATCCATAAGAAGGTATTAGAGGAGAAGTTAAAGCATATTTTCCAATATACAATAACACTTCTAAGGTTTCATGGCATGGCATGACATTGATTAAAAATTAGGAGAGTCTTCACTACGGTGATGGGTTTTAAGGGAACATTACTAGGAGGCTTTGAAAGTGGGGAGAAATAAAAGATTGTTTTATTGTTAAAAGAGAAGATGGGTTGTTGGGTTTAAACTTAAGTATGAGTTTTTAAGTGTATATTCCATTTGGGTTTGGTTTTTCTTTATCATGAGTTTTTCAGTAAGAATTAATAATATATGAATTATTGATGTTAGATTTATGGTAATCAATTGTAGGTCCCTTTTCTCCATAAATGTGATATTAAACTTGGTTAAGTATGGTTGAATACTATCCTAATGAAGCCACACATATGGTTGGCACTAAATCTACATACACAATGGTCCATATAATTTAACCAACACAATGGTTTTGCCATTTTCTTTATGAGGAACTGAATCTATCTTTTGGGGTTTAAAGGTAAATTTTGTGGTAAAAATGGATGCTAAATAAACAAAAATGTTCTCATTGTATATAGACTTCCTTTGTTGGAATTGCAGATTGACTTTGGAGGGAAGTTGGTTCCTTGGTTGAGGTTCTGTCCACTTCTGGTGCTATGACTGTAGTTGCTGAAGATATGTATTATTTTAGAATTATGTATTATGTATATTCTATAATATTTTATGTTTAAGTTAAAGTTTTAAATAGATAGATAATAATTTAAATATTTACAATCAACGGGATTAATTTTCTAAATGAGTTAATAATAATTTACATATTTGTATGGCATTGGAGTTAAATTTTTAAACTAAAATATGAAAAGAGAAGTTAAATTTTTCTCTAGGGTTTTTCTCTCCTAGAGCATGGACTTTGAATTTAAGACTCCGCAACCAACGGCAGTGGCTGTTGAGCCACTGAAAGAACCACCAGACCGTGGTGGCAATACTGAAACAAGGGAGGCTATGCCTATACCCACTTCGTTTAGGGACAAAGTACTTGGAAAGCAGGTGTTGACTCCGAGAGAGAAGGTTGATCTACAGGCTAATAAGGTAATCCAGATGGAACATGTCAATGGTAGCCGCTTAATGCCAATGTTCTATGTGGAGAATAAGCTGATTGATGAGTTGAGTGTGCCATGGAAAGACGCTTTGGTTGTCAAACTCCTGGGAAAGACTCTTGGATATAACACAATGAAGAATAAGTTAGCTTCATTGTGGAAGATTCAAGGGGGAGCCTTTGATATCATGGATGTTGGGAATGGATTCTTTATGGTCAAGTTTAATGCTGAAGAGGACAGAACGATGGTTATCAATGGGGGTCTTGGCTTATTTTTGATCATATCCTTTCTATTAGGTTATGGACTCCAAAGTTTATTACAGATCATGGTAGTGATTGACAAGACACTTGTGTGGGTCCGAATACCTAGCCTAAATGTGTTGTTTTTTGATGAAAGCTTCATCCTAGCCAATGCCTCAGGAATTGGAAAGCCAGTGAAGGTGGATATGCACACTCTCCAGGTTGCTAGAGGAAGATCTGCGAGAGTTTGTGTAGAGGTGGATCTAAACAAACCTGTAGTGGGCAAAGTAGGAGTTGATGGTCAGTGGTACAAGGTGGAGTATGAAGGGTTGCACCTTATTTGTGCTCAGTGTGGGTGCTATGGTCACTTACTCAAAGACTGTCAAGTTAAACCCAAGCCCAGTGAAATGGTGATGGCACAAGTCGGAGGTGGTGGCGAAGCTGGTGGCAGCCAGGGAACGGGTAAGCCAGTATCCCAGGATAATTCAAATCCCGACTTTAGCGGGGCAGTTAAGGCTAATGATAAGGGAAATTTTCTGGATGAGGCTCTTCATGGGGAGTGGTTAATTGTTAAGGAAAGAAAGAGGAATAATAAAGCTAATAATAAAGGCAGGGAGAAAGTTACGGGATTGGGGAGAGGAAATCAGAACCGTTATGATTCCCTTTCTAGGATGGAGAATATCTGGAATGTTGCTGATTTTTCTCACGTGAATGAAGGCTTTCATGCAGGGAGAAATTTGACTATTCCAAAAAAGGGAGTGGGCCAGGACAAGCACCAATCCACGTCCAGGCCTTAGGTGAAAAAAAAGGCCAAGAAAGGAGGACCAGATTTCGAAGGGAGAGGGGAGCAAACACTTGAGCCCGAACACAGCCATGCTCGTTAAAAACTCGGTGAAGATGACTGGGGCGACTCAGCGTGTTAGAGGCCAGAACTCGGGTGTTAAAATTTGGGATCTTGGGAATGGTAACCAGACTACTATGAATGTTGTCAAGGTGAGCGATAATCACCTAACTTTGGTTGAAGATGAAACAGTTAACAAGGAATTGTAAAAAAAAAAATCTTTATGGGAGATATACTTAAAGATGAAAACCATCATCATATCAAGACAAGTTATGTTCAATCGTCAAGAATATAGAATGAAAGATAATAGCGGAAGCGTAATAGCGGAAGCGTAATAGCAGAAGCGTACCCGAATTCATGGAAAATATGATGGAGAAACTTCTGGTTCTTGGTCTTCCAAGTCAGCATGCACAATTCTTCTTAAACCATAAAGAGTCTCTCCTTTCTAACGATGGGTGTTAGAAAAGAAAATTGGTTGCATATGACTTGGGGACCACAACCTTTTATAATGAGTCCATGCCCTTTCATGAAGAGTGATGTCCCTTCGAATTCAAACTCTTTCATGAAGAGTCATGACTATCCACACATTTCTTATCTCTAATTTTGCCCATCATAAAAATAGAAATAAGACCTTATGGTATCTACACAATAATTTTCATAACAATTATGTCCTTAGCCATAAACCTTACTTGAATTAGATCACTTTTATTTGACTAATTAAAAATAATGGCCCTAACACATTTAAACATTACAAGTGTGACCCAAAAATTTCTAACAATCTCTCACTGGTCACATATGTATGCTTATAAATGTGTTATACTTTATGAGCTCCAAATTTGCCATTATAAACCTTGTACATATCCCTATCCCGTCCATTAGTTATATCAATATATAGAACCAAAGCGGCTTTCGTTATATCATTCATAACTAAATCCATCAATGATCACTAATATTAACACAACCAAATGACATAGATTAATCATGAATGTGCAGCATGAAAATCACATGAAGGTGATCTGTACATGTCGATTTTCAACTGGTCCTACTTTACTCTTTAATGAGATCAATACTCAGAGTGAAAACCAAACCAAAAACTATATTCTGTAGAAAATAATCATAAAGTATATCTTGCTTAGAAAAGCATCCAAATACAAACTCCCACTGAACAAATGTATCGTCTAGTGATACAACACCCATTCGAGCAATATGCTCGTGAAAGACCTTGGGTGGTAAACCTTAGTAAGTGGATCCACAACTATGGAGTTTGTCCTAACATGCTTTCTAGACATCTGTCACTCTGAACTCTTTCCACGTCAATAAGGAACTTAATGTCACTGCTAATTTATGGTCACAAAATAACTGTAGTGGTCTTTCAATAAATCTAAAATCCATAACCCAATGACAAAATTCTGCAACCTTATCACATATTTTGAATGCCTTATAACCATAGATAAACATAACCTGATGTAGATTTCCAACTGTATTGGCATCCAACAAAATCAGAATCAGAATCAGAATACTCAATGATCTCTAACTGATCTGATTTTCCTTATCTGAGCATATAGTTCTTGGTTCTCTATTGAATAAATCATAACCTGTTTGGCTGCTTTCTAACAATTTATTCCTAGATTGCTTAAGTATCTGCCTAACACTTAACAATGTACGCTATGTCCGGATGAATACGGACTTGGGCATACATTATGCTTCCTACAACTGATGCATAGGAATCTCCTGCATCCCTTTAATCTTAAGATTTCTTTTGGGCACTGATTGAGACTAATTTGTCTCCCTTAGCGATCGAGGCATCACTTGATTGACAGTCTTGCATGCCAAACCATTTGAGCAATTTATTGATATAGCTCTTTTGTGACAATCCTAGAGTACTCCAAGATTGGGCTCAGTGTATCTGGATCCCTAATACAAAGGAGACGTCACCATATTTCATCTCGAAATTATCAATAGAAATCTATTGGTTTCGTGCAACATGCCTATATCATTAGTCCCAAGTAGTATGTCATCAACATACAATAACAAGAAAACATTCTTACTCCCACTGAATTTGTGTTGCACACAAATACTAACAACATTCATCTCAAAACTGAATGAGAGAATTACCTGATAGAACTTGTGGCATCACTAACGAGACGGTTATTTTAGCCCACGGATGGATTATGTCAATTTTCAAACCGCGTTCTTTGTGTCTCCCAACACAAAGTTTTACGGCTGTACCATATAGATTGTTTCGTCAATGTTGTCATTGAGAAACATCATCTTGACATCCATTTGATGAAGCTCCAAATCCTAAAGTGCAACAAGGGTCCCGATTGTCCTAAAAGAGTCCTTCAATGAAACCGGAGAGAAAGTCTCTTTATAGTCAATCCCTTTATTTTGAGTATGGTCCTTGGCTACAAGACGAGCCTTATACCTCTCCATATTACCTTTGTAATCCCTTTGGTCTTAAATATACATTTGCAACCAATGAGTTTCACACTTTTGGTAATAGGAGAAGTTCCTAAACCTTATTGTCTTGTATGAACTCATACTCCTCATTTATTGCTTCAATCCACTTTTCTAAGTTGGAATCTTGCATGACTTGACGAAAATTGATTGGATCATTTTCCATCATACCATCATTTTCCTCATGTTCCTGAAGAAATACTATGTAGTCAACTAGAATAACATTTCTTCTTTCTCTAGTGGATCGTTGCAAAGACACTTACTCTTGAAGCACTAGTTCTTGAGGATCTTGAATATGTTCTTCTGGAACAACTAACTCATCTTGAATGGGAGTTTGAACAACAATGTCATTTAGAGGTTCCGGACTTGCTTCATCAAAAGCAACTTTATGAATCTATTCTGGAATTGAAACCAATTCTTCTGCCAAGACAAAGTCTCTAACCTTATTTCTCCCCCCCAAACTCAATATCCTCAAAGAACGTGGCAGTTTCTGTCTCAAAAATTGTCTTTAATTTGGGATCATAAAACTTATAGCCCCTGAATCGTTCAGAATAGCCAATAAAGTAGTTGCTCCCTGTTCGGAATTCCAATTACCTTTCATTTGGCCTATAAGGCCATGCCTCAGCTGGAAATCCCATACATGAGTTAGACTAGGAACCTAATTTCTTTGTTTGGTCTGTCTGTCCTTAAGGCATTCAACAGAGACATCAAAGTCTTTAAAGTTAGTGGAATCTAGGATTCCATCTGACACATGCTACTCCACTCTATTTCTAGAGATGTAACCAAGGCACTTGATGTTCTTGAATTTGCACTATTAACTTTACGCTTAGTACCATGTGATTCCACATTCAACAGTTCTTATAATGTCATGCAAATATAGATTGTCATGCACTGTAATAGTACTAGTTCCAACAACATTTGAATTAATAGATAAACTGAAGTGATTGTTTCCAGACGAACAATGATAACCAAATTTGTCCAATCCAAGAAACAGAAACCAAATTTCGTCTAAACGACGGTACCTAAAAAATATCCATTAAATCCAAATAATAACCAATACTTAAAAACAACCTAAAATACCATATTTGCCTCTACTGACATGCCATCTCATTCATAAATGCATCTTTCAACATCATTTGGCCCTCGATAACTTGGGCAACTTTGTAATGAAACACTGACGTTAGTAGTAGAACCAAAATCTAACCATCAAGTGTTTCTAGGCACTGAAGCTAAATTTACCTTATAACAGACCAAAGTAAGGAATATACCTTTCTTTGCACGCCATGCATGATATGTGGTACACCCCTTCTTGTCATGTCCACTCATGCCACATAAGAAGCAACTTTCTTCACTTTCATTTTGCTTCTTTTGTGTTGGAACCTTAGCAACTTCAATATCAGCAGCTTTATTTTTGAACTTGTCATTAGAGGTACTTACCAAGTGAGTACTTTCTATTCTTTCTTGCTTCATCCTCTCTTCCTCTTGCACACAATATGAAATGAGCTCGTTAAGAGACAATTTCTCCTTCTGACAGTTGTAACTGATCTTAAATTGACCGAATTGTGCAGGAAGAGAAAACAAAACCAAATGCACGAGTAAATCCTCAGATAACTCGAGCTTTAGCTCTTTAAGCTTGGAAGCAATATTAAACATTTCCATAATGTACTCTCTTATGTTTCCTTTGCCGTTATACTTCATAGAAATCAAGCTTTGAAGGAGTGTGTGCTTGTTTCTGCCTTATTGCTTTTGGTAAAGCATTTCTCAATTTCAGTAAGGAATTCTTTGGCACTTGTTATCCCATTGGATATAACACCCCTAAATGCCTCTGGAATGCCGCGCTTAATGATCATTAGACTCATGCGATTGGAGCGGTCCCACTTCTCATAAATTTTCCTCTCTTCAGAGGTACCGAAGTCTATAGGAGAAGGGAGTTGCTCCATCTTTAGTGCAAGGTCAAGATCCATGCAGCCAAGAACAATCAAAATGTTCTCTTTCCAATCCTTAAAGTTTGTACCATTAAGATCAGGAACCGAATTTAGGTTAGCAGATATAGTAGCAATAGTAGCTGAAGAGAGAACAAATAAATAACATAAATATACTCACATCATAACCAAAATTCAATCATCAATAAATTCAAATAATGGCATACCCCATCTCAAGATACCTAGTGCAACATTAATATCAAGTCTTTGGACAGTAATATTAACTGCTAGTGGTACTCTTGTTGTAATGATCAAACATTGACAATAATGTATGTCAAATAATAAACCCTTCTTTGGACTGATTTATCATTCACATCTACAACCTTATAATCATCACATGTTTACCATCACAGGTGTGCATGTAATCCGGCCAAATATTAACCTTCCTTTGGGCCGATTAATACTCGCATGGATACACATACACACTAACATTCAACATTTCTCATGAGCAATCTACACAAGAGAGGTCACTTTGGTGACTTCTTGCTTCAATTGATTCACTTAAAATGTTAAACAATTTAAAAAAAAACCAAAAAATTTGAATTTATTTTATTGCCGTAATATATAATTGTTTGAACATCAAACAACAATATCTACTAGATAGCCTGGTGGTCACCATGCTTCCGTCCATATACTGGGTGTGATCGATCCCTGCTGGTGACCTTATTTACAACATTTTGCTCATTTTCCAGAAAAATGAATCAAAACATAGCGTCTGGAAATCGAACCTGTACCCTTTCCGAAACGACGTGCGACTTCAACCACCGAATTCAAACAATACGCTGGTCTATGTTTTGTTATATTGTCATATTTTCCAAAAAAGATAACAAAATACACTACAAAAAAAAAAGGTTGTTTAGCGACCGAAAATAGTGACCGAATTTTTCGGTGGCTTTTTGCGACTGAACTGGCGACCGATTGTAGGATCTACATGAAGTAGTGATCAGAGATAATACTGCAACCGAAATAGCGACCGAAATAGAGCGTAGCAGGGTTATCAGTCGCTATTTCCGTCGCTAAATAAAGGAACTTAAAAGTCAGTAATTTTATTCCTTCTTAGCGATCGAAATAGCGACCGAATTAAATGCAACGGTTGAAAGTAAGAAATTTTATGTATTCTTAGCGACCGAAATAGCGACCGAATTAAATGCAACGGTTAAATTTTATTTACATTGTCGTGTTAGCGACCGATTGAATACTCCGTCGCTAAATTTATGAATTCAAATTTCAAATTAACTCATCCCGCGACCGAATTTAGCGACCATTTTTTATTTAAGTGATTGACGACCGAGTTAGCGACCTATTATTTCGGTCGCCAAATTATAAATCCATAAAATCGTGAAATCTTTCCCTTATTCCTCATTTCTTCCATCTCTTCCTTCCTCACCCATCTTCTTCTCCCTCGCGTTCAGGCCGCCACCACCGTGCAGTGCGCACCGCCACCACCGCCGTCTCCGGTAAGCCTCCGTCCTCCTCCTCCTCTTCTTCCATCTCTTCCCTCCTCCTCTCCTCTCTTCCTTTCCCCTCTTCCTGCTCTGTTTTTAATCCCCCCCCCCTCCGTTTCAGGCCGCCATACTTCGGCTACCAACACGTACGCAGCTCTCCGGTCACCACGTACGCGCAGAGCTCCTCCTACCCTCTTCTCTCGTCATTTTGTGCATTCCCTGCTCTGCCTTGAGGTAACCATGCATGGACTCTCTATGTATCATTTTTTATTTTGCTTCATTGTTTCATTGCTTGCTTTATTGCTTACTACTGAGAAGAGCTACTTGTGTATTTCATGTGAGTTGTGAGTTGTGATATAGGTGACTGTGATTGAGTAGAACACCTTTTCATTGTTTCTAATGTAACTTGTGATTAATCTTGATGTAAATTCCTATTTAAAAATTACTGTGGTTTTCAATTTTCATTCATATATTTATATCATGTAATGAATATTAAGATACATATAATAGATGTCATTATATGAGATGTGAGATTTGTTTAAAATAAGAAACCAAGTATATGATAAAGATTGCTTGTAGAAAGTAAGATTAATTGTGTGGAGAGCAATTAGTTTTGCTTTGAGTGCAATCAGGTTTTGGTTTTAATCCATTTTATGTTGATTATAGAATGGACCGTTAAGTGTAATGATGTATCGGGTTAGAACACTTCTTGTACTCTTATTTACACGACTTGCTTGTTTATAAAAAAAATTATGGTGGTTAGTGGTTACTTGTCAAGTTTAATTCTTATGGGTTATAAATACTTGTTTGGGGGAATTGGTAAAGGTATATGAAGGGGTGACATTAATTGAGATGTGTTGTAGAGATGTAGAGATAATGGCAAGAAATTGTGGATAAAAGAGATTGAGACTGATATTACAGACATTAATTTGTAATTAATCTTGTTAATAGATTCATATCTTATATTTAATACTGAGATTTGTGGAAGATATGTTTTGATATGAGATATGTGAGATTTGTTTGAAATAGAAAATTAAGAATATGATACGGGTTGCTTAAGAGAATGTGTGCTATGGATTTTCAATTTGTTTTGTGCTAGGTGTCTACAATTTCAAACATGGATAGTTCATGGCTATAGTTCAAACAAATGACCAATACTGAGGCAGTTGTTTGAAGACCAATCTAGTTTAACATGTCCAGTAACAAGATTGTCCCTGTGTTAATGATGTGTTTTCTATTAAATAT
This sequence comes from Sophora flavescens, assembly GCA_030762895.1. Classification (NCBI taxonomy): domain Eukaryota; kingdom Viridiplantae; phylum Streptophyta; class Magnoliopsida; order Fabales; family Fabaceae; genus Sophora; species Sophora flavescens. The sequence goes on along the minus strand of CM061062.1, from coordinate 92,615,132 downwards.
GGAACTTGTAATTTCTGGTCTGTTTATCTTTCCATATCTTGGCTGAATTTATGTCTTTGAATATCTCACAATAGTATGATCTATAGCCTCTGTGATGCAGCTGTTTACTTGAATAATTTCATATCGTATTGTACGTGTATGCATTCTGATTGTATTGTATTTTGATTCGTTTGGAATCCATGAATTTGTTGGTTCTTGTCTGAATCTGTTTCAAAAATTTCAAAATAGGGTTTTAGGGATTTCAAGTTCTTGTTCACTTCTTTGTAAACAAAAAAATATTCTTTGTTGGAGTATGAAATGATCTAAAAACATTATTGTAGCCTGTAATTCCAAGAGAGCTTTTCACTCATTTTGAATCGGATTCATTTGGTAATTCTACTTATCTCTTTTCTGTTTGATGATGTAAATTTATTGAAGGTTGGTACTTATATCTGAGCATGTTCATACATTTGGATTGCTATGAAGAATAGTTTATTCTCTTTAAAATAAAAATCTTTCAATAACAATGAATCAATGTAATTAGAATAATTTGATATGTATTTATTGATAACTTGTTTGGAAATGATTATGGAATCATATTTGTATATATTTACATTATAAGCATTGGAATGAATTGATAAAGTGTTATTAGTTCGTAAATGGCATGACTTTGTTGTTGTTAATATTCAATTACTAATTTAAAGTCCATGAGCTTAATTAGAAAGTCTCTTCTTGAAGCCAACAAAAGCGAGTCTCTTAGATAATGAAGGATTAAGTATAGGGTTAGATAAAATGAAGGGCTAGGCACAGTTTGCCAGGCACATGCATGACGTGCCGTCATCATTAAAACATTATTCACATTAGAAAGCAGCTTTGTACACAATATTATGAAAACAACTCTGGTTTTTTACTCATTTGTTTCATTAGGAAATGGAGCTTTCCAGAAATAGTTGTTGATGACCATCCTTACTAGGTTATCTAGGCACTTCCGATAGGAAAAGTCCTCTCTATGACCATCCTTCAAAACGACGTAAAAGCATATGCTTTCCTGAAAACTACTATGTTTGCTAATATGTAAAGTTGCATGTGAAGTTGCATTTCTTTGTTCTATTTTAACATGATAGTATGCTACATGGATCTTTCCATCTTTTCTTATTATCACTTGATGAAGTTTAGACGTATGACTTGTTTTCCTTATCGTTTTATCAGAAAATGGACCCGACTAAATGTTTTGAGACAGCCATCCATATAGACCAGGTACAGTATCTCATCAACTTAAGAATAACGATCGGATTCACGTAATGATGGTTAAGGCATAAACTAATCATTTACTAAATTGTTCTTGTGTATTTGCAGGATTTGATTTCAATCCCGCGATCATTCTACCGTCGTTGGGGACAACAAATACCGCGTGTTGTGACTATTGAAGACAAAAGCGGAAATCTATTCAATGGGAATATAGTAATCCATGAGGATCGCCCATATTTTGCAAATGTATACAAATGGTATCGGGAGTTGTATTTGTTGTCCACTGGTGCATTGGCAAAGTTTAAGTACCTTGGGGGTTCTCGTTTCTACATGTTCATCCCTTTGGAAGATTGATGAGTTTTGATATTTTGATTAGTACTTATTGACTGTGGTGTATTTTTATGTTTTGATCGTTAATTAGTACTTATTAAACTTTTTTTTATAAACCATTATTAAACTTGCGTTAATTAATGTATATGTTTTCTTGATCATATTGATTGTGGTGTTTTGGATCGTTAGTACATCATATTTATGTTTTCTATTTATTTAAAAAAAATATTGGTGTATTTTGTTTATATCAGAAATTAAAAATCAATGGGGTAATAGTTGAAAAACTATATTTGGTTGGCAGGATCGTTACAGGAAATTTTTTTTTTTTTGCGACCGAAATAGCGACCGGATATCGGTCACCAAATTAGGCGAGCTGGGTATGCGACCAACTATACGGCTACCGAAATATATACTTTTGCAACCGAAATATCGGTCGCAGATTTGCGACCGAAATATAAGTTCGGTCGCTAAACATTTAGCGACCAGGGTTTCTGCTACCCCCTTAATTCGGTCGCTATACAGTATAGCAACCAAATTATCATGTTTAGCGACCGAAATCTTCGGTCGCTAAATAGGTTTTTTTTTTGTAGTGATATAACACTGAATGCAAAAGTGGGAATCAAACACAGAGCAATTCGAAAGGACGCACACGCTCATACCGTTATCCATTAAACCATTTGTGTAAGATGTAAACTTTAAACTTAATTAAACACACATGATTCATAAATATTCCAAAGTTCCAATATGGGAATTGAACCGGTGCTCAGTGATTCAAAAAAATAACAGACAAGCTGTCATTACCCCCACCGAATCTATCACCGTCCTTGGACAACATATAATTTATTTGAATGCAAAACCAGTAATTCATGAATCATAATGATCAATGCTCGTGAAGAAAATTAACACCGAATTTCATAAGCATTTAAAATATCAATTGCAACTAAAACTCAAAACCAAATCCATGACAACAACATGATATTTTAAACCAATATTTATGATTTGATATCATAAATCAAAAAAATCAATCCATGAATTCGTAATAATTTAGTATGGATATGACATGAATTCAATATTCAATAAAATTGTATCCATATTTGTTCTTAAATTTGACATTTTTACAATTTAAATCATCAAATGAAGAACACTCAATCATTCATAAAACAAAATTTTCTTAATGATTCAACATAAACTTGTGGCTCTGATACCACTTGTTAAAAAAAACTTTATGGGAGATATACTTAAAGATGAAAACCATCATCATATCAAGACAAGTTATGTTCAATCATCAAGAATATAGAATGAAAGATAATAGCGGAAGCGTACCTGAATTCATGGAAAATATGATGGAGAAACTTCTGGTTCTTGGTCTTCCAAGTCAACATGCACAATTCTTCTTAAACCATAAAGAGCCTCTCCTTTCTAACGATGGGTGTTAGAAAAGAAAATTGGTTGCATGTGACTTGGGGACCATAACCTTTTATAATGAGTCCATGCCCTTTCATGAAGAGTGATGTCCCTTCGAATTCAAACTCTTTCATGAAGAGTCATGACTATCCACACATTTCTTATCTCTAATTTTGCCCATCATAAAAATAGAAATAAGACCTTATGGTATCTACACAATAATTTTCATAACAATTATGTCCTTAGCCATAAACCTTACTTGAATTAGATCACTTTTATTTGACTAATTAAAAATAATGGCCCTAACACATTTAAACATTACAAGTATGACTCAAAATTTTCTAACAGGAATGCCAAGCTTTGAAAGTTTCAGGTGGCCAACCCTTCCCTTCCCTGCAAGAGTGGGAACGTCCAATAGTGGCCCAAAGATTATGGGCAAAGTCATGAGGAATGAAATGGAGTTTGAAGATATTTCAAGGAGCCAAGGTGAGGTTTCCATGAATCGTGATAATGCGAAGCATGAAGACCATGCAACCATGCAGACGTGAAAATTGGGTGTGTGGGCCCCTTTCCTAACATGTTGTTAAATGATGGAATTCCAAAATATGTCTATTTTTTACTGTAATGTAAGGGGTGCCATGAATATGTCTGGAAGAAGACATACTAAGGAGTTGTTTAGGCAGTACAGTCCCTCCATTGTGGTGCTTGTAGAAACGCATTGCAAGTTTCATAGAGCATCTAAGTTTTGGGACCGTTTGGGGTATGAAGCTAATGGGATCTCAGAAGCTACTGGCCATGCAGGAGGTATATGGGTCCTTGTTGAGAAAGGTGCTTCGTTTTCTGCTTGTGGTGGAGGTGCATAATCAAGTTGTTACTGTGTCTGTCGCGACCGTCCCGTCTGGGCGCTGCGAAAAAAGAGGGAAAAAGACAGAGGTGTCGTCACTAAAATTTCATTAGGAAAATCTTAGAAAACCCAGTTATTTAAAGGTAAACTGGTCTAAAAAAGAGAGAGATGAGTCCGGGAGTCGGTTACGAGTAGGGAAGGTATTAGCACTCCACATCGCCCATTTTTAAAAAAATGGTACCTCAATTTAATTGTGCAAAAACATTTTAATAACATTTTTAAATATTTATTTTACCCCAAAAATTATTTACAAGGAAGTATTACTTTTAATTTTTAATATTTTAAATTTTTATTAATTTTTACATTTTTAATTTCATTGTTTATAAAAACTAAATGAGGTTGAACACGGCACGAGTCCACAGGGGAACCTCAAATCTAAGGAACTGAACATGGCACCGTGTCTATAGAGCATCCCTAAAATAGAAAAGTTTACTTATTTTGATTAATTATTTTAACATAAAAAGAGAAAAAAAAAGAAAAATTTAGTTTTGGCTTGACAAGATGATTTATCCTGCTCCTGCGTATTCCCGGGTACGATGGGAAACTCAAAGCCACGTAGTTCTTTAGAAAATATTTGATTGGTTGGTTGATTTTAATTTTTGATAAAGATTTTATTTTTTTGAAGAGATTTTTTTTAAAGGAGGTTTTATTTTGAAATAAATTCACTCTTGCATGGAGTCCAAGATAGCGGTGTTATATGATAAATCCTTACAATGCATACGCCACTTGAGGATGAAAATTCATACATCAACGTCGTAGATTGTTGCGTGAATCCAAAAGATTTTATTTTATAAAATTGAATAAAATTTGTTAAAAATAGTAAATTGAAAACATTTATTATTTTATACAAAAGGGAATTCACTTTTGCACAGGGTTAAAGATAGCGGAGCTATACGATGAACCCTTACAATTCATACAACACTTGAGGATGAAAATTCATACTTCAACGTCGTAGATTGTTGCGTGAATTCAAAGAAATTTAATTTTTTGTAAAGTTGGATAAAATTTTGTTAAAAAGAGTAAATTGAAGATATTTTAATTTTTACAAAATAAGGAATTCACTCTTGCACAGGGTTAAAGATAGCGAAGCTATACGATAAACCCTTACAATTCATACAACACTTGAGGATGAAAAATCATACATCAACATTGTAGGTTGTTGCGTGAACTCAAAAGACTCTCTTTTTTTATTTTTATAACTTTTTGTTTTTTTGAAATAAAAGTACTTTCTTATTCTTAATACATAAGAACAACATAAAGTAACGTTACAGTGAGAGTGACAAACCAACAAAGAGACCACCTTGACCCTTCACCTGTACGAATGCCGGAGAGAGCAGCGGCTGGCCGGAACGACGGCTTCCATCAAAGATCGTGGCTGGGTTGGAGGCAAGATGCTGTTAAGATGGTGGTCCCGGATCTGAACCTCGTGGCGGAGGTCGTGACGACAGCGGCTTGCGACGGTGGCGGAGGAGAACGTCCGGCCCGTGGTGGCTTGTGCAGTGCAGATCGGACAGAGTCACAACTTGGACGCAGCTTGGTGGAGCTGTACCGGCATTCAGAGGTGGAGCTTAGGTCGAGGTCGAGCTGCAGCGGCGAGCAACTTGGACGGCGCGGTGGTGACGAGCGGATCTGGGTGGGCTGTTACAGTGAGAACCGAGGTTTGTACGACAACGGCGGTGGACCGAGGTGGATCCTGGGACAGTTCTTCTTCACTAGAGCTATGACCCGTATTCCCTCTTCTCTGCCATTGCTCCTGTTTTGTGTTTTGTCTTGTTGTTTTTTTTTTGTTGTTGTTTGTTTTTGGAAGATGAAACAGTAAATGGAGAGGAACCCTGCAAAGAAATCTTAGGTGTATTCTTGATTGATTTTATTTTTTTTTCATTCCATCCCCCCCTTTGGTCACTGTTGAATGCCTAATTTATAGCACAAAAAAAGAAAAAGATGCCAAATCTTCTTGTTAGGCCAGCTGGTGTGGGTACAAGTAGTGGGGAGAAAATCAGCCTTTACTCCCACTACTCTGTATGGCTGGTGCAAGGGCAGGGATGGTGCCTACCTTTTTAGTAAAAAAGTAAAAGAAAACAAGAAAGGGGAAATAAAACAAAATTGATCCATACTTAAAGGAGTAAAGTGAAAGCTAGCTCTTTTTTTCAAATTTTTTTACTTTTTATTATATATATATATATATATATATATATATATTTAATTTATTCTGATGACAAATTAGAAAAAAAAATAAAATATTTTAGTTGGGCTTGGATAATGGGCCAACAAACCATTTGTAACAATAAAAGGAAAATGGACTACACTAAATCACTAATTCTATAATGGGCCAAGAATAAAATCACTTTTTTTGTTTTATTTTTATCATTTTTGTTTGTTATTTTTTTCAAAACATTAATTAAAAACATCCGGACAAAATTAGATGTTCACAGTGTCGGCGTGTAAGGGTGCAAATAAATGGTACTTTTTAGCCGTGTACGCCAGCCCTACTCCAACGGTTAGAGAGTCCTTCTGGAACAATTTGAGCCACCTCAGGAACCGCATTCCTCATCCTTGGTTGCTCATGGGGGACTTCAATGAAGTCCTTTGTATTTCAGAGGTGCGTGGGTGTAATTTTTCTGCTAGTAAGGCCTCTAAATTCAACCAAACAATGGAGCTTTGTGACTTGTTGGATCTGGGGGTGAAAGGGAACAAGTTTATTTGGTGCAGAAAGGCCGAGGGACAAAGAGCAGTGTTTAAAAGGCTTGATCGGGCAATAGCAGACTATAGCTGGAGAACTAAATTCCATGAGGCTTTTGTGGAAAACATGGTTCGTGTCCACTTTGACCATTGTCCTTTAATCTTGAGGTTCAGGGATGTTCTTCTAGAGACTAGCAAGCGGCCTTTCCGCTTTCAAGCAGCATGAATCACTCACAAGGACTTTCCAGATGTTGTCAAGTCTGCTTGGATCAAAGGAAATCACCAGGTCCCAGTCAGCTTGTAACATGTCCGTGAGGATGCCTTGGATTTTAATAAAAAAAATTTGGGAACATCTTTAAAAGAAAACGTGATCCGGAATCTCGTCTGGATGGCATTCAAAAGGTTCTTGAAACCTCTGAGGCAACGTGTATAACAGTTTTAGAAGCCAAGCTCCAAAAGGAATACAATGAAGTTCTTAGGCAAGAGGAGCTACTCTGGTACCCGAAATCAAGAGAGAAGTGGGTTCGCCTTAGGGATAAAAATACAAAATTCTTTCATACTCGGACAATTGTTCGTAGAAGAAGGAATAGGGTGTATGGTATTTCTCTTGATGATGGTGTTTGGTGTACAGAACCAGAGACACTTAAGGAGGCGGCTTTGGATTATTTTTAAAATCTTTTTTCCTTTCCAGTGGTTGTACATCCTAACAATCTTCAGGTTCCTCTCCACCCAGAACTTAGCCCAGAAGGAAGAAATATTCTTATTGCTCCAGTTGAGAAGGATGAAGTCAGAAAAGCACTTTTTAGTATGAAATCTTATAAAGCGCCGGGTCCGGATGGGTTCCAACCCTTGTTCTTTAAGCATTTCTGGGATGTTATTAGCAATGATCTGTGGTTCTTGGTTAGAGATGCTTTTGATAGAGGGAGATCTGATGTGGCTATAGCAGAGGTTCTTATTGCTCTCATTCCTAAGGTTGATCACCCGCGCCGTTTTAAGGATTTCCATCCGATCAGCCTTTGTAACGTTTCTTATAAATTAAGTTATAACTAAAGTTCTGGTTCAGAGAATACGTCCTTTCTTGGATGATCTAGTGGAACCTCTCCAAAGTAGCTTCATTCCTGGGCGTAGTACTTCGGATAATGCAATTCTTGCCCAAGAGGTTATCCACTACATGCACTACTCTAAATCGAAGAATGGTATTGTGGCTTTCAAGGTTGACTTGGAAAAGGCTTATGATAGGGTCTCTTGGGACTTCCTGGAGAACTCTCTTAGGGATTTTCACTTCCCTACCAGCATTATTGCTTTGATTATGTGGTGTGTGAAAGCTGCTAACCTTTCCCTCCTTTGGAATGGGGAGAGGTTAGAGAGTTTTAAGCCCACTCGAGGATTACACCAAGGAGATCCTCTTTCCCCATATTTGTTTGTATTATGCATGGAGAGGTTAGCGCTCAACATTCGACATAAGGTGTCTGAAAGAACCTGGAAGCCTATCCACGTGTCCCGGGGTGTTCCAGGTATTTCACATTTATTTTTTGCGGATGATGTGTTGCTTTTTTGCCAAGCAAATTCTAATTGAGTTAATTTGGTTATGAATACTTTAAGGGATTTTTGTGAGGCTAGCGGGCTTAAAATTAATTTTCAGAAGTCTAAAGCCATGTGCTCTTCTAAGGTGAACAGGGATAGAAGAGAAATTCTGTCTAATATCTCCTTCATTAACTTTGTTACTGACCTGGGCACCTACCTGGGGTATCTTCTTCTTAAGGGAAGAGTCAGTAGAAACACTTTGTGATAGAAAAAAGTCCAAAACAAGATGTCTGCTTGGAAAGGAAGACTATTAAATAAAGCTGGTAAGTTTGTCTTGCCAAATATGTTACTGCTTTTATTCCTATCACTAGTGCAGAAAAGGGATTCCACGTCGGTTATTTATGGCTTTCCACATCGGTTTTCAAACTGATGTGGAAACGACCGATGTGGTTTATTGCCACTTTACACATCGGTTATAAAACCGATGTGTAAAGTATATTTTAAACAGCGGTTTTCTTTTAACCGATGTGGAAAATCAATTTGCCAATTGATAAGCAGTTGGAAATTACACTTTCTACATCGGTTTTACCTAAAACCGATGTGTAAATTTCACTTTCCACAACGGTTTTAATAATAACCGATGTGTAAAGTGAAATATACACATCGGTTTTTATTAAAACCGATGTGTAAGTGAAATTTACACATCGGTTTTTGTAGAACCGATGTGTAAAATCTCATTTTTTTTAAACTGTTATTTACATTTCAATCATTCATTTCCCCTGTTTGATGATGCGATCAATACCAGAATAACATACTGTAAATTTTGGGGTAAACATAATGTAGTTATTGCACCAAACTAGTAGAAAATGATAACAAGCAGCCACATACAATTGGAAGACACAAATTTTTATAGTTCATTCGATGACAAGAAACAGCAAGGTAGTAACAACACGTGATTTAGGCATCACATGAGTTAGATAACAAATGGGCAAGGCAAACTAATTGGTAAAGTAAGAGCACTTACTAATTGATAACCATCAATTCCAGGAACTTGTTTAAGCTAACAAACCAGCAGTACCCTGATCAAACAAGAAACAACAACAGAACACCAAACCAGTTTTGACACAATTGCAACAAAGTTTTAACCATATCAAAAGCAAAACATACTTCATTCAATTTTCTTGGCACAAACAATCAGCTCTTACACATATGGTTAAAAATATTGACATTTCATCAAATGACTAGTGAGCACAGAATCTGAAAACAGAGGGCATCAGGCCTAATTAATTTCGAATGAATGAAAACAACACTTTATCAAGGCTACATCAAAACACGAGAGAAGAAGAATTGAACCAGACCTGAGCACTAATACATATCATCAGTCAAAGGTACACTATAGCTAGTACATGATAAGTTTTTAAACTAACTACATATATACAAACTATGGTTGGTACACTTCAAGAAAGAAAGTTGCCCAGCGCCTCTTTATGCTGTTGATGTCAGAATCAGATAATGGAGTTGGATTGTTGAATATCTGCAAGTTTAATTGGACAAAAGATTATATCTTTTAAGTAATAAACTAATATAAAAACATATAACGAATCTATATTATTAATTCTAATTGTGTCAATTAACATTTACCTCCTGCCATCTTTCAGTGATCCCGGAGGAGATAATTTCCAACATCCACTGCATCACATAGTAGCCACATTCCCATGACCCACGTTGTATACGTGACTACGTACAAATGAAACCCAATTAGAATATGAGGAATTAAATAAAATAGAAATCAATTATTGTACCCACTGCATTTGATGCATTTGAACTAATAAATATCTTACGCTGGGAATAATCCATCTGATAGCCCGAGTACGCCTTTCACCATGCAACATGTGGGTTGCATTAATAGACCTATCATGACAAAAACATTAATTAAAGTATATCTAATAGATTTCAGATAATTAAAACAACTGCATTACTGATTATAAAGTATTTTAATGCTTACGTTTCGATGATCGTCGTCGATTGATTCGCGGCTTATTTCCCAATGAGCGAAGAAGACCACGACGTTCTTTCTTGGGTACAATAGCAATGTTGCCAATGCAGGCTGTATTTGCGGAACAGTTAGTGACTAAGCCATATATAGTTATACTTAAATAACCGGTACTTACTTATTGAGATAAGGCGCAAGATAGAATTGATGATCGTCTCGGGCAAGTATATCACGTATGGTAGTGACCGGGTCTTCCGATGCTAGGAGAACATCACCCTGAATGAACATGGGGTCAATGAACCCATAAAGGGCGAGGTTACCCTGATCGACTAACATACGATGCAGATACCTAATATATTGGAAAAACATGTTAATTATCATAGTATTTAAAAATTAATTACGTACTTAACTTATAAATAAAATGTACTTACGTGCACCAAAACGATATGTGTGCAGAACTGGCCATTTCTTTATTGAGTACCATCTCCATAAGTTCCTTCTTTGGTATATACAGTTCACCAGGGCTGGCATCATGTTCCAGCCTTACCAAGGCTGCGTCATTCTCCAAGGTGACAACCTGTATAGCCAGAACTTTAAAAACATCACCATGGCTAGGTGCCCCTTTGTCGATCCCCTAAACAACATAGATATATATTAGTAATCACGGATAATTAAGTTATTTAATTTTTTATTAACTAAATGGTCAAATGAATACCTTGGCAGGAGCAGACATCTCTGGTCTTCCTAGATCCGACCTTTTAGGCACAATATCATTTCCAACATCCTATAACGAATAAAAATAAAGCATTATCTTGAAACAATAATAAATTATTTCAACTATGAATATAGAAAAACACAACTAACCGAATACCTCAGATGCAACAAGAAAGTTGACCAGTCTTCTTGGCCAGAGGATGAAGTTACCGGGGGCCTGACCCACTGTTTGAACCTCCTTAGTGGGCACAAGGACTCGAGCATCATCATCTCGAATAATCTTAACAGACACCCTCAGCTGATCATCCGGTAATAACCGATTGTGTATGGTATTACCTAAGTTAGTATGTGCCCTACCCAATGCCACTAAGCGGCGATGATGATGATCATCAACATACAGCTCACACCTATCAGGGTCATCATCATCATCAGCAGCAGCATCATCATCATCACCATCATCATCATTTTCAGGATGATGAGGAGGATCACATGAGCCCTTAGTGCTCACATGGACAGAGGGTTGGATAGAGGGTTGGACACCGACTGTCATCTGCTGGGACATAGAAGTCAATATTGGCATCTCTGGGGCAAATGCTCGGCCATCTCCTGTCGAAGCTCAGCTGCAATCTCCTGTTTTAGTCGTGCTCTATCTGCTTCAACATCCCTGTGGCATTGGTGTGAAGATGAACCATGGTATTGGCGAATGTCGACTCCCCATCCCACACCAATGACACGGCCCGGGTGGTCTGGTTTACCGATGGCAGCAGATAAGATATCATTGCGTCCTCTAGGAACAAAGGTTCCTTGGGTTAGCTGATCATCCAAGGCATCCTATCACATAAAATATCAGGTCACATTACAATTCGGTAACAATCTTAAAATGACAATTACAACAAATTATACTTACAATCCTCTCAGCTACTTGGCGGGCCTCCTCGGATGTATATTGTCCCGTTTTTCTTTGTCGACCCCTCTTCCATGAATGATGGCGTGGGGGTGGAGGTGGATCAACAACCTCTGGAAGAGTTTCAGCATTAGGATCCGCCTGAGATGCTGCTTCCTGACGTGCTTTCTTTTCCTCTTCAACCATTTTCTGAACAAGCTTTTTATATCCCCCACGAGACATGACATGGGGGTAGACTTTCTTGCTTTGGTTTTCCTGCCCCTTTTTCCTCTTCTCCTGTTATAAATAAAAGACAATTAAATTACATAAGTAAATGAAATTAATGCAATTACATAAATTTAGAGACAAATCAAATAAGTTAACCTCAAAAGTCGGGATCATGTCGGCTCAGAACAAAGCGATCCCACGTCGCCTTGTCAAGAAACGGATACACCTCAAGTGGGTTATTTTTACTTTTTGGATTGAATATATAGTATCTGCCAGTCGGCCTTAAAAGCCCTCCAACGCTCTCCAAAGATACTTCAAAGAACGCTTCTTCATAGCGTATGTATCCGGTATGTCAAAGGTCAACTACATTAAGACCAAAAGAATCAACGAATTACTGTATGATATTATTAAGATAAAAATAAAGTAGATACAGACAAACACAGGACATAGAAGTATAGATACCAGAATACTCTCCCATATCTGCTCCTTCACGTCCGCCGGTACATCTCTCCACCTATCAATGAGTATACTGGGCCCGTTCCTAGCAAGGGTCGCCACAAAACTGGTAAAATGATCTTCCATTGGCCCAATAGGATTGAGTTTATTATCAAAGTCTACTCTTATCCTTTGATTTGACCCACGGTTGGCAGTCAAATGCCTCATCCGTGTGGCACGTCTACCCTTTCTACCGGTAGACGGGGTCTCTGACCCGCTGCATGAAGGAGGGATATCCTCATGATCAGCCATGTATACCTGTTTAAACACAAAACAAAAAAAAAACTTGTTAGTATGTCAGGATAAATATCAAACATAACTTATAAATATCGATCAACGTACATAAACATAACTTATAAATATCAACGTAAACATATAATATGCCAAACTTGATGGTAATATCAAACTAAACTTACTTTGTGGTCAATTAGTAAAGTTCTCCCATAACCCTTCTTGGTGATCATTACGAGTAGCATGTACATCATCCACTTCATTTTCCTCATTGAAATTAGGCACTCGTGTTGAGAAAGAAGGAGTATCAAAAATATCAAGAGTTGAATCGTGATTTCCCTCACTACCATTATACATGTTTTTTCCCTGGAGAACCACCGACCACCTTTTGTTAGAAGGATCACGGATATAAAACACTTGTTTTGCTTGGGATGCCATGATGAAAGGTTCCTCTTTATTACCTACCTTACTAAGGTCCACCAATTTGAATCCTAACTCATCGGTTTGCACACCATTGTTACTGTCGACCCACTGACATTTAAAAACAGGTACTCTAAACTTCGTGTAATCAACCTCCCATATCTCTTCAATGATTCCAAAGTATGAAACTGATGCCATAACAGGGTTTTTATCTTTCGAACTAGAGAAATGCATGGACTCAGCGACGACCATAACCCCACTGTTTTGCATAGTACTTTTGTCATCCTGGGACTTTGTATAGAAGGAAAACTTATTGATATCGTACCCATTCCAGCATATGACATCAAAGTTAGGCCCCTGTGCTAGCCATTTTAATGTATCAGAAGCAGTACCATCCTTCGCAATTTTTTCTTTAAACCAGTTCAAGAAAGTCTTGTTATGCTTGTTCAAACACCATTTTTCATTCATTCTAGGGTAAGTTTCATTGATGATGCTTTTATGCTCACATAAGTATGGTTCAACCTCATCAGTGTTATTCAATATATACAAATGTGCTTGAAGCACTTCCTCCCGATCCATGCTCTTAACAGTGATACCTCGTGTACCCTTACCATCATATCTTCCTTTGTGACGAGACTTCGGAAGCCCTACAGGTTCCGCTTCTGACATGTAGTCTGTACAAAACTCAATAGCTTCTTCTGCAACATACCTTTCAACAATAGATGCTTCGGGACGGTGTGGATTTTTCATATATCCTTTCAGGATCTTCATGTATCGCTCAACCGGGTACATCCACCTTAAATAAACGGGACCGCACAATCTAATCTCCCTCACTAGATGAACAATCAAATGAACCATGATGTCAAAAAATGAAGGTGGAAAATACATCTCCAATTGGAACAATACAATGGCTGCCTCATTTTCCAACTCATCCAAATTTTTAGTGTCAATGACCTTGCTACATATAGCATTGAAGAATAAGCATAACCTAGTAATGGCATGTCTGACTTTTTTAGGCAATATGTCACGAATGGCCACCGGTAGTAGTTGTTGCATCAATACATGACAATCATGAGACTTTAAGCCAACTAATTTGAGATCTTTCATTGAGACAAGTCTTCTAATATTTGAAGAGTAGCTATGTGGCACTTTAACTCCCCGTAGACATTCACAGAAACTTCTTTTCTCTTTTTTTGATAAAGTATGACATGCTGGGGGCAAATAAGTCTTCTTATCCCCCACTTTAAGTGGAGCTAACTGCTCTCGTATACCCATCGCAACTAGATCCAGACAAGCATTCACACCATCCTTTGTCTTGCCTTGAATGTTGAGAAGCGTTCCGATTAAACTGTCACACACATTTTTCTCTACATGCATCACATCAATACAATGTCTTACATCAAGCTTGCACCAGTATGGAAGATCAAAGAAGATCGACCTCTTCTTCCATATTTTCTTCTCGGTAGCCTTCTTCTGGGTCTTCCCATAGATAACATTAGTGTTGTTCACCCTTTCATAAACTTGCTCTCCAGTCAAGGCCACCGGAGCAATTTCATTCTCTGGAAGTCCATTGAAAGCTTTTCTCAATCTACGATAAGGATGATTACGTCGGAGAAATCTCCGATGCCCAAGGTAAACCGTCTTCCTTCCATGTTGCAGTTGATGGTAACATGTTCCTTCTTCACATATTGGACATGCTTTATGGCCCTTAACACTATACCCACACAAGTTCCCGTATGCTGGAAAGTCATTGATGGTACAAAATAACATGGCACGCAATATGAATGTCTCACGGCAATACCCGTCAATCACATCAACGCCTTCATCCCACAACATTCTCAAGTCTTCAATCAAGGGACTCAAATAAACATCAATATCATTTCCTGGCTGTTTAGGACCCGAAATCATCATACTTAACATAATGTATTTGTGCTTCATGCACAACCAAGGAGACAGGTTGTAAATTACAAGGAGAACAGGCCATGAACTATGAATACTACTTAAGTTTCCATATGGATTCATTCCATCGGTAGCAAGTCCAAGCCTGAGGTTTCTGGGCTCATTGCCGAAATCCGGAAACAAACTATCAATTCTCTTCCATTGCAAAGAATCGGCCGGATGGCGAAGCTGTCCATCACACTTCCTCTCATCTGCATGCCATCTAATGTTCTTTGCGTCATTTACATTAGCAAACAATCGCTTGAACCGTGGAATCACGGGAAGATACCATAACACCTTCGCGGGAGGACCTTTGGTGACCACATCACAACTAGAATCATCATCCTTCACTTTGTAGCGTGATACCCCACACCTGGGGCACTCGTGCATCTCTTCAAACTCTTTCCTGTACAATATGCAATCATTGGGGCAAGCTTGTATTTTCTTATACTCCATACCCATCGGACACAATATCTTCTTCGCCTCATAGTTTCGAGATGGCAATGTGTTGCCTTCTGGAAGCATTTCTTTCAACAACTCAAGCAATTCGGTAAAGCTTTTATCGCTCCACCCATTTCTCGCCTTCACATTGAACAATCTTAACACCGCTGACAACCGTGTGAAATTAGTGCACCCCGGATACAAAGCCACTTGCGCATCACTGCACAAAGTATCATACACATGTGCGCGCCGAAAAGACTCTTGCCCAACATCACGGATCATGTCCTCTAATCCATCGTCCATTTCCACGTCATCAACTTCCTCTCTATCCGACACCCTCGGCCTGTCTAACGATTCACCATGACATATCCATGTTGTATAACTCTTGCAAATCCCCTCACAAATAAGATGATCACGTATCTCCTCAGCTTCTAGTCGTCTCTCATTCAAACAGTTAACACAAGGACAATAAAACCTTCCGTTACCACTATCAGGAGCATTTGTTTTCGCAAACTGTAGAAAATCTTCCACTCCATTCTCATACTCATCACTTGTCCGTCTAGCATTCATCCAACCGTGATCCATGACTAAACCAATACCTTCGTACTTAGTCCAACATATTCATCAACCACTTCTTATGACAGGGTATGGCTCTATCCCATTCGAGAAGAAACTTTTTCAACATTCGGTTAAAAATTAGTCCTTAACTCTCATGCTCATACTCGACAAAATTTTGGCAGCATTTCCCTGCGGTCTCCGACGTACACTACTTGAACGCGATGACATCCACCACGATAAAGTATGCACCCGGAGAACGAAAGGAAATTTATCAATCCGAACTTTCATCAAGTATATAACATTAGAATCAATGAATAACTATTTTAAATGAATTAAGAAAAAGTTTTTTCCCAAACTGTCCAACTTTGGACAATTCAAGATCCAACACAATGAGCGGTACATTAAGCACATACATGTACGCTCATTAGTATTGCATCTCAAACGGGAAACTAAGGCTTTACTAATTATGTAGCTTGCATGAAGATGGGGCTTGAAAAGTGAAGAAAATTTGCCAAATAGAGCCCATCACGGCCTAGTCTTGAAAGCCATCACGGCCGTGATCGAGTATAACTTAAAAGAAAGAATGGAAAAGTCAGAACTGGTCACGGCCATCCCGTGATGCCCATCACGGCCGTGACATGTCAGATGTACCAGACCCTCACAGGCAGAACTGATCACGGCCTAGCCGTGATGGTGGTCACGGCCGTGACAGACCAACCAGTGAAGCAACCTCCAAGGCAGAACCTGTCACGGCCTAGCTGTGATGGCCATCATGGCCATGACATTCCAACTGAACCAGACCCTCACAGGCGAATCGATCACGGCCTAGCCGTGATGGTGGTCACGGCCGTGGCAGACCAACCAGTAAAGCAACCTCCAAGGCAGAACCAGTCACGGCCTGGCCGTGATGGCCATCATGGCCGTGACATGCCAACTGAACCAGACCCTCACAGGCGAAGCGATCACGGCCTAGCCGTGATGGTGGTCACGGCCGGTGACAGAACAACCGATGAAGCAACCTCCAGCGAGAAATCCGTCACGGCCTGGCCGTGACAGCAAGACTGGCCGTGACGGGTGATACCACCACTGGAAAAATCCAGTCTTGGAGCAACAGAACAACACATGCAAGTATATTATCCAACCATTTGGAGTCAAAGTTCATAACTTTTCTAAACAAGAAACAAATATTTACCTGAGGGAGAAGGAGGGACGAGCAAAAATGGCGCTCTTCACGCAAACGAGGGTAGCTCGCGGATGGTCGTTCTCAGTGGTTCTCTTCCGAAGCAGAAAATGAAGGCTCTCAGTCGCAGTGGTCTTCTTTGTCTACGATTGAAAAGGGAAAAAGGACCTGGGAGTTACCGGAAGAAGCTGCGACATGAAGAAGGGAGCGAGAGAGAGAAAGAGAAAGAAAGAGAGAGAATGAGAGAGAGAGAGACGCATACCTGAGGGAGGAGGAGGGACGAGCAAAAATGGCGCTCTTCAAACTAGGGTAGCTCGCGGATGTGAGTGCAGTGAGAGAGATGGAGAAGCAGTGACAACGCAAAACATGAACAAGCCGCGCGTTAGCAGAGGGAGGGAGTGTTTTGTGTTTTAGGGTACGTTCGGTCGAAATCAAGAATGAGGGCGCAAAACACAAGGAGGGAAATAGAAAAATTAGGAATATTACACATCGGTTATTGGTAAAACCGATGTGTTAACCATCTTATACACATCAGTTATGACAAAACCGATGTGTAAACATTAAACTTTTAACTTCTGATTTTTTTTGTTAAATTTTGTACATCGGTTAATAAAAACCGATGTGTAAAAGTAAAATTTAAATTTCTATTTTTTTTCTTTATAATTTTATACATCGGTTATTTAAAAACCGATGTGGTTAATCACCATTTTACACATCGGTTCAAAAAGAACCGATGTTGAATGTTAAAAATTCTGACTTTAATTTTTTTTTTATTTTAATTTTACACATCGGTTATAAATAACCGATGTGGAAAAGTTTTACACATCGGTTATTTTCTAAACCGATGTGTAATACTTTGGTTTTAATTTCAAAAATGTCACCGCTTCGTTTTACACATCGGTTTCTACTAGACCGATGTGTAAACTCCGATGTAGAATTCCTTTTATGCACTAGTGTATATACTGGATGCAAACCCATGCCATCCCCAAAGGTTTTTGCAACCAAATTGATTCTATAACCAGAAGATTCATTTGGAGTAAGGATGGTCAAAACAAGGGTTGGAATATAGTTAGTTGGGAGGTGTTAACTCGCCCAAAAAAATTTGGTGGGCTTGGTATCCGTGGTATGTTCAATACAAATATGTCCTTATTGGGCAAACTTATCTGGAATTTAATTCATGAGCCTAATAAGCTTTGGGTCCAAGTGTTGAAGCACAAATACATGGGCCACAATAGCATTTGGAATTCTCAACGGCACTCTAATGCCTCTGTTACTTGGAAGAGCATCATGCGGGCTTTGGGAGAGCTTAGGAACGGTTTCGAGTTCCGAGTTAACTCTGGAAACACTCCTCTTTGGTACTACGATTGGTTGGGAGCAGGTCACTTTGTTCTTTGGTCGACTATGTTCATATTTCAGATTCCAAGCTCCTGTTAAAAGATGTTATGGATGGGGGAAACTGGAGTTTCGATCACTTAGCTACTATGATCCCGGACTTGGTTAAGGGTGCTATCCAGAATGTGAGTGTCCCTCGTGTTCTGCATGATGATATCCCGGACTGTTGGGCATGGAGGGGAAGCAAAGATGGTTGCTATAGAGCAGCCTCTGGTTATCAGTGGCTCATGAGCAGAAATAAGGATTGGGATGAGAGGGAGAACTGGAGCTGGATTTGGAAGTTGCACGTGCCTGCCAAAGTGCAACTTCTTGTTTGGCAAATCATGCATAAAGCGCTCCCTACAAATGAGAAGAGGTTCCAATGTCACATGGCTACCTCCCCTGATTGTAGCCATTGCTTAGGAGGCCCCGGGGATATTCTCCATTGCCACAGGGACTGTCGCCATTCCTCTGAATTTTGGTCTATGCTGAACTGTATCCATTCGACCTCTTTCTTCACCAAGAATGATACTGTTGTGTGGCTTAAGGAAAGCATTGGCAGTGATGATAATAACATCTTCCTTGCTGGTTTATGGTGGCTTTGGTGTTGGAGGAATCAAATGGTTCTTGGTGGCGATAACTGGGATGTGCAGCAAGTCTTGAGGAGGATCAGGATGTCTTGTGATGACTCTAACACCTTCCTTGAGCCTGAGGGTAGCCGCAACCTTAGGGATCCTTTGGTGCTTCGATGGACTCATCCCAGAGATGGTTATGTGAAACTTAATGTGGATGGGAGTTATGTCCAACATGAGAACAAGATGGGTATATGTGGTGTGATCGGATCAGAAGAGGGTACCTGGCTTTCGGGTTCCTCGTCCTCTGAGGGTGCTGGAGATGCCTTCTTGGCTGAGCTGCTTGCGTTGAAGAAGGGCCTGGAGTTTACTTGGAATGAGGGTTATAAGAAAGTGATTTGCGAATCTGACTCTCTTGAGGTGGTCAAGGCTATCCAGGACGATGATATCCATCCTTGGCAGAAGGGGGACTCCCATTGTCGCAGCTATAAAGGAGCTCATCCAGAGAGAGTGGCTAGTTGAAGTTAATCATATCTTCAGGTAAATAAACTCATGCGCAGACTTTCTGGCTAAGGAGGGTTATCATAGTGATCATGGTTGGAGAGTTTGGAAAGATACCCCTGCTCTTATGGTTTCGTTGGTTTTGAGGGACGGGCTTGGTACTGTGTACCAACGCTAACCCTCCTTTGTTTTTCCCCTTTTGTTGTCTTCTATTTTCCCCTTCACCAAAAAAACACTAAAATATGAAAACAATTAAATATAGTTTAATGTAAAAACATTTAATTGACCATCTTTTTATATTATGTGTTATATTAGTTATTATATCAATCAACATTTTTTATGGTACTTTGTACTCTTTTAAATTTTTGTACAAGTTAGAATTGTTTTATATACTATAAAAACGTACAAACGGGAAATTTGTGTTATTAAAACCTAAATTAGTTGTGTGAATTTGAGAATGATGTTTAAATACGTTGAGTTCTAATACATTTATGAAAAAACAACAAAATAGAGATATGTGAGAAGGACACAATTCTTTCTTGGGAAAGCATGGACTGAATTTGAAATATTAAGTGAATTGTCCTAATATACTGGAAGAGTGAAAAAAATAAATAAAGTTAATGAAAAGAACACAAGTATTAGGAATGTCTATAAATGTTATCAAACATTGCACTCAAAGGCTTCAATGGAAACAAAGTTATGTGAAAAGTTTTGAATTGATGGAGGAAGAAAAAAATGATATTAAATTTGGAAGCAATTGAAAGAAATGATTAACGTGACTTATGTTCTAATTTGAAGAATCTTACACGGGTTGTAAATTTTACATGAAAACATACTTATATGTATATCTAGATATACATAATTATGTACAATTTATAATATTTTGTATTGAAGTTAATGTTTTAAATGTGAAGATAATAATTTGAATATTTACAATTCACGGGGTTAATTTTCTAAATAAGTATAATGCATATTTTAGTTGTTTGAATTTGAGAAATGTATTTAAACATGCTGGGTTTGAATGCATTGTAAAAAGAAAAAAATAATGTTAGGGGATGGGAAGGACACCAATTCTTGATTAGTAGAGCATTATCTGAATTTGAGAAATTAAAAGAATTGTCCTAAATACATT
Source organism: Sophora flavescens (assembly GCA_030762895.1). Lineage (NCBI taxonomy): Eukaryota > Viridiplantae > Streptophyta > Magnoliopsida > Fabales > Fabaceae > Sophora > Sophora flavescens. The sequence continues at coordinate 92,594,407 of CM061062.1, read as the reverse complement.
GAAAAAAAAATAAAGGACATGGAAAGAACACAACTCTTATTAATAATAATAATAATAATAATAATAATAATAATAATAGTTCAAAAGCCAAATGGTTATATTTCACCAATAATAGCAATATTATAACTTTAATAGATTTTTACTATTCGATGAATATTTAATAAAATTTTACCCGTGCGTTTCGCACGGGTAAACGCATGGGTCCACAACCCCAGTTTAATATAACAATTAATTGAAAATGTAAAAGAAGAATAAGAATAATAATCATCTAAAATTCAAAGTTTCTTAATCTTAAAAGTCTCTAATTAACATAAGAGTTTCATTTTGACTATGAACCCTAAACCATGCTATATATTTGTTACAAGCAACACAGTCAACCGTATCTTCTTCCTCCCTTCCCTCTCTATTCAGATCCCCAATCGACTCTTCTTCCCTTCCCTCTCTCTATGATTAGATCCCCCATCGACTCTGGCTTTGGTAGTTCCATTTAGGTTTGGTGTCATCTTCGTTGTTGGTTCCTTGTCCACTCAAGCATGTTCTTGAAGTTGCATCAAATCAGAACAAAAATGGCTACTCCTCCAATGGCTACTCACATAATAACATCAAAACCAAAATATGAACACCAGAACAAGACAATAACACCAGAATCATAAACAAAACATGGCTACTCCCAAACTTAATCAAACAAAATCAATCACAGAAGTCACAACAATCAAACTAAACGAACAATGTTTTTTAAAAAATTCGGTGGATCTTCTTCAGATCTGTCTTCAACTCTGCTTCAAAACCTCCAGATCTGTCGGTGGATCTGCTCAGACGAGGGTGCGACGCGGCGACGGCTGTAGCGTCGAGGACAGCGGATCTGGGTGCAGTTGCATGGCGGAGGTAAGAACGAAGAACATGGACAGACCAGGGGAGAACTGACGTGCTTGGAAGAGACTTTTCCGGCGACCACCCTGCCTTTGCCTTTGCCTTTGCCTTTGCCAAACCAGAGAAGGAGGAGGGAGGGGGACGTCGGTGCGAATCGCACGATTCACAACTACTCAAAAACACTGGACTTAACATTGACCAGCTAGTCATTATTCACGAATACGGGATATTTCAACTTTGGCACGAAATCACATACAAACCGAGTGAAAAATCATTTTCGCTACTTCGCCACCTCAAAAGAGGAAAACATTCATGGATGATGAACAAGAAAAAGACAGTAGAGTAGATAAGCCCAATTATTTTCGATCGTGTATAATTGATTTATTAGCACAGTCCAATAATATTTTAAATAATAAGATTTTTAGATTTAAAATTTATTTTTTTGCTAGGGGACTAATCTGCAAAAATCAAAAGTTTCCTGGTTGAAAGCATCAATGTTTGACATGACTCCATTAAATATATGAATACTCATCTACTGGACCAAAAACAACTTTTCCAAATCAGTTGATTTTTTGAAGGTACCATAGAAGTTCCCTTATCATGATTGATGTAAATTTTTGTTGTGCATGCACATGCAACTACATGTAAGATTTTTTTAAAACTATTTTTCTTATTAAACTTAAATAACAAAAAAAAATTAGAGACCTAAATTTGAAAGTCCAAATAGCTATAAAAAAATGGAGGCCTAAAGCCATAGCTTTAGTTGCTTTATGCTAGGGTCGGTCATGAATGTAACGCACTTCTTTACATTAGTAACCCAAAATAAATCCAATAAAAATCCTTTGAAACATTCAATTTAAATATACGAGTCATAAAAATTTTCTCAAATAAATAGGTCTTGAAATACTCATATTATTAAGAATAAATAACCAAAGTATTAGAGATAATAAATGCCATTACATCAAATAAAATCAAAAGCCTCAAACCGGATGTCCAACTACAGCTCGAGAAAAGTAAACTGAAACTAATAAACAATGTCTGTATGACACCCTTAAACCATGCTACAATACTAACCAACTAAGTTAAAAGCAAGAAGCCAAATCTTCAAGTCTCCGTGTCCTCGACGGTGATGACCTTGGCTTTGAAAACAACAATTTTAATGACATTTATAATCCCAGTGAACAACAATACAATTATAAAATATTTCGAAATTATTGTTGTTCTCAGTCGGCCCGGTAACCGGGAAAAAAAAAACTGTCCATGGTATCCGCTAATTTCCAAAACATTATAACTCAAAAATATTTTCATAAATTAAAAATAAATATTCTTAATCTCATGAAATTCATGTATAAGTCATAACACCTCCAAATAGAAACATTTCACTTATATCTGTCCATATAACATAAATAAAATCATACAAAGGATATCTCTCGTGTCCAAACAAGCTTAATTAATCTTCATCCAAGTTTCTTTTAGTTAATTACCCAAATTTTAAGTCTATGAGCTCATGACAAATGCAATGACGCCCCACTGCCACTAGTGCAGAAAAGGGATTTTACATCGGAGTTTACACATCGGTTTTTAAGAAACCGATGTGTAAAACGAGGCGGTGGCATTTTTGAAATTAAAACCAAATTATTACACATCGGTTTAAAAATAACCGATGTATAAAAGTACAAAGAAAAAAAAAGAAAAGAAAATCTTACTTTTACACATCGGTTTCTATATAACCGATGTAGAAAAGTATAAAGAAAAAAAAAAGAAAATAAAATCTTACTTTTACACATCAGTTTCTAAATAACCGATGTAGAAATAAAAAAAAAGAAAATAAAATCTTACTTTTACACATCGGTTCCTTATAACCGATGTAGAAAATTATACAGAAAAAAAAATAAATATTACTTTTACACATCGGTTTCTTAATAACCGATGTGTATAAGATGTTTAACACATCGGTTTTAGGTATAACCGATGTGTAATAGTCCCAATTTTTCCTTTTCCCTCCTTCGCATCCGCGCATTATCCCATTCTTTCAGAAAACCCCATTCTTTCCTCCTCCGCGACCTAGTTCCCCTCCTCCCCCAAACATCAACTCACCACTACCGCCGCGAGCACCACCACCACTACCGTGTGTGCCTCTCTCATACCTTCATCGTCGTGACCATCATCTCTGGTGAGTCTTTTCTCTTTCTACTCTGATCTTCTCTCATCTATCTACTCTATCTTTGAAGCTTCAATGTCATTCTCTCCTTTCTCATTGAAGCTATCTGTCTCATTGAAGCTTCGGCCGCCACTACTCTGTTTTGATATGAAATTAAGAGCTGGTTGTTGAAGCATTGCTTTTCTAATCTCTATCTATGTTGCATGTGATCTATATTGTAGAATGCTAAGTCCACAGGTATGAATATATTGTGTTTGGCTATTGTGATTCATACCTGAGGTTAAGAAGAATCTTTTTCTTTTTTAGCTTTTTTCTACTTAGCAATTTATTTTTCAGTTTTGGGAGAGGGAATAGAATCATAGAATAAAGTTTGTTCTCACAAAAAGCTTCACAAATCAGAACCACATGATTATTTGTGCATTAATATTGAGTCTCATAGTGTCAAGCTTGAATAAGGAATAGATTTTTGGAAACGAACTTTTTGAAATAGGTCTCTCTTATTGGGTTGAGTGCAGTACTACACTTTCTTGAGACCTTCTGCCCCCATGATAAAAATGAGAGTTAGCTCCAGAACCAACGATTCTTGTTTTCTTAGTTGTTATTACTTAATAGTGAGCTATAGTGACCACTGTATTGTGTAGCAATGCGTTAGCCCCTCTTATGCTACATACTTAGCATGGGAGATTTTCAAATAATGTGTGGATAGTGCTGCTATGCTATCTGCTCAATGACTGTGGCAAAATAGAGTATGCGATGACGCTAAGCAATCCATCCAATTCCTGTTTCGACATGGTCCTAAATCAAACTCAAAAGCCCTAAACTCCCCTCAAATTTCATTCATTGATGCTGTTCGGTTTGCTGACAGCCTCTGGGTTTTGCTTGTGGTGGTTTTTCTGTTCTGATTTCTCTTGTTTTCTCCTGTTCTCCCTATATTTTCTCTTATTATATTATCTTGTTCTGTTGTGCCTGTTTGGATTGGGGTATTTTAAGTGCTCTGCATCTTCTGTTGAAAGTTGAAACCCTTTTGCAGCCCCTCTTTGTATGATCTTTGCAACCCCGTTTTTCGTATCTCCTGTTCGCTGTTTTTTGGTATGGGCTATAATTCTTTCTGTTTGCTTTTCTTCCTGAGCAATATGTTGATTTTTCTTCTATATCCCAGTTTTCATGTATCTAAGTAAATAAGTGATAATGGGTGATTGTTTTGCTTCTCTTTTAATATGCCATCTGCCACTAGGTTGGATATTCTTGCTAATATGTTGGCTAGCATGCATATATGCTTCATTAATTATACTATAGAAAGCTTGGTGAACTAATCTGAAATAATCTTATTTATGTTTCAGCTTCCAAAGGTTTTTGAGTTGGTAGGGCTAGGATACTAATTTGTTGCTAACCACTTCGGCAACCCCTTCAACGTCTGTGCCCTCCTCTTCTCACAAGTCACCTTTAGCGGCCGCATCCTTTAGAGGTAGGTTTCTTTCCTTCACTTGTTATTGGTGGTTATTGCTGGTTAGTTCTCTAATTGGTGGTTATTGCTGGTTAGTTCTCATATATATTAAGGTGTTAAGTGCTACATACCGAGTAGTTCATTGTATTAGGTAGATGCTAAGTGCTAGGTGTTTCCCTTGAACATAATGTTTGAAAACTAGTGTCAAGAACATAATGTTTTCTTCTCATAATGTTTTAAGATCACTTTCTAGTTACTAGATTTCATGAGAAGAAAACATTATGTTCTTGACACTAGTTTCAGGGAATGAAGGAATTACCACTCTCTTCTACATCTATAAATAGTTACTGTTAACATTTATTAATTGAAGCATTATGTTTAGTGATGTTTGAAAACTGAAAAATTATGAAGCTAATTAATGCTCGGTCAAATTTATTGGTCTCCTACATTCTTTCGTAGCTCACTAGAGAGGGATAAGAACCTCATTTTTTAGGAGAAAAATGCTAAGCATGTTGGACATCAATCAATGGAATGATGAATATTGTCTTTGGTTTCATTATAAAGTAGGCAAGTCATTAGAAACACTTGATGTGAGGATCATCTCCATTTGAGGTCCACATGGGTATAGTTTTTTGTTGGGGTTGGATTTCTAGTTTACTAGGTAATAGGCTTATTGTTGGCATTAAAATGATGATTAACATATATTAGGATGATGTTTTAGCCAATTACTCAATTAAGAAATATATGGTTGTTAGTTTTTCAAATACTAGTGCGCTTTTCCAATCTCCCCTTGCATTGGACTTGGGGATTGGAGTGTTTTATTATTTTTCTTAATGTTAATTATTTAGTAAAGCCTTAGTTTCCGTTTGAGATGCAATACTAATGAGCGTACGTGTACGTGCTTAATGTACCGCTCATTGTGTTGGATCTTGAAGTGTCCAAAGTTGGACAGTTTGGGAAAAAACTTTTTCTTAATTCAGTTATAATAGTTATTCATTGATTCTAATGTTATATACTTGATGAAAGTTCGGATTGATACATTTCCTTTCGTTCTCCGGGTGCATACTTTATCGTGGTGGATGTCATCGCGTTCAAGTAGTGTACGTCGGAGACCGCGGGGAAATGCTGCCGAAATTTTGTCGAGTATGAGCATGAGAGTTAAGGACTAACTGTTAACCGAATGTTGAAAAAGTTTCTTCTCGAATGGGATAGGGCCATACCCTGTCATAAGAAGTGGTTGATGAATATGTTGGACTAAGTACGAAGGTATTGGTTTAGTCATGGATCGCGGTTGGATGAATGCTAGACGGACAAGTGATGAGTATGAGAATGGAGTGGAAGATTTTCTACAGTTTGCAAAAACAAATGCTCCTGATAGTGGTAACGGAAGGTTTTATTGTCCTTGTGTTAACTGTTTGAATGAGAGAGCGACTAGAAGGCGAGGAGATACGTGATCATCTTATTTGTGAGGGGATTTGCAAGAGTTATACAACATGGATATGCCATGGTGAATCGTTAGACAGGCCGAGGGGTGTCGGATAGAGAGGAAGTTGATGACGTGGAAATGGACGATGGACTAGAGGACATGATCCGTGATGTTGGGCAAGAGTCTTTTCGGCGCGCACATGTGTATGATACTTTGTGCAGTGATGCGCAAGTGGCTTTGTATCCGGGGTGCACTAATTTCACACGGTTGTCGGCGGTGTTAAGATTGTTCAATGTGAAGGCGAGAAATGGGTGGAGCGATAAAAGCTTTACCGAATTGCTTGAGTTGTTGAAAGAAATGCTTCCGAAAGGCAACACATTGCCATCTCGAAACTATGAGGCGAAGAAGATATTGTGTCCGATGGGTATGGAGTATAAGAAAATACACGCTTGCCCCAATGATTGCATATTGTATAGGAAAGAGTTTGAAGAGATGCACGAGTGCCCCGGTGTGGGGTATCACGCTACAAAGTGAAGGATGGTGATTCTAGTTGTGATGTGGTCACCAAAGGTCCTCCTGCGAAGGTGTTATGGTATCTTCCCGTGATTCCGCGGTTCAAGCGATTGTTTGCTAATGTAAATGACGCAAAGAACATTAGATGGCATGCAGAAGAGAGTAAGTTTGAAGGACAGCTTCGCCATCCTGTCGAGTCTTTGCAATGGAATACAAATGAAACTTTGTTTCCGGATTTCGGCAATGAGCCCAAAAACCACAGGCTTGGACTTGCTACCGATGGAATGAATCCATATGGAAACTTAAGTAGTATTCATAGTTCATGGCCTGTTCTCCTTGTAATTTACAACTGTCTCCTTGGTTGTGCATGAAGCGCAAAATACATTATGTTAAGTATGATGATTTCAGGTCCTAAACAGCCAGGAAATGATATTGATGTTTATCTGAGTCCCTTGATTGAAGACTTGAGAATGTTGTGGGATGAAGGCGTTGATGTGATCGACGGGTATTGCCGTGAGACATTCAGATTGCCTGCCATGTTATTTTGCACCATCAATGACTTTCCAAAGATACGGGAACCTGTGTGGGTATAGTGTTAAGGGGCATAAAGCATGTCCAATATGTGAAGAAGGCACATGTTACCATCAACTGCAACATGGAAGGAAGACGGTCTACCTTGGGCATCGGAGATTTCTCCGACGTAATCATCCTTATCGTAGATTGAGGAAAGCTTTCAATGGACTTCCGGAGAATGAAATTGCTCCGGTGGCCTTGACTGGAGATCAAGTTTATGAAAGGGTGAACAACACTAATGTTATCTATGGGAAGACCCAGAAGAAGGCTACAGAGAAGAAAATATGGAAGAAGAGGTCGATCTTCTTTGATCTTCCATACTGGTGCAAGCTTGATGTAAGACATTGTATTGATGTGATGCATGTAGAGAAAAATGTGTGTGATAGTTTAATCGGAACGCTTCTCAACATTCAAGGCAAGACAAAGGATGGTGTGAATGCTCGTCTGGATCTAGTTGCGATGGGTATACGAGAGCAGTTAGCTTCACTTAAAGTGGGGGATAAGAAGACTTATTTGCCCCCAGCATGTCATACTTTATCAAAAAAAGAGAAAAGAAGTTTCTGTGAATGTCTACGGGGAGTCAAGGTGCCACAGGGTTACTCTTCAAATATCAGAAGACTTGTCTCAATGAAAGATCTCAAATTAGTTGGCTTAAAGTCTCATGATTGTCATGTCATGATGCAACAACTACTACCGGCGGCCATTCGTGACATATTGCCTAAAAAAGTCAGACATGCCATTACTAGGTTATGCTTATTCTTCAATGCTATATGTAGCAAGGTCATTGACACTAAAAATTTGGATGAGTTGGAAAATGAGGCAGCCATTGTATTGTGCCAATTGGAGATGTATTTTCCACCTTCATTTTTTGACATCATGGTTCATTTGATTGTTCATTTAGTGAGGGAGATTAGATTGTGCGGTCCCGTTTATTTAAGGTGGATGTACCCGGTTGAGCGATACATGAAGATCCTGAAAGGATATATGAAAAATCCACACCGTCCCGAAGCATCTATTGTTGAAAGGTATGTTGCAGAAGAAGCTATTGAGTTTTGTACAGACTACATGTCAGAAGCGGAACCTGTAGGGCTTCCGAAGTCTCGTCATGAAGGAAGATATGATGGTAAGGGTACACGAGGTATCACTGTTAAGAGCATGGATCGGGAGGAAGTGCTTCAAGCACATTTGTATATATTGAATAACACTGATGAGGTTGAACCATACTTATGTGAGCATAAAAGCATCATCAATGAAACTTACCCTAGAATGAATGAAAAATGGTGTTTGAACAAGCATAACAAGACTTTCTTGAACTGGTTTAAAGAAAAAAATTGCAAAGGATGGTACTGATTCTGCTACATTTTAATGTCTAGCACTGGGGCCTAACTTTGATGTCATATGCTTTGGAGTGGGGTACGATATCAATAAGTTTTCCTTATATACAAAGTCCCGGGATGACAAAAGTACTATGCAAAACAGTGGGGTTATGGTCGTCATTTGAGTCCATGCATTTCTCTAGTTCGAAAGATAAAAACCCTGTTATGGCATCGGTTTCATACTTTGGAATCATTGAAGAGATATGGGAGGTTGATTACACGAAGTTTAGAGTACTGTTTTTAAATGTCAGTGGGTCGACAGTAACAATGGTGTGCAAACCGATGAGTTAGGATTCAAATTGGTGGACCTTAGTAAGGTAGGTAATAAAGAGGAACCTTTCATCATGGCTTCCCAAACAAAACAAGTGTTTTATATCCGTGATCCTTCTAACAAAAGGTGGTCAGTGGTTCTCCAGGGAAAAAACATGTATAACGGTAGTGAGGGAAATCACGATTCAACTCTTGATATTTCTGATACTCCTTCTTTCTCAACACGAGTGCCTAATTTCAATGAGGAAAATGAAGTGGATGATGTACATGCTACTCGTAATGATCACCAAGAAGGGTTATGGGAGAACTTTACTAATTGACCACAAAGTAAGTTTAGTTTGATATTACCATCAAGTTTGGCATATTATGTGTTTACGTTGATATTTATAAGTTATGTTTATGTACGTTGATCGATATTTATAAGTTATGTTTGATATTTATCCTGACATACTAACAAGTTTTTTTTTTTTTTTGTGTTTAAACAGGTATACATGGCTGATCATGAGGATACACCTCCTTCATGCAGCGGGTCAGACCCCGTCTCACCGGTAGAAAGGGTAGACGTGCCACACGGATGAGGCATTTGACCGCCAACCGTGGGTCAAATCGAGAGGATAAGAGTAGATTTTGATGATAACCTCAAACCTATTGGGCCAATGGAAGATCAGTTTACCAGTTTTGTGGCGACCCTTGCTAGGAACAGGCCTAGTATACTCATTGATAGGAGGAGAGATGTACCGGCGGACGTGAAGGAGCAGATATGGGAGAGTATTCTGGTATCTATACTTCTACGTCCTGTGTTTGTCTGTATCTACTTTATTTTTATCTTAATAATATCATACAGTAATTCGTTGATTCTTTTGGTCTTAATGTAGTTGACATTTGACATACCGGATACATACGCTATGAAGAAGCGTTTCTTTGAAGTATCTTTGGAGAGCGTTGGAGAGGTTTTAAGGCCGACCTGGGCAGATACTACATATTCGGTCCAAAAAGTAAAAAGAACCCACTTGAGGTGTATCCGTTTCTTGACAAGGCGACGTGGGATCGCTTTGTTCAGGGCCGACGTGATCCCAGCTTTCAGGTAAACTTATTTGATTTGTCTCTAAATTTATGTAATTGCATTAATTTCATTTACTTATGTAATTTAATTGTCTTTTATTTATAACAGGAGAAGAGGAAAAAGGGGCAGGAAAACCAAAGCAAGAATGTGTACCCCCATGTCATGTCTCGTGGGGGATATAAAAAGCTTGTTAAGAAAATGGTTGAAGAGGAAAAGAAAGCACGTCAGCGGCGACATCTCAGGCGGATCCTAATGCTGAAAATCTTCCAGAGGTTGTTGATCCACCTCCACCCCCACGCCATCGTTCATGGAAGAGGGGCCGACAAAGAAAAACGGGACAATATACATCCGAGGAGGCCCGCCAAGTAGCTGAGAGGATTGTAAGTATAGTTTGTTGTAATTGTCATTTTAAGATTGTTACCGAATTGTAATGTGACCTGATATTTTTATGTGATAGGATGCCTTGGATGATCAGCTAACCCAAGGAACCTTTGTTCCTAAAGGACGCAATGATATCTTATCTACATCGCCATCGGTAAACTGGACCACCCGGCCGTGTCATTGGTGTTGGATGGGGAGTCGGCATTCGCCAATACCATGGTTCATCTTCACACCAATGCCACAGGGGGATTCGGTTGCGAGATAGAGCACAACTAAAACAAGAGATTGCAGTGAGCTTGACGGGGAGATGAACGAGCAGTTTGCCCAACAGATGGCAATATTTACTTCTTTGTCCCAGCAGATGACAGCCGGTGTCCAACCCTCTGTCCAACCCTCTGTCCATGTGAGCACTAAGGGCTCATGTGATCCTCCTCATCATCCTGAAAATGATGATGATGTTGCTTCTTCGATGATGATGATGATGATGATGATGATGACGACCCGATAGGTGTGAGTTGTATGTTGATGATCATCATCATCATCGCCGCTTAGTGGCATTGGGTAGGGCATATAATAAGTTAGGTAATACCATACACCATCGGTTATTACCGGGATGATCATCCGAGGGTGTCCGTTGAGATTATTCGAGATGCTTGATGCTCGAGTCCCCGTGCCCACCGAGGAGGTTCAAACAGTGGGTCGGGCCCCCGAAACTTCATCCTCCTGGCCAAGAAGACTGGTCGCCTTTCTTGTTGCATCCGAGGTATTCGGTTAGTTGTGTTTTTCTATATTCATAGTTGAAATATATTTATTATTGTTTAAAGATAATGCTTTATTTGTATTTGTTATAGGATGTTGGAAATGATATTGTGCCTAAAAGGTCGGATCTAGGAAGACCGAGAGATGTCTGCTCTGTCAAGGTATTCATTTGACCATTTAGTTCATAATGAATTAAATAACTTAATTATCCGTGATTACTAATATATATCTATGTTGTTTAGGGGATCGACAAAGGGGCACCTGGCCATGGTGATGTTTTCAAAGATCTTGCTATACAGAGTTGTCACCATGGAGGATGATGCAGCATTGGTAACGTTGGAACATGATGCCACCGTGTGAACTCGTATATACCAAAGAAAGAACTTATGGAGATGGCACTCAATAAAGAAATGGCCAGTTCTACACACATATCGTTTTGGTGCACGTAAGTACATTTTATTTATAAGTTAAGTACGTAATTAATTTTTAAATACAATGATAATTAACATGTTTTTCCAATATATTAGGTATCTCGCATCGTATGTTAGTCGATCAGGGTAACCTCGCCCTTTATGGGTTCATTGACCCCATGTTCATTCAGGGTGATGTTCTCGTAGCATCGGAAGACCCGGTCACTACCATACGTGATATACTTGCCCGAGACGATCATCAATTCTATCTTGCGCCTTATCTCAATAAGTAAGTACCGGTTATTAATTTAAGTATAACTATATATGACTTACAGTCACTAATTGTTCATAAATACAGCAAGCATTGGCAATCTGTTTGCTCTTGTACCCAAGAATGAACGTCGTGGTCTTCTTACGCTCATTGGGACATAAGCGGCGAATCAATCAAGACGATCATCGAAACGTAAGCGTTAAAATACTTTATAATCAGTAATGCAGTTGTTTTAATTATCTGAAATCTATTATATATACTTTAATTAATGTTTTTGTCATGATAGGTCTATTAATGCATCCCACATGCAGCGTGGTGAAAGGCGTACTCGGGCTATCAGATGGATTATTCCCAGCGTAAGATATTTATTAGTTCAAATGCATCAAATGCAGTGGGTACAATAATTGATTTCTATTTTATTTAATTCCTCATATTCTAATTGGGTTTCATTTGTACGTAGTCACGTATACAACGTGGGTCATGGGAATGTGGCTACTATGTGATGCAGTGGATGTTGGAAATTATCTCCTCCGGGATCACTGAAAGATGGAGTGAGGTAAATATTAATTGACACAATTAGAAGTAATAGTGTAGATTCGTTATATGTTTTATGTTAGTTTATTACTTAAAAGATATAATCTTTTGTCCAATTAAACTTGCAGATATTCAACAATCCATCTCCATTGTCTGATTCTGACATCAACATCATAAAGAGGCGTTGGGCAACTTTCTTTCTTGAAGTGTACCACCCATAGTTTGTATATATGTAGTTAGTTTAAAAACTTATCATATACTAGCTATAGTGTACGTACCTTTGACTGATGATATGTATTAGTGCTTAGGTCTGGTTCAATTCTTCTTCTCTCGTGTTTTGATGTAGCTTTGATAAAGTGTTGTTTTCATTCATTAGAAAATTAATTAGTCCTGATGCCCTCTGTTTTCAGATTCTGTGCTCACTAGTCATTTGATGAAATGTCAGTATTTTTAACCATATGTGTAAGAGCTAATTGGCTGTGCTAAGAAAATTGAATGAAGTATGTTTTGCTTTTGAATGATTGTGTCAAAACTGGTTTGGTGTTCATTGTTGTTTCTTGTTTGATCGAGTGGTACTTTGGTTTGTTTATTGATCTGCATTAGTGAAACAGGAATGATTGAAATGTAAATAATAGATTAAAAAAAAATGATATTTTACACATCGGTTCTCAATAACCGATGTGTATATTTAACTTTCTACATCGGTTTTGCTTAAAACCGATGTGTAAATTTCACTTTACACATCGGTTCTTTAAAAACCAATGTAGAAAGTCAATTTTACACATCGGTTTTAAGCAAAACCGATGTAGAAAGTTAAATTTCCAACTGCTTATCAATTGCTAAATTAATTTTACACATCGGTTAGTATAAAACCGATGTTTAAAATATACTTTACACATCGGTTTTAAAACCGATGTGTAAAGTGGCAATAAACCACATCGGTCGTTTCCACATCAGTTTCAAAACCGATGTGAAAAGCCAAAAATAACCGACGTGGAATCCCTTTTGTGCACTAGTGTGCCTTCCCTTCCCAGAATGATGTATTTATAATGGGTCTTCCCTTTCCCATAAGAAGTTATCTGTCTTCCTCTTAACGAGGAGATATCTGTCATCCCCTTTCTTGAAGGAAGTGTCTTAACAATCACAAATAATAATTCAAAAACATATTTTGGACATATATCATGACCTCATGACATGACATATGACCTCATATATCAATCTCTATACTATAATGTCATGACAAGACAACACTATAACACCATATATTATAAAAGAACATGATACGATAACCGTATTATATATATATATATATATATATATATATATATATATATATATATATATATATATTATAAAAGAACATGTGCTTGGGTTTATGCTTTATTTCATGTTTTAATTTCTACAGTACTTGTTTTTACTGTTTTACTGTTTTAATCTCTACAGTATCTGTTTTTACTATTTTTATGTTTTAATTTTCATATTTTATTTATTTTAATTAATGTAATCTCCGCATGTTTTCCTACTTCTTTCATCCTGCTCTTCTTCCCCCCTTTCCTTCCTTGACCCCGTCATCTGTCTGGTATCAGAGCCAGATGGGGAAGTAGGAACTGTAGTATGAATCTGAGATTCATACCTTGATGAATAGTAAAAAAAAAAGAAAGAGTTTTTTCATAAGAAATTATTATGCTTAACTGGTTTGGGTACCTTTTAACTGGTAAGGACCTCCGTGTTTATGCTATGGTTTATATTGTTAAAGCTGTAGCAGTAAGACCTCGAAGGATGATGATGAGGCAGTAAGTCTAATTTGCCGATGCTTGAAGCAAGATAAATCAAAGTATGAATATCGAGTAGCAGTAAGTCTACTTTGAGGTAGCTTTTGGTTAATTAAAGTAAATCCTTATTAAACAAAGGTGTGGTACAGCTATGGTTAAGAATAATAAGATCTAATGAATTTTGTAAATTTCTTGTAAAGGCTTTAATTTTATGTGGAGTATTAAAAATATTCAGCAAGGTATATCTTAGATTACTACTTACAATTACTATGGAACCAAAGGAAGGCAATGATATCAGAATGTTGAAAAATATGTTATCGCGTTCTTTTTCCAAGCTTTCTTTCCGGTCTTCTCAACCATCTTCTTCATCTCTTCAGGAATCTGATATTCCTAACAATCCAAGCAGTATTTTCCATGAGGAAATATGCTTTGAAAATATCAATCAAGATATTGATAATTGGGTAATTCCCAGAATACCCACAAAAGAACTTTACAAATCAGAAGGCAGATTTTTTACTACCTCTGATTATGTAATCAAAACCGAAGAAAAGAATATTCCAATCAGTCCAGTGAGGAGGAATTTCATCTTCTCTCAATGGATACAATAAAAGGTCACAAGCAAAAGTACAGGTACTTACACATTGGATGTGTTCAAGTAGCTGTAAAACCTTTAATCCGCGAAGGATTAAATGCTTCAATCTTGATGTGCTTAAGGGATATTAGGCACAATAAGTTTCAAGACTCCCTCTTAGGCACGGTGGAAACGAGCCTAAGCCATGGTCCAATTTATTTCAATTGCTATCCTAATAGAACCTTGAGTTTACAGGATCAAAACATCTTGGACTCCTTGTTTCTAAATCTTAAGATCTGTGGCTTAGACATGAAGCCTGGATCTATCCCAGCATGACTTTGCTTTACGGGATTCAATACAAGGCTATGAATTCCTGTAATTCTAAAGTTCTCAAAGATAGAACATCGGGAGAGACAACCCTGTTTCTTACTGATGTTACTAAAGCAAACGTAATTGTCCCTAAGACAATCTTATGGAAGGACGTAGTCCTACCAGAAAGATGGATATTGGATAAGGCTGTCCCGACTTTACCAAGAGAAACAATGAGACTTCAATAATATAGTTCAAACTCCAACAGGAAGAGTTGAACTAGTCTTCCAAAGAAGTAATTCTTTTAGTTACTGCTAGATCTTCAAGTCTTAGATCTGAAAATTTTAGATCTATCCCTTCAAGACAATCCTTTTCAACGGCATCTCGGATGACCTCTATTAATCTTCGGGGATTAGATACATCATCTACTATCCCTCGACCAATTTATCGGACGAGAAGATGATCAACGATCAATTCAGTCTCCAACCTTTTCCTCTCTTAATGAATCTTATAATGATTTGTAAGTTCATTATAGATAAGGAATCCCTTCGCAAGGATTTTTACTCTGAGGAATGGAAACCTCAAAGAGAGTGGTTCTTGCAAGAGTTCAAGGGAACAAAAAGGAAAAATATTCAGGAAGAATATTACCAATTTCTTAACAAAGTTAAGACAAAGATTTTATTTTTTGACTGGTTTCATGCATACTCAGTCAAATATTCGATAGATTATCCTTGGAAGACAAGGATAGATGTTGATAAAACCACAAATGTCATTACGGTATGGCATTTAAAGAATGGTGAGTTGATCAAAACAGAGTTACCACCAAATAGCTCTTTCCAACTCCCAGGTATCAATGATCCCTTTACCAAGAAACCCATCATTGCTGCTCCTTTCAAGAATAAGAATCCTGAGGAGGCAATACCGGCGACGGACATAAGCAAACTTATGGAGCAATCCAATTATACCAACAAATACCTTCAAGTGTTAGGAGAACACTTAATCAAAAAAGATGCAACCACCATTGCATCTACTTGGAATTAAGAAGGATATTCCCTTAGAAAAACCCTTGTTCAAACCTTTTAAGATGAATAAGAAGATCAGAGAAAGTTTGCTTCTTCTTCAACCCAATATAAAAAAGGAAAAACAAGAATTTGTGGAGAAACTAGAA
Organism: Sophora flavescens; assembly: GCA_030762895.1. Taxonomy (NCBI): domain Eukaryota; kingdom Viridiplantae; phylum Streptophyta; class Magnoliopsida; order Fabales; family Fabaceae; genus Sophora; species Sophora flavescens. The sequence continues at coordinate 92,578,536 of CM061062.1, read as the reverse complement.
GAAAGACTGAAACAACTAGTTGTTCCAGATTCTCCATCGGATAATCAAGGAGAAAGACCTTCAAGAGACAAAGGTCCCATTATCAATGTCATCAATGAAGACAGCTCGAAAAACGGAATCGTGGCAAGTACCTCCAAAACCAATCCTCCAGATAAACCTCCAATCAATATCAATCCTGTTCTTACCCAATCTTGGAGGCAACCCTCAAAACTTTATTATCCTAGAGCAACTCCCCCGGATATGCTCTTTGAGGAAAAAACTCCAAACTTTAGAAGTTTCAATGCCAACAATATCTATGAATGGAACATAGATGGTCAAACAGAGTATCAAATGCTCCAAACAATGCAGCATATGACTATGATGGCTCTCGCTTATCGGACCACAAATGACTGACTTACTGAAGAAGCCATCTGTAATATCTTGTCTGCAGGGTTTACGAGGCCAACTCAAAGGTTGGTGGGATTATTCTTTCTCGAAGCACGAAAAGAACAAATGTTTTCTGCTATCAAAACTGATGCAGAAGGAAATCCAATTTATGACAATGAAGGTGCAACCATCCCTGATGCGGTTAACACCTTAATCTTCTCAATCTGTGGACATTTCATGGGAAATACTTCCACTTGGAAGGATAGGTCTGCAGAGTTATTATCCAATCTTAAGTGTAGATCCTTAGCTAGCTTTAGGTGGTATAAAGATACCTTCCTAACTAGAGTCTACACCGAGAGAAGACTGCGAGAATAGATTACTGGAAAGAAAAGTTCATTGCGGGTCTCCCAACTTCGTTAGGTGATCTTGTTAAAGATGAGCTCATAGCCCAATCCCCAGATGGAAATATTCCATATGAGCAATTGAGTTATGGTCAACTCATTGCAGCAACCCGGAAGATAGGGGCAAGACTTTGTAAGGAAGACAAAGTCGAGATCAATTCAAAAAAGAAAAGGCCGCCAAGAAGGATTTAGGGTCTTTTTGTGAACAATTTGGCATACCTCCTTGTCCAAAGGATAAAACCAAGTCTTCAAAGAAATATGAAGGCAGACCCCAAAAGACTAAGTATACCAAGTATACTAAGTACAAGAAAAACAAAAGGTATGGTAAACCTAAGCCAGAATTCAAACATGAGTTCAAACCTAAACCAACCACTGGTGATAAGTTCCCCAGAAAAGCGGTTACTTGCTATAACTGCGACAAACCTGGCCATATCAGTAAATACTGTAGGCTAAAAAAGAAAATCAAAGAATTGAATCTTGAACCATCAGTAGAGGAACAACTGAATAACCTTTTAATCCAATCCGATACTTCAGAAGAAGAATCAGATGGTGATTTTACTGAAGATGTCAATCATATTCAAGAAGATGATGTTGGAGATCTTAGCTCCGATTCATCTCCCGAGATTAATGTCTTAACTAAGGAACAAGATCTCCTTTTTGAAGTCATTAATTCAATAGCTGATCCAGAAGAAAGAAGAAAATATCTGGACAAGCTCAAATCATCCATGGAATCTTATAAGGAAAAGGATTCCAAGGGAAAAGGCAAAGTCATAGTCAAAGATCATTTTGACTTTAAACAAATTCTGAAGAGGCTGGAAGCCACTCAAACAAAGAAGCCTGTAACGATTCATGATCTCCAACAAGAGATTAAGAATTTAAAACAAGAGATCAAAGAAATCAAACAAGAACAAGCTGTTCATAAACTAATTTTGTCTCAAATAGCAGAGGCTCAATCAGATGAATCTGGCGAGGAAGAAAAGTCAGAACCAAGTGCCATCAAGGAAGATGAGCATGACAGTCCTAAAGTTCAAGATGATCATGAGGATGCAGCATTCTTGAACTTAGTAAATCAATTAAGGATTCAAAAGTTTTATATTAGAATCAAGATTATTATTGGAGAATTTATTCTTGATTTTACAGCACTTTTTGATACAGGTGATGATTCAAACTGCATTCAAGAAGGATTAATCCCTACCAAATTCTTTGAGAAGACCTCGGAGAAGTTGAGTGCAGCAAATGGTTCTAAACTTAGAATCAATTATAAGTTGTCCAAAGCCTTAATAGAAAACCAAGGTCTCCAAGTGGAAACTCCTTTTCTATTAGTTAGAAATATTAAAAATGAAGTGACTCTTGGAACCCCGTTCATTAGATCACTTTTCCCTCTTTCCATTTCTCATAATGGAATTAAAACTCAGCATCTGGGAAAAGACATAGTCTTCCCATTCATCAACAAGCCTATCATTAGAGATTTAAATCTCTTAGATTCCAAAATTAACCAAATCAATTTCTTGAAAGAAGAAATTTCTTTTAAGAATATAGAATTGCAGTTGCAGCAACCAAAGATCAAAGAAAAGGTAAAATTCCTTTTCAATGAAATCCAAGAGACTATCATTGCGATTTGCCCACAGCATTTTGGAACAGGAAGAAGTACTTTGTAGATTTGCCTTATGAACAAGATTTCAATGAAAGGCAAATTCCAACCAAATCCAGGTCAATCCAAATGAATCATGAACTCCTTAAGTATTGTCAAAAGGAAATTGACGATTTCTTAAGCAAAGGTTTAATCAGGGAGAGCAAGTCTCCTTGGTCTTGTTCTGCTTTTTATGTTAACAAGCAGGCTGAGATTGAGCGTGGTACACCTCGCCTAGTTATCAATTATAAACCTTTAAACCAAGCTCTTAGGTGGATCAGGTATCCAATTCCTAACAAAAGGGATTTGCTTAACCACCTAAGTACGGTAAAAATATTTTCAAAATTTGACATGAAATCTGGTTACTACCAGATAGAAGTCAAAGAAAGTGATCGTTACAAAACAGCGTTCACTGTTCCCTTTGGGCATTACGAATGGAATGTTATGCCCTTTGGCCTCAAAAATGCTCCTTCAGAATTCCAGAGAATTATGAATGAGATCTTCAATCCTTATACAGACTTTACAATCGTCTATCTTGATGATGTTTTAGTCTTTTCTCAATCTATTGATCAACACTTCAAACATGTCAGGATCTTTATAAGTGTGATCAAAAGAAATGGTTTAGCCGTGTCTAAAACCAAAATTGATCTTTTCCAAACTAAGATTAGATTTCTTGGTCATAACATTTTCCAAGGAACTATTATTCCTATCAGCAGAGCTATCGAATTTGCTGATAAGTTTCCTGACCAAATCATTGACAAAACTCAGCTTCAGAGATTCTTAGGATGTCTCAATTATGTGGCTGATTTCGTCCCTAATCTTAGTACTATCATCAAACCCTTGCACAATCGTCTAAAGAAGGAACCTCCTCCTTGGACTGATGAGCATACAAAAGTTGTCCGACTTATCAAATCTAAGATAAAGAATCTTTTGTGTCTTTATCTTCCAAACGCATCTGCTTTCAAAATTGTTGAAACCGATGCTTCTGACATTGGTTATGGTGGTATTTTGAAACAAAGAATTTCAAACAAAGAGCATATCATTGCATATACTTCTAAGCATTGGAATTCTGCTCAACAAAATTATTCTCTTTGTCAAAAAAGAGATTTTGGCAATAGTTTTATGTATTTCAAAATTTCAATCAGATTTACTTAATCAAAAATTTTTGGTTAGAGTAGATTGTAAATCTGCTAAAGATATTTTACAAAAAGATGTTAAGAATTTAGCATCAAAACAAATTTTTGCTAGATGGCAAGCAATTTTAAGTGCATTTGATTTTCAAATTGAATTTATCAAAGGCTCTTCAAATTCTCTACCTGACTTTCTTACTCGTGAATATTTACAGGGTAGGTAAGAGAGAGAGATTGGCAGCAATGCCAAAGACAGAAACTTCCTCTTCAAAGGGGAAGGGTAAAGGTATTGTCCTTAATAAAGGACCCAAACGCCAATGTGCGTCCAAATCTGGGCCTTCAGCCAAAAAGCAATCAGGGTCATCGACCCAACAACCCGCAATCAAGCTTGGGTCTTCAACCCAAACCCAATCTGGGTCTTCAACCCAGCAAGCCAAACAGTCCAAAGAAGACTATGGCATCCCAATCCAAACTCTTCAAGCCTTTCAAGATCAAGGCCTTACAAAACTCCCTAAGGGAACATGGGGAGATAGAGTGGAAAACGAATCAGGTTCTCCACCCCTACTCAAAGACCTAATCAGGGAATTAGCCCAATCAGCTATCCCCATAAATGTTGTCAAACCTGATACACGTTTATCAAAAGACAACACCCAAACCCAAACTCAAACGGCCGCAACTAATTATGTTGCAAAAAACATATTTCAATTTGTTGTTCAAATGGAACCAGAATTTTGGGATAACAACCCTAACAAAGTTCCCTCCAAAATCTTTCAAAATGGTTCTCATTTCCAACAATCCCAACCAAACAAAACCAGAAATTTTTATGAGTTTATTTTGATTGATACTTGACTCAGTCACGATCAAACACTACCGTGACCCTAAAGATCAATCAACATACACTCACTCAACTTTCCAGATTTTGAAGGTTTTAACACACGAACAATTTGGAAAGAATTTAAATGCTTTCAAAAAATTTTCTCAAACTTTTGATCCCATTGGTTTCAATTCTTGGGATTATCAACAAGCTTGGTACAACATTTTCTCGGTACCAAAATATTCAAAACGGACATTCTTGGTTGATATATTTCAAGAAGAATGTTAAATACAAATTCCCTCATTGGTTCGTCCCATCGGTGGAGAATATTTGGCCCAATCAAGCGGATCCTTCCCGGAGAAGTTCTTGAAGGATATCAAACATTCGAAAAATATTTTGACAACAAGGAAACCCCTTTCCCTGTCAATCTAATATTTTTCTCTAAACTTTCCCTTTCATGGGTTTTCGAGTTGGCGATATAAATACCGGAAAGCAAGATCAATACCCTGGTTTATTGCCAATTTTACAAAGAGCAACCTTTGTCAAGTGGTGGGCACAGTTTAACTATGCGGCAGACCACAAGTGACAATGTAAAAATCTGGTTCCAACAAAATCCCAAGTGGATGAAAGCAGCCAACCCGAGAGGCTTGTGAGTTTCTTAATCGGAGATCTCGTATAGTTTCAGTTTTGGCAGGTTCCAATTCAAAAGAAAGCTTCCTTCGAAATATGAAGGCAATCTTAAAGCTAGCAAAGGAGGAAGAAGCCTCTTCATCAAAATCCTCCAAGCAAAAGCTTCCACAATCTGAAGATGAAGACGAAGAGGATTTCAGCCAATGCTCAGATCCCTTCTATCAAAATGAAGATGACTGCTATGGAATTGATATTACAGTCAACCTGAGTGACGATGAATAGTCCCTCAGTCAAACAAAGTCAACAAAAATTCTGGATTGAATAGTTCCAGTCACCCGATGATAATCTTGTTTCCTTACCGACAAATACAAGATTACAGTCAAGTTACAAGCACTGTTTTATCACCGCACTATTCACTATCACCGTGCATTATTTTATATATATATATATATATAATATATTATATATATATATATATATATATTATCACGTAAATTTACAAGCACACCATAGCAATCATGTGCTTAAAAAAAAACCATAGCAGTCATGGTTATCTAAACATACCACATAATCAAGCACAACATAACATCATTTTGTCAATTATTGCCCTTTTAGTAAAAAAATCCCAATTTTGGAAATTAGGATAATAAATACATACATCAAATTAATTAAAAAAAAAACTCACGAACCATTTGTAAACCATTATCAACACAAATAAACTTGTATACCATGAAAAAAAATATTGTTACTCACCTCTTGAAAACATCCAAAATCCTCTAAAATTTGTCTATAACAAATGCTAATACTTCACTAAAATCTTTCTTCTTTTTATCAATATTTTTTTATCAGTATGGCTCTCTACTCAACGTCCACATGATAATCAACGCTGCCTTCTTTTATTCTTTTCCTTCACTGTTCAGCGGCTAAACCCATATGTTGCTGTGACTCCTGACTCCTCTTTCTATAACGAAGCTGTCAACATGAAAAGAGTAATGATACTTGTAGATATTTTTGATGTCTAACATAGTGTGTCTATATATATATATATATATATATATATATATATGTTTTTTTTTTCTCTTATCATATGTATTTAGTACTTCAAAATAACTCATCATCATATGGTGTCTATACATGATATCCCACAAAAATGTGTACAATTGTCATTTCTCATATGAAAAGGTTGGGGTCTGTTTGCTTTGTTTCCAGTTTCTTGTTTTCAGAAATAATTACAAAACTGTCACCTTGTTTTTATTTTCTTGCTTGTTTCTAAAGATTTATACAAGAAACAGTGAAAACAGAAAAAATTGTTTTCAATATTTCCTGTATAAATTTCTGAAAAACAAAAAACAAAATAAAAATAAGATAACAGTTTTATAATTATTTATGAAAACAGAAAATAAAAACAAAAAAGGGGAAACTAAGCAAAAGCAAAGAAGCCGTATACTTCTTTGCAATCTCATTAAATTTGTGGCACCCGTTTTTCTTTTTATCAAGGCAAGTACCCTAGCTCAGTAAAGTGGATGGCAACGGCTTTTCACGTTAGTTTTTGTTTTCTCTGCTTTTCCCCCTTTTTTTTCTTCTTCTTTTTTATCATTTTATTACATTTTCTAAGAATGCTACCTCTAATAAGCTAACGTCCCAGACTTGTGTTGTGTGGCATCATATTTCTATTTCAATTTCAAAATTTGAATTTTTTAATTACTAGACAATTCCAATATATTTTTATATTATCAATTTTTTTTACAATAAAACTAATACTATCTTAATCTTAATCATATTAAAATTTTAGGGCCTATTTGGTTTGTTTCTAGTTTCCTGTTTTCATTTTCTAATTTTAAAGGTAATTACAACTAAAATAATTATAAAAGTCTCACATTGTTTTCATCTTGTTTCTTGTTTCCAAAGATTTATACATGAAACAGTGAAAACAAATGAAAAGTTGTTTTCAATGTTTCATGTATAAATCTTTGGAAACAATAAACAAAATGACACTTTTAAAATCAGGAAATGAAAACAAGAAACTAAAATTAAACTAAACAGGCCCTTAGGATGTTACATTTTCATCCCTCTTTAAAGAATTTCGTCCCCGAAATTTATCCCATGCTCATGCAACTATTTTAACATATACCATATTCAAAATATAAAGGTTACCATACTTTATATAGTAAGATCAGGGTATTGGTGCATGATGTCCTCCTCTATTTCCCAAGTAGCCTCTTCAGTAATCAATCCTTCTGATGACGCTTTCATCAATGGAATTGTCTTGTTCCTCAGAGTCTTAGTACTCTTGTCCAAGATTTGATTAAGCATGGGCTTATAGATCAAATTATCTTTCAATTATGCAAACTCGAGAGCTATCACACGAGAATTAAGAATCAGACACATATTTTCTGAGTTGTGACACATGAAAGACGTCATGTGGATTTGCCAACTGTAACGAAAGAGCCAATTGGTAAGCAACAGACCCGACTCTTTTAAGAATTTGGAAAGGTCCCTGAAACGAGGATTTAGCTTACGAACTTTCATTGTTCTCCCTACCTCCTGTCTTAGAAGTGACTCTCAAAAATACATGTTCCTCTTCTTAAAATTCTAAAGGCTTTCTTTCCTTGTCGTCATAACACTTTTTTCTTGTCCTGCATAGTGCGCATATTTCTCTCAATTATTCATCCTAATTGTAGTTTCTCGGATTAAATCTGGTCCCAACAAGATCTTCTCACCTACTCCGCACTAACATAAAGGGGACCAACAATTCCTAATCACATCATCAATATATCAACATATATATATATATATATATATATATATATATATATATATATATATATATATATATATATATATATGTATATATATATATAGTCATTAACTATTTTACAATATAATAAGTGTACAATTCATGATACCTTAATTATAAAAATATATTTTATTTTATTTTTAAAAAAAATTGGCATGCAAAGGTATACAATTCCTTCACTATTTTTGTACAAATATTTGGAAATAGAAAACAAAATAAAGGTAACATTTTTGTAGTCATTCTTTTAAAAAATAGGAAATGAAAACAAGAAATTGGAGTCTGGAAACAAAACAAATATATCCTAACATTTTCAAAAATGAAAGAGTTATTTAAATCACTATTTTAAATAACTCTTTAATTGTAACTAAAAATAAATAAATAAATTTCTATTTATTATAAAATAAAGTCCACACTCCCAAAGATAAGAGTTTATTTCCTGAATATGAAATGAAAACAATGATCTAAGCATATTTTCTTCTTTTATTTTCTGTTTTTAATTAAAATAAAGAAACAATTCTTTCTCTGCGTTACAGCTGGGAAGTTGAATAGAAGATTATGAGTGTGTTTGGGAAAGCTGAAAAAAAAAGATTATGTTGATAATCTGTTTTCAAATAATCGATTATTGTGATAATCAATTATAATCAGAATCTGTTTTTGTTTGGGTGTGTTTGCTGAAAAATGATTTTAAGATAATCTAATTTTGTTTGGATGGTATAAAGATAATCATTTTTATATAGTAAATTACGAAAAATGATATAAAGTTATTTGAATAATTTAATAATATTTGACTTTTTTAACAATATTTTTTTTGAAAGTATATTTTTTGAAATTCAAATTCTTAAAAATTCTAAAAAAAGGAACGGTGATGAGAGTCCCATGAGTCATTTTAGTTTATATTTTGCACTCTAGAAATTTTAATTTATTAACTTTTATATTTTTTTTTTGTTACATTAAAATTTTCAATTGCACCATCAAAGTGCAACCTCACATGCACAGTGGCCAGTGGTAATCCAAACCTGCGTGAAAATAAAGAGAAGGGGTGATAAAAGAAACCATACACTGACGCTGGGGTAGCGACAATAAAGGAAAGCCCGTGAATAATCAAAATCAATTTCAGCAAACAGCTGGGTGGAGCAGCTGGAACCGAAACAGCTAGTTGAAATCTGTGTACAACAACTTTATTTAAAAAATAACCTTTCTATCCAAACATAATAATTATTTCACAAAACAGCTTAATAGAGCAAAAATAATTGAATGAGAAAGAATTAATCTTTCCCAAACATGCTCTAAGAGTTTATTTAAAGCTGGAAAAAAAATGATCATACTGATAATTTCGTTGCGTCTAGGTCATCGTACGACACTCCAGGTGGGGGAAATAAATTATTTAATGTCGGAAACGGCACGGTGACGTTTAATTTGATAATGACGTAGGGCAACCCAAACCCTACATGATTGCGAGTAACGGACAATGTCCATATCACGCTGGGGACTACTTAGTAGTACTTGTGATGATATTGAGATTGTGTGTTTATCACCGTTATGTTTATTATATATTATTTTATTATTTTATGATTGGTTGCTTGGATGATTTGTATGGTTGAATTGATGTTGATAACTGCTGGATGATGATCTTATGAGTTATGATTATTTTATAAGCATGATATCTTGTTATTTTAATTAGATTTTGATAATGATTATTAGTTTGGAAATGATGATTTTATGACATGTTAGTAATGATGATGCTATAACATAATGATATTATGGTATGATGTGTTGAGTGCTATAATTGTGATTAGAGTTTGAGTAAATTGTACTGGTCGAGGTGTAAAACCAGGCCACCGAGCTTGGATACCCGATCCCACCAAGGCGGGAAGGATAAAATATCAATATTATCTTTATTAATCCTGATATTATCTCAAACAACCTTATCCAGTTAGAAGAGATAATATCCCTCAAATTAAGGGAAAAGATATTGATATTATCCTTAAATGATCCTAACATTATCTCAAATAACCGTATCCGGTTAAGAGATCAATTTAAGATATCTTCCTAATCAAATCCTGATATTATCTCATATAACATTATCCGGTTAAAAGAGATAATATCCCTTAAATTAAGGAAATCACATCTCAGAAGATTTAAGAGATAAAAGGAAATATATCCAGATCTCTTAAAGCCATGAGGATCCTATTATAAAAGCAGGAGAACCCAAGAGAGAGACTCACTTTCCACTGAACCCCGGTGACTCTCCCTTAAGCATATTAGAGAAACTAGTTCGACCAAGAGACTATTGAAAAGTCCTTGCTCGCTGGTATTCATCGGATACAAGATTAGGGGATTGAGATCGCCGTATGGCCAAGGGTTGAACCTAGAACATCGTCCGGCTTTGATTCCCATTGGGATACGTAGGACCGAAATACAACATTCTGTCAAGCCATAATCTAAAACAACCCTCATTGTTCACTCTTGGTTTAACGTTCTACGGCGAGATTCCGGCAAGTCGGATCTCGGCAGGAACATTTGGCGCCCACCGTGGGGCCAAGGAAAAACTTTCCCCGGTTCCACAAGAAAGCTTGATGGTGACTACACGGAATGGTCCAAGGGGAGGGGGGAACAGCATGAATCGTGAAGATCATGAGGCCTCGAACACGAGCCAGAACCACGTCAATCACCCTCCCCCTCCCGTCAATGAAGATAACCCTCGGCTGGGAGAGGTTATGGCACAGCTAAGGCAGCTGCGAAAGGAGAACGAGGAGATACATGCACAAAATAAAAGGCTTTTGAGAACTCGGAAAAGAGAGAGATCAGTGACACCTTCCGATGAAGAACAACTCTCACCCGAGGCTAGCTAAAAGGATCCATCCTACGTACCTTCTCCTCGGGAAATTAACCGACCATCCAAGACCAAACCTCCTCCAGTGGCTTCAGAGGCTAAATCTCGTGTAGAGAGGACCTTCCAAAAAGAGAGGATAACAGACCAACGATCGAGGTTGCCATTCACGGATGACATCGATGAGGTAATCATGCCTAGACATTTTAAACCCCTTAACATCGATAAATTCAACGGCACCACTGACCCAACTGAGCACGTGGAATCCTTTATTTCTTCTGTTTACTTGGTGACCGATTCGGAAGCCGTCATGTGCAAAGTTTTCCCAACCACTTTGCAAGGCCCGACCTTGACCTGGCTAACGAATCTACCACCTCGGTCAATTGATTCCTTTGATGCGCTTGTAACTAAGTTCACCGCACAATTCGCAGCAAACCGAAGGCATAAAAGGCACTCGGTCTCGCTGGTGAATTTTAAACAAGAAAGGAATGAATCACTCAGAGATTATATGGCTCGTTTTAATGCTAAACAAATCTTAATTCCCAACATGAGCTCGGAACTCTGCCTTCACACCGTCATGGGCGGTCTGAAACCAGGGTCATTCTTTGAGTATTTATCCCGAAAACCACCGAGAGATTTTGAAGAGTTGCAGGAAAAAGCTACAGGTTTCATGAACTTGGAAGAGATGGTAGAATTCAAAAGAAGAGAAAGAGGCTTCGAAGACAAGAGCTCGGTCTCAAACAAAGAGAGAAACAGGGGGGCTGATCCACAAAGGGCCCAAAAGACCAATGAAAGGGGATCCTCGTAGAGGCAACCCAGGTACCAGTCTTATACGCCGTTAAACCGATCTCGGGCAACCATCCTCCAGGAGGTATGCAACGCCGAGTTGCTCACCTTACCTCGACCGTCAAAAACACCGGCCAATGCTGACAGAAGCAAAGAATGCATGTGGCATCAAAACTATGGTCACTTCACTGAAGACTATAGAACAAACCAGGAAAAAATTGAGAACTTGGTACGAGCAGGCCGTCTTGATCGTTTCGTCCGTCGAGATGATAATGGAGGTGGACGAGCTGGTCGAAGACAACGGAGACCGGGTGAACAATGCACCCAAGTCGGTAGCCAGCTCGACCCCTCACTCAAACAAAGGCTTCATGCGGTCTTAAGAAAGAATACCGATCTGTTTGCTTGGAAGACATCGGATATGCCTGGTATAGACCCCAATTTTATGTGCCATAAGCTATCCAAATGTCCTGAAGCCAAGCCTGTAGCTCAAAGAAAAAGGAAACTTGGCGAGGAAAGGCGCCGAGCAGTAGCCGAGGAGACTTCCAAACTAGTCAAAGCAAATTTCATCAGAAAGGTGAAATACACTACTTGACTGGCCAACGTGGTGTTAGTTAGAAAGGCCAACGGTAAATGGAGAATGTGCACCGACTACACCGATCTCAACAAGGCATGCCCAAAAGATTCTTATCCTCTTCCCAACATTGACAGACTAGTGGATGGGGCCTTAGGATACAAAGTTTTGTCTTTTCTGGATGCATACTCAGGTTATAACCAGATCAGGATGTACCCACCCGATGAAGAAAAAACGGCATTTATGACTGATGGGGCAAATTACTGTTATCGGGTAATGCCATTCGGCTTAAAAAATGCTGGTGCAGCATATCAGAGGCTTATGGAAAAAGTTTTTGCCAACCAAATCGGAAAGAACTTAGAAGTATATGTTGATGATATGGTGGTAAAATCCGATGATCCAAGGCAACACCCAGCCGATCTCGAAGAAATTTTCAGCCAGCTCAGAAAATACAACATGAGGTTAAATCCAGAAAAATGCTCCTTTGGTGTACAAGGAGGAAAGTTCTTAGGATATATGCTAACACACAGGGGGATCGAAGCTAACCCGGATAAATGCAAAGCCGTTATGGAAATGCGGAGTCCTCGAAATGTGAAAGAAATTCAGTGGTTAGCCGGCCGATTAGCCTCTCTATCCCGCTTTCTCCCGAAGTCTGCAGAAAAGGCAAGACCCTTCTTCCAGCTCTTGAAAAAACCAAAAAATTTCATCTGGACTGAAGAGTGTGAGAAGGCCTTTGAAGATCTGAAACTCTTCCTAGCCTCTCCCCCAATCCTTACTCGACCTCAGCTCGGCAAAGATCTGTACTTGTACCTATCTGTCAACGATTATGCAATAAGTGCAGTGATCATCCAGGAAGAGGAAGAGCAACAGATGCCGGTGTACTATGTTAGTAGAATCCTGAAATACGCAGAAACTTGGTATCAAATAATTGAAAAACTAGCCCTCTCCCTAGTTATGGCAGCTCGGAGGTTACGACCTTATTTCCAGTCACACCAAGTGATAGTCAAAACTGATCATCCAATAAAGCAAGTGCTCAGGAAACCCGATCTAGTCGAACGAATGAAAGCCTGGTCAGTAGAATTGTTGGAATTCGGTTTGCAATATGAGCCGAAGGGGCCCATGAAAGCACAATGCCTCTCTGACTTCATTGCCGAGCTCTCTTCTAACCCGAGGTCGGAATCCTTCGTCTGGCTCCTATATGTTGACGGATCGTCTAACTTGAAGGGAAGCGGGGCTAGAATAATTCTCGAAGGGCCTGATGATCTAATCCTAGAACAATCCTTGAAATTTGGGTTTACTGCTTCAAACAACCAAGCAGAATATGAAGCCCTTATTGCAGGACTGATGCTGGCTAAAGAAGTTGGGGTCCGAGATTTAAAATGCAGAAATGACTCACAGCTTGTAATAGGACAAGTCTCGGGAGATTATCAAACAAAGGATCCCCAACTAACCAGATATCTCTGCAAGGTTAATAACCTAGTATCGGAATTTGATAATTTCACCATTGAGCATATACCTCGGGAAGAAAATTCCAGGGCAGATCTGTTGTCTAAGTTGACTAGCACCAAGAAAGCTGGCCGGCTAAGAACTTTCATTCAGGAAAACCTCCTCGAACCGAGCATAAAAAGTGCCGAAGTAATAATGACCGAGCACTATGATCGTGGCTGGATGGCACCGATTTGGGAATATCTAGCCTCGGACAAATTGCCCAGTGACCCTAAGGAGGCGAGGCAAATTCGTCTTAAATCTTGCCATTACACCATCCGAGACGGCGAGCTGTATAGAAGAGGATTCTGCATGCCGTTACTAAAGTGCCTAGCTAAGGAGCAGTCCGAGTACGTAATGGATGAGATGCACCAAGGAATCTGTGGGATGCACTCAGGTGGCCAATCTCTGGCAGCTCGGGTCCTGCGAGCGGGGTTTTACTGGCCAACCATGAGACTGGATTGTACCACTTGGACTAACAGGTGTGAGCCCTGCCAGAAGTTCTCCAACATAGCACGTGTTCCAGGAGAAGAGCTCCATTCCATTCTCTCGCCATGGCCCTTTACTATGTGGGGGATGGACATAGTCGGTCCCTTCCCGGTTGCCAAAGGTCAAGTCAAGTTCCTGCTGGTAGGTGTAGACTACTTCACCAAGTGGATTGAAGCAGAACCATTAGCCACTATAACTGCTAAAAAGGTTCAGAGCTTCGTATGGAAAAACATCATACGCAGGAACGACCTCCCTTACGCAATCGTCACAGATAACGGAAAGCAGTTCACCGATAAAGAGCTCAGAGAGTTCTACTCCAACCTCAGAGTTAAACATAAAGTGACCTCGGTTGAGCACCCACAGACGAATGGACAAGCAGAGGCAGCCAATAAAGTCATAGTCATTCTAAACGAGCTCAAAAGAAGGTTAGGCCAATCAAAAGGGGCTTGGGTTGAACAATTGCCAAGCATCTTATGGGCTTACCATTGCTCACCGTAGTCTTCAACTGGTGAAACTCCATTCAAGCTAACCTACGGAACCGATGCAATGATTCCAGTTGAGCTCGATGAACTCTCTCTCCGAAGGCATCACCATGACCAAAGTAAGAATGAAGAAGAACTCCGAGTTGAGCTTGACATGGTCGAAGAAGTCCGAGACGAGGCAAAAATCATAGATGAGCTGTGCAAGAAAAAAGCAACTCAGAAGTACAACTCGAGGTTACGGCCGAGGGAATTTGTGCAAGGTGACATAGTGCTGAGATTGCAAAACGACACGAGAAAAGACCCCATAGAGGGTAACCTCGCAGCGAACTGGTCTGGCCTATTCAGGATAGTTGAAAATCTAGGAAATGGTGCCTACAGGCTAGAAGAATTGTCAGGAAAGGCTGTTCCAAGAACATGGAACACTTCCCACCTTAAGTTTTATTTTAGTTAAGGTTATAGGTGATGCACTCTTTTTCCTATCTTGGTCTTTTTCCCACGAGGTTTTGGCCGAGAAGGTTTTGATGAGGCACACCCGGAAAAATAAATAACAAGAATAATGTTTTTAATTAAAAATTTATTTACAAAAAGCAGCTAAAAACTTGAAGAGGCTGTCCGAGCTAAAATCGACCAAGTTGAGGTCGAAATGCCGAGCCTATAAAGGTAAAAAGCAGCTAAATACCTAAAAAAGGATGTCCGAGCTAAAATCGACCGAGTTGAGGTCAAAATGCCGAGCCTATAAAGGTAAACAACAAAACCTGAAATGGTAGTCAGAACAACCAAAGACCTAAAGAGGCTGTCCGAGCTAAAATCGACCGAGTTGAGGTTGAAGTGCCGAGCCTATAAAGGTGGAGAACAACTAAAACCTAAAGAGGTTGTCCGAGCTAAAATCGACCGAGTTGAGGTCGAAGTGTCGAGCCTATAAAGGTGAAGAACAACTAAAACCTAAAGAGGCTGTCCGAGCTAAAGTCGATCGAGTTGATGTCGAAGTGCTTAGCCTATAAGGGTAAGGAAACAACTAAAAACCTAAAAAGGCTATTCGAGCTAAAATCGACCGAGTTGAGGTCGAAATGCTAAGCCTATAAAAGTAACCAGCAACTTAAAAACCTGAAATGGTAGTCAGAGCCAAGATCGACCAAACCAAGGTGGAATGGCTAAAGTCAACTGATGCCTAAGAAGATAAGTAAATACCTACAGGTGTTCCGAGTTTCAAAAACTCGAGTCAACCAAGTAACATGCCAAACTATAAAAGCCGAGCACTAACAAGCTCGGGATCCAACAAGTTGTAAAGGCATTAGAAAATTTTCTAAGTATAGATTAACTCGTAAGCAAGCACGCGATTTCATTAAATAAAAAGAGGGCAAAACCCAGAATACATAAGAGTTCAAAATAAAAAAGGCATTGCCCTAAGAACATGTTTCCTAGCTTACTATTCCCATAAGCAACAATCTCATGAGTTGAGGTCGTCCTCAGCACTCGGAGGAAGAGTGGCGGATTGATCAGGTAGGACCATTTCACCTTCACCATCGGGTCCCTCCTCGGTCGCTCGCCCCTCACCCTCCTCTTCTTGAGATACGTCCTCCTCATCCTCCAGCTCGGACAATGGAACTAGGATTCCATCTCGGTTAAAATCCTTGTCCACGTCAGCACAGGAGAAGTCAACTTTCGGGTTGAAATGCTGGAGCTGCTTCATGGCTCGGGAGAAGCCGTTAACGTGCTCTTTCATGATAGAAGCCTCGGCTTCAGCTAGATCGGACTGAAGCCTGAGATTGGCCTCTTTCTCGACTTCTAGCAACTTCCGCGGCTCCAGACCGGCCTCCTTCTCGGCTTGAAGCCCCTCCACGACCTTCTGAAGGCTGAGCCGGTCAGTTTTTTTCGTTTCCAGCTCGGCCATGAGGGTGGTATTGTCTTTTTCCAGCTCAGCCTTTTGTGCCTTCAGCTGACCGATGACCCGGGCTTGCTCCTCTCACTTGGCCACCGCCTGAGCAAGCTCGTCCCTCACCCTCAAGGCTCGAGCCGCATCTGCTTTCATTACCTCCATCTTCTTGACATTATCAATAACCTGTTGGCTCCAGAAGCGGGTGATTAAGGCGATCTGGAGAGCATAGGCAGCGGCCGCCTCCATACTCTCCTCAGGTCCTTGCTCCAACAAGAGCCGAGCGTCGAACGGTTTCAGCACTTGGCCATCAATCAGGCCTACAGGGTCGAACTCATTCCCCCAGAGCGAGCTGATCCCCGGGTTGCAGTTCCCATTGTACCATTTGGTGTCCGAAGTAAGATCGGTCACCATGGGAGCATTGTTCAACCTCTTAGCAGCAACGGGAGTTTCTTCAATCATCAGCAGGGGGGAAGGACTTCTAATCAGGACCTCGGACGTCAGGTCTTCCCGAATCCTCTTCGGAGGGCGAATGTTCAGGTCAGAAGCCTCAACAACCTTTTTTTTCTTCCCCTTGACATTTGAAGCTATAGCTGATCCACCAGCTGCTTGATTAGCCGACTTCTTCATCAGGGCATTATAGTTGAACTTCCCCATTATAACAACAAAAAGGAAATCGGTCAAATAAAATAAACACGCTACAGAATAAATTACCACTTGTCAACAAAAGCCACTTACATTCAAAATCAGCTTGCCGGGTGGAGGAGGCATTAAGCTTTAAAAGCCTTCCACAAGGCAATGGCCGAGGATACAGTTTCAGGACCTTGACATCAGCTCGCTCCTGAGAGGTCATACAGTTGAGGTCATAGCCAAAAAATTTGGAAGGGTGAGGTTGCCAGTAGAAAGGAAATTTAGGGTTCCCGGCCGAGTCAAAAAAGACAGACTCATTACCCTCTAGAGGTCGGACTTTGAAGAAATCCGACTTGAAAAACTTAAACGAGCTCTTATAGAGCCCGATGATCCCCCTATGCTCAATCCCACTCAGAGAAATCCAGCCAACTCGGTCCCCGAAGCGGACTCGGTAAAAGTACAGAAACTTAGGCGCGGTAGCCTCTATCCCTATCTGGCCACACAGAATTTGAAAGGCTCTCAGAAATGCCCAACTATTTGGATGAAGCTGGGTAGGAGCAACGTTCATAACTCGCAAGACTTCGCATTCGAACGGGCTGAAGGGAATGGAGAGTCCAATTTGTTCAAAAAAGGTTTTATATACATACGTAAAGTGTGGCTCAAATGAAGGGGGCAAAGGAAAACATGATCACACTCGCTACAAGGAAGGCACTCTACAATGCCTCGTTAAGTTGTAACCTTGTTTTTTATAGCTTCAAGGGAGTTAAAATCCCTGAAATTAGACTAAAATACAGCAACATCGGGTTTTACCCAGAAATACCCAGGAATGGTAATATCTGGGTAGGGAACCCTGGGCATCCTAGAAGCACGTTTGCGACGCTTGGGGGCAACGATAGCGTCTGGAGTGACAGAGCTCCTCCCATCAGAAGAAGAAGAAGAAGAAGAAGAACCCTTGTCACCTCCATCACCATGAGAAGGAGAGGGGGAGTGATAAGGAGAGCCTCCAATCCGTTTGATTTCGGGCTCTATAATCTGAACCTAGGAAGTGGCATTCTGGGATACCTCAAATGAAGTCTCCATAGATAAGAAACACCAGAAATCAAACTGGAAAAAAACCTAAGGGAGCTTGAAAGATATGAGAAGGACGTACCTCGAATAGGAAGGGAGTATGAATGCTTGTTCTAGAAAGGTCTCGAGAGAAGAAAATCTAGGACTCGAGGAAGGTGAAACCCTGTCCCAGGGGCTCGTTCCAATTTATAGAAAAATGGGCAACGTCCTTTCAGCGAATTAATGATGGTTGTTGGCGTCCGAGACAAGGAAAACGTCCCTTAAAGTCTGACTGAATTCGACACACTAATGGAAAGGAAACACGTGGCAGAAGCATCGGGATGTACGCTGCCATCAAGTAAAAAGATGAGCACGCAGCTACAACGCAGGCCTCGGAAATGAGGCCATAGAAGCCACGTGTCACAAGACAGCTTTAAAGGGCAACGTCTCTTTTTATCTCGGGAACTGAGAAAATAAGGGCAATAGTACGAAATTAAGCTGACTATCCCTGTCTCGGCTGGCCTCAGCTCCTTTTAAGAAAGCTTCCACGCATTTAGCTCAAAGCTTGGGGGGCTTGTATAAGGACCGAGGTGTAAATGAAGCTCGGTTACCCAAGTTGTTCACCGAGGAAAAAGATATATATATATATATATACACCGAAGCGTGAAGCTCGTCCAACTACCTCATTAACTCAAAAGGCTAAAGAAAAAGACCGGGTTCCTAAGGACAAATGATGGGTCGAGGAAAAAGATCAGTCATTAAGATGATGGCAAAAAGGAACAGAGAACCGACACCATAAGACCATGACTCTCCTAATATGTTTTCTGAAAGGCCTAGCTCGGCTAAAGTCATGAAAACTTTTACGCTTTATTAGCTCAAAGCTTGGGGGGCTTGTGTACTGGCGGAGGTGTAAAACCCGACCACCGAGCTTGGATACCCGATCCCACCAAGGCGGGAAGGATAAAATATCAATACTATCTTTATTAATCCTGATATTATCTCAAACAACCTTATCCGGTTAGAAGAGATAATATCCCTCAAATTAAGGGATAAGATATTGATATTATCCTTAAATGATCCTAACATTATCTCAAATAACCTTATCCGGTTAAGAGATCAATTTAAGATATCTTCCTAATCAAATCCTGATATTATCTCATATAACCTTATCCAGTTAAAAGAGATAATATCCCTTAAATTAAGGAAATCACATCTCAGAAGATTTAAGAGATAAAAGGAAATATATCCAAATCTCTTAAAGCCATGGGGATCCTATTATAAAAGGAGGAGAACCCAAGAGAGAGACTCACTTTTCACTGAACCCCGGTGACTCTCCCTTAAGCGTATTAGAGAAACTAGTTCGACCAAGAGACTATTGAAAAGTCCTTGCTCGCTGGTATTCATCGGATACAAGATTAGGGGATTGAGATCGCCGTATGGCCAAGGGTTGAACCTAGAACTACGTCCGGCTTTGATTCCCATTGGGATACGTAGGACCAAAATACAACATTCTATCAAGCCATAATCTAAAACAACCCTCATTGTTCACTCTTGGTTTAACGTTCTAAGGTGAGATTCCGGCAAGTCGGATCTCGGCAGGAACATAAATGATAAGTTATATCGAGACATGAGGATGTATTGGAGAATTCATGATATAGGTGTTAGTAGTGCCTAACTGAGATGATTTCTGAGATATGATGATAATGAGATTGATGAGATAAGATTTTATTGAGGTTACCTATGAGATTATGATGAGCGGTTAGAGCACTAGGGGGTGACCTGAAACATGGTCTGTGATATGGTGGACCTGAAACATGGTCGTGTGGGGTCTATGCCTCGGAGGGAGAATTCCTGGGGATAGGCTAACGGCGGACTATCCCAGACATGATTTCATTTTAGTTGCAGCTATAGTTCATGCGTTGCATGAGCACCTTGACCGGGGTTCAGAGGTGTGCACCGGATTGTGCAGCTATAGTGTCATTGCTTTGTATAGGCATCCTCCATCCGCGGACGAGGGTGTGCCGGGGACTCTGGGACGTGTTGATTTATTGATGTGATATCCTTATATGGCCGATACCTGATGAGATGATTCATACAGCATTTGCATTACATCATGATGGAGGGTAGAGGAAAGATCCTAGATGTGGATTGAGGCTGATTGTGTTTTATTTATGTATACTCTTGCAGATGGATGTTTAGTGTGCCGTTATTTAATTAAATGTTGCTAAACCCTTTCCACATTTGACGTTATATTGTTTCTTATCCCCTTTCTTCTTGTTGTTGGGTATGTTTTATTTATGTGATCGCTATAAGAAGACTCGGTGGAGAAGCCAGCTATGGAGGAACTAGATGGAAATCCTTATGAGCCAGATGCTGGAGGACGAGCAGTGGACCCGATTAGTTGAGTAGAGAGACTACGGCCAGTGCGACTTTTTGAGGCGTTTTATCTTTTGTTGTTTATATTAGTTTGTACCAGTTTGTACCTACTGGGATCCTACTGAAGGGATTCCCTCTACTGTACTGCATCAGGATATGATGTGTATATGTTATGCATGTGTGTATATATGTTGCTTATATTTTAAGTTCAAATTTTTCCTTCATTTAAATATATACGCTTAACGATAATAACACGATTAGGTCCTAAATATTATGGGTTTTCTTTAATGGGATGTCGGGACGTCTCACAACCTGTCATGACAGTACACCAAGGATCTACACCCTTTAACACTAAACTCTTTGAGCTAAAGGAAATAACTACAGACTAAGCTATAAAAAGTTATACAAAATCACAAAACAGAACAAGTACACCGAGAGTAGAATGTAGATAATTCCTGTGAGCATATCCAGCCTTTAGCTATTCTGCATATTCAAATGCTGCTCCAATAAAAGATTCATCAGTCACACCTTGGAAAAACAAAAGACTACCACAACACCTATATTCATACAGTTATACAAAATCACAAAACTGAATAAGTACACCCAGAGAAGCATGTAGAGAATTCATGTGAGCATATCCAGCCTTTAGCTATTCTGCATATTCAATTGTTGCTCCAAAAAAAGATTCATCAGTCACACCTGAAAAAAAAAATAGTACTAACACAACATCTATATTCATATGGTGATGCCATCTCATTAGAGATTCCCAACTGTCGCGACCGTCCCATCTGGGAGCCGCGAAAAGAAGGTAAAAATAGAGGAGTCGCCACCAACATTTTTAAATTGGGAAAATATTGGAAAACCAGAGATTGTTCTTTAAAAAGGAGAGATTTGAGTCCGGGATTCCGGTACGAGTAGGCAAGGTTTTAGCACCCTACATCGCCCGTTTAAAAAAAGGGTACCTCAAGTTAATTGTGCAAAAAAATTAATAACTTTTAAATATTTATTTTTCCCCATTTTAAAAGTAAGAAAAGAAAACAAAACACAATAAAAGGGAAGATAAAATCTTCACTTGACATAATAATTTATTATGCTCCTACATATTCCCGGGTACGATGGGAAACTCAAAACCATGTAGTTCTTATAGAAAATGTTTGATTGGTTGGTTGATTTTAATTTTTTGAAAAGAGGATTGATTTTTTTGAAAATGGTCCATTTTAAATTTTTTGTAATAAAATCATGGGTTAACAAGATGTCGTATCTCTGTTTACCCTTTTAAAAAGAGGTTAATTTAATTATTTATTTTTAAAAGCTTAAGATCATCAAGTTGTCACAACTCAGATGTCCTAAAAAGATGAAGATTAATGAGATGCCGTATCTCAGATAATCCTTTCATTTTAAAAGAAAATAACTTTATTTATTTATTTATTTTTAAAAGATTTAGGATCACCCATTTGTCACAACTCAAGCGTCCCAAAAATTATAAGGATTAACAAGATGTTGAATTTTAGTTTACCCTTTTTAACAGAAGTTTATTTTACTTTATTTTTAGAGGTTTAGGATCATCAAGTTGTCACAACTCAGATGTCCTAAAAAGATAAGGATTAAAAAGACGTCATATCTCAGATAATCCTTTTATTTTTTTTTAAAAAAGATTTTTTTTAAAAGACATTGGATCACCAAATTGCCACAACTTAGATGTTCTAAAAAAATAAGGATTGACAAGATGTCACATCACAATCAACCCCTTCATTTTTTAGAAGAAAATATTTTTTTTGTTAACAAACAAACAAAATTAAAACAAAGACAACATTCTAAGTCCAAATTATAAAACCTTTATGAAAACAAAAAAAAAATTAAAGTTGGGCTTGATAGAACGGCTTAGAAAAGAAATTTTCTTTAGACAAAGATTACCCCTTTTCATAACTTGGCCCAGTGTTCCAAGGTAACACCAAATGGATAAAAACATGAAGTTTGGGCCACATGCTGTCACCAGAAACCCAACTCCATCAGATCCAAATAGCATAACCAAACAATAAATAAAAAAACAAAAATAAAAAATAAAAGAAATAAAGAAAAATAAAGGGGGCGTTTGTTTCACGGATTAGTTTTACGTTCTCAGGAATCACATATCCGGGAATGCTATTACCAGGAATTGCATTGCTGGGTATCTCGTAAAACATGTTTGTTTAGCAATTAAAATTCTTGGGAATATTTTTTGAATTTTCCAGGAATAATTGGAAACTTTGTTTGGTTCATTATGTAAATTCCTGGGAATAAATGTTGTAATTATCAAAATATCTCTATCATATAAAATGTTGTTTTAATTTAATATAAATATTTTCAATGATTTCTTTCACATTTTAACAATTTGTTATAATTATGACCATATCCAGTACGATGTTAACATAATGTTTGTGAGACAAATATGAATTAGAAAAATGGAGATATAATATTTTCGCATTGGTTCTTTTTTTTTTATAAGCAAAAATAATTTTTTTATAAGCAAAAGAATAATTAAAACGAGCACAAGGGGTGTTCAAACGCATATATAAATATGCAAAGATGGTAAACTTATGTAAAATTGGTACTACCCGTAAGAAAAATGCAAAATCAATTATACAAAGGTTGACCAATAGAAAGGCAACAAAACAACAAACAGAACAAACACCACTTAAAACACCAACCAGATTGCATAAAAAAATAATAATTAAAACACTAACCAGAAGTGTATCCAAGAAAAGACATAACAACTACAACTAATCAAATGAAAGGCACTTCCGAAATTCAACCACCATCAGCCCGATACAATAGCCTTAGGAACAAATCCCCTTAACAGCAAAAGTTAGAAGTTAGAACCATAAAGATAGGATTGAATCTTCCTGCAAAAAAGTGAGATGCCTAAATCAAGTTGCAATGCAAAGTAATACATTGTGTATACACCAATTGCTGCCGAGACCAAAAGGATCTTGTATCCAAAACCAATACTCAATAAATAGGACAGGCCGCAGGGATGGATGACCGAAAAACCAGATTGCAACAATTGTAATCTGCAAAAAATGAGTGCCCAAGCATTTTGTGCAGCAAACCAAGAGACAATATGGAGGTAACATGGTGAGAGAAAAGCTGCAATAGAGAACGTGGGAAAGGGATGGAGAAATGAGCAGGTAATGCTAGGGGTACTAATGGGTTTTCATCTACTGACATAGGTTCTCACCACTCTGGAATGAAAGATACCCACCCCCTCTCGTGGTACGGGTTGGGAGAAAACGTGGTTTGTCGCGACGTAGAAGGACGACACGGTGTAGAGGGATGACGCGGCGGCGGATAACAGTGACTGAGCATAGAACGTCGGCTCTGGTTAGGTGTTGCGTGGCGGTTCTGGGAGGAGGAACAACAGCAGCGACGTCGAAAACGGCGGTGGAACTTGTAACAAGGTTCTGTTTTTATGTGTGTATTTCTATTTTGATTTTTGATTTGGAGAGGAGTGATGGCACAAGAGAGATTTTGTGGCTTGTGAAGATTATTTAGAAGTTGGAAAATATGGTTGACGGTGGTAGTATAGTGGCTGCCATGGTTGAAGATGAAAGAAAGATGGGTTATGGAAGATGTCAAAACTCAAAATGCTTGATGTAGAGAACAAAGAATTGATGTCACTTTTTTCTGTCCTCCCCAAAAACGTCCACCCCTCTAAAATATCTTCTGCTTGTAATACTCCAAAAAGAATCAGAACCCAATGTTGTTCTTCTGCTATGGTTATGTTACAATGTAGGGTCACTAGCATCATATCCATTTTCAATGATTATGTATTTTTTGAGTTTTTCTTTGTGCTTTAAATCTCCCATCTTCTTGTTGAGTGCCTTTCCCTTGTTTCAGTGTGAGTGCCTTTCCCTTGTTTCAGTGTTTGACCATGCTTCAAAGATATCAGAGCATCTCATTTTTCCCATTTTTTCCTTTTCTATGCTTAAGATTTGAAATTTTTTTTTATGGCCTAACACTGCCATTGCTCTTTTGGTTTCTGAAAGGGGCGAATGCTACGGTGAGAGAGCAAGTGATGTCTCTCACCGTGAGCAAGCCCTATAATGCAAATTTTAAAAAATTCATATTGCAGCCATGCCCTCTAAGCAACCTGGGACCCCAACCATCTCTTCCTCCCCCCTCTCTCTCGTCTCCTCCGCTCAGCCACCGCCCATGACACCGGTGTCGTTTGTAGAACCATGCACCACCGCTGTGTTACCAATCAGATCGGCATCCTCCATGTCACCTTGATCAGCCACACTCCGCCTTTTCCTCCACTGCGAACCAAGCATCCCACATCAAGTAGAACTCGTCAGCCCGAGTCCATTTCCACCAAAGCAGGATCGGAAAAGCGTGAGGAGTACAAAGAGAATGGTTTTCGGGTTTGACCCATACCTGAAGCATTTTGCTTGACCTCTTTTCCTGAGCGGTATGCTTTAGACCCAACTTCTTCCACTTTGGAGGGCGGAGATCGACGGCGGATGGCATGACGGTGACAGCTGTAGCATCGAGTTCCGGGTCTATAGCATTTTGGGTATGTATTTGGGGAAATTGATCGGTTAGGGGTAGGGTTTTGGAGGATTGGGGATCTGAGGGTAGAGTTGGTAGGGTTCTTCTTCTTCGTATCGTTGGGAATGGGTAACATCGCCAACGACCACCGCATCTCGCGTCGTCAAGCTTTAGACCCCGAAACCAGACGCAGCATCACCATCGCCGTCCAGCCTTTCCTCCCCGTGAACCACCCTCTGCCTGGAACTGTCACTCTCCGGCTAACCCTGTGGGAGATGTAGTGAAAGCAGGTCGAGAGAGAGAAGGCTGGAGGTAACAGACAAGGACCGAAAAGTTATTTTCGTTTTGCAGAAGAGTCCTTGCACACGGTGAGCGACTTGTGAGGTCGCTCACCCTAGAATTTCCCTTTGAAAGGAACTATTGGCATTTTCTCTTTGGTTGTATGCAGCAACGTCTCCTCCCTTCTAGGTTACTATTATTATTAATTTTTTTTAACAACATAAGTAAGACCATGGGGTTGGGCTAAAAGAAAATAGGCCAAAATATGGATCTCCGCTTTTTTCAAATTTTTGTCCTTTTATTTTTCATTCATTTGGGTTTAGAGAATGGGCTAAAAGATAACTTGCAACAATGAAATTGATCTCATCAAATTCTATAACTTGTTAAGTCTCTAATATGTTTGATGTGCATTTCCCTAAGTTTTGATGAAAACTAAAAATTTGGTTAATGATTTAATTAACATGTGTATTGGTTGCTAACCTGTGCATGTTGTGTACAGATCAAAATAGTAAGATTCACCTGTCTGCTTACATAAATGATCACTTGTCTGAAGAAGCAAAAGTCAACCTGTCTGCTGACTAGGATTATTGACTTTATACATTGATGTTTCAATGTATCTTCTGATAAGTTCTTATACTTATCTATGGTTCCTCGATGAAGAACTCAAGTACAATAGCTTTTGGAAGATGTCCCTTCATACAAAGACTCTGAAGTTCTCTCTTTCTTAATCTCACGATTATCAAGAAAAGTCGGAGGCAATTTCACAAGCACCCTAGGAAACCAGAGATGAAGTCCAGATAAAGAATGTTTCCAACAGACCTTATTCCCCAGTACTCTTGGTTATTACACGAAAAGGGAAACGTGCTCTGCAAAGTACAAAAGCTCTCTCCAGAACTCTGATATCGCTACTACACGATGCATAAAGTCATGATCCTTCATGTTAGAGTACAACCAGTGTTCGTATTGTATTAATGGCTGCCCAGAACGACTCTACTGCATTTAATGAAGTTCTGCTCGAAGTCAACACTTGAAGGAATGTCCCTAATGGATCTTAAATGTTTGAAGGTTGTAAATACAGAAGTCATTGAAGATGAAGATACATAGAGAATACACAACATGAAAAGAGCCATTATTCTGTGCATTTATTCCTTCATTCTTTCTCAACAAACTTATGTAATATGTCAAGGTTTTCAAAATCTTTGTGTCAATAACAATGGTATTATATCATGCCAAACCAACACTGTAACATCATAAAATACATATAAGCATATCAATCAACCATAACTCATACCAATCAAACATAAGTTATTTTAACCATGAATGAAATAAAGTCCAAATAAAAATATCAATGCTCTTCAACAGTATAATTTAAAGTCCACTAAAAAAATAATAAATTTCATGCACCTCCATAAGATACCTGACCCATGAGAAAATTGATTCTTAGTCAAAATAACTTGGATTTTGACATACTAGAGCATGGTATAGAATTTGCCCAAATTTAATTGGCAATTTTATCATTAATAGAAGATGTAGCGTAATGGACATACAAGCTGGATGTAAGTAATGCCACATAGTAGTGTAAACGGAAGTTAAAAAAAATTAACACTTAAAAGACTTCCCAAACAATTAATAATAACAAAACTATTTCTATATAGATCCAAGAAAAACATATTTAACAAATCAATTTGTCAACAAGAAGAAACATATTTTGGTCCAGAGGGTCTTTGACCCCCGCCCCAGTGTCTAGAGTCTTTGACTCTGATTAATCCGGGGTTCGGTCGGGAGGTAAGTAAAGCCTGTCTAAGAATTGTTGCTGCCAAGGATCGAACTCGTGCAAAACACGAATCGTTCGTCCTTAACAGCAGCACATTAACCAAGATGAAACATTTTAAGAATTCATGTTAACCCCAAAATATTTTAAAAATCTCAGATCATGAATCAAGAACCCAAAAATTAATTGTACCATGAAAGTGTGAGCAAAAATATTTTTACTCACCTCTTATAGACTTTCAATTAGTATCTAAAATGAAAACTGGTGTTTCACTCAAAATCCCTTATCCCTTCTTGCTAACCTCCTTAAAATCCATGCTCCCCTTTCTATTTTCACTGTGCAGCGGCAGTATGTTTGAAAATAGGTTTTCTAGCTATTAATTCTAATATATAAGAGTTAAAACCCTTTACCCATTAGAATTCTACCCATGGCTTGGCCCATGTTTTCCTTTTTGTTTCTAGGAGTCAGGACCTTATACGTGAATGTTACCTAGCTAACATTTGGGTCAACTATTTAATTTGTTTTTCTTTTTCTTTTTTCTTTTTTTTAAAGACACATTGTGTCCTTAAGAGTGGCATTTGGCATTTTGGCCCGAGCCAAATTCTCCCCACTGTTGATGGCCTACGTGAATAGCACGTAGGTTTCTAGTTATTATTTTTTTTTTCAAATCAATTCTTTTATACTATTGTGGGTTCCACTAGATTTTTATTATAAAGGAAATAATAATAATAACTCTTATATTACCCTATTTATTTATTCTATTAAAATAATTTTATTGACATTTTTGGATTTTACAGCAAAACCCTCTTTTCAGCTAAAAAGCAAGCACTTTTGAAAGGGTATGATTCCTTTGCAATGATTGTCCCAATGGTTGATTTTATTGTTCTTTCTCTTCTATAATGCCTCTGGTCAGTAGACCACGGTACCCTTTGTTGGGAGACTTTACGGCCTTTTGAGACTTTCAAAGAAATTCTAAATGCTTTTGAAGACATCAATACATGTTTCACATTTCAATATATACTTATCATGATGAATGCACACACACAATTGACAAAAGTTAACGCAAGGGGATAAGGTTAAAAAGAATTGGGAGTCAGTGTCATTATATTTGGACTGAAAAGGTATACAAAGCAGATATTACAATGGAGTATGGAATTGCAAAAAAAAGGTTGTGGAGTGGAATCACATCTCCCCAAGTGACATCTTTTTCCATGACTAGTGTTAGTATCCCTCATACTATCTTGACTCCTTACTAATCAACATCTGAGAATGCTATCTGCCCCAGTCTTCATGCATCTAGCCCACTGATTGCCCCAGTTCATTGGCTTGACGACATTTCCATTGTTTATTTTTTTGAACCCTAACTTTTGCCTAGACCGCCTTTTCAGGTTTTCAGCCTAGCGGGTTGCTCTAACTTTTGCCTAGACTGTCTTTTCAGATTTTCAGCCTAGCGAGCTTTTCTTCTTTTCATTTTTCACCTTTTTTTTTTCTTCTTCTTGGGAAATGCATTCAAGCATAATACTTTTTGACTGCATTTGAGTTTATAGGGAGTGAAAGATCTTCCCCATCCATCCTGGTGAGGATTAAAGCTCCTCCTGAGAAGGCCTTTTTCACAACGTAAGGTCCTTCGTAGTTCGGGGTCCACTTCCCACGATGATCCTTTTGGATTGGTAGGATCTTTTTTAGCACTAGATCACCCTCCCTAAACTATCGCGAGCGTACTTTCTTCTCATAAGCTCTCATCAACCTTCTCTAGTACAATTGACCATGACACAATGCCCCTAATCTCTTCTCTTCAATGAGGTTCAATTGGTCTAGTCGATCCTGAACCCACTCAGCTTCTTCCAATTCTGCTTCTCTCAATACTCTTAATGAGGGGATCTCTACTTCAATCGGGAGCACTGCCTCCATCCCATAAACTAAAGAATATGGCGTTGTGGTCGCGCTGTCGCGCACGCGCCAAAAAGAACGAGCGGTTTTTAAAACTGTAGTTTAGGGTGACAACTCGGATGTCGTCTCACAAGGACTCTTGAAGTGTTATTTGTCACAAAAATCAGTTTTTTTTGTG
The DNA here is from genome assembly GCA_030762895.1 of Sophora flavescens. Classification (NCBI taxonomy): domain Eukaryota; kingdom Viridiplantae; phylum Streptophyta; class Magnoliopsida; order Fabales; family Fabaceae; genus Sophora; species Sophora flavescens. The sequence goes on along the minus strand of CM061062.1, from coordinate 92,549,554 downwards.
GGGGGGGGGGGGGGGGGGGTTTGGTTTGAATTGCAAATGGAAAACAATGCAAAAACAGAACAATAAAACAGAGCAGTTGAAAAGGTTATCAAATAGCTAAAAAATGATTAATCTACTATTCTTGATTTCACAACTATCATCGGTTCATGTAATTCCAAGACCTAAGCAGATTCTAATCCCCTTTCAGTTGTAGCAACAATTAACAAACGAAATCGCTACTACGGATATATGTTCCTATTCCCGAATTAAACAAACGGGGTTAAGCCCTCATGAACTAAACGAACATGAATGAACACACGCGAATTAAACAAACGCGATTAAGTATAGGAGCATAACATCACTGAAATGAATCAACACAACACTATACACTCCTGAATTAAACAAACAGAAATGTATAACATAGTATTGAAAAGGGAAAAGCATACAAAACAGGAATTGCAATAACCTCAAGTATGGTGGAAATCAATTACAGTAGATTAATCTAGAAAATTAGTTCTCCATAAAGAAAACGAAACACACAGAAAAATGTAAAAACTATGGAGAAGCAAAAGTTCTTCCAATCTGTCCAGAACAGCCTTTTATAATTATTCAGAAATTTAGCCCACTCGCGAGGCGAACACTCGCTCGCGAGGCGAATATTGTGAAGAGTCAGCAACGTTTGGTCTTCTCGCGGGGCGAATTCCTGCTCGCGTGGCGAGGAATGGAACAGTCAAGGCTTCTGGCCTTCAGTCTCGCGAGGCGAGACATGTATCCGCGAGGCGAACCAGAACGGGTTGCATTTCTCTGGAACAGTCAGCTATCAGGGTCGCGAGGCGAGACGTTGTTCGCGGGGCGAACCAGAGAGGATGACATTTTTACTGTTCTGCTGGCTTTCAGTTTCGCGAGGCGATAAAACTCTCGCGAGGCGAATCCCCTGTTTCTTTCTTCCCTCAACTTCTATTTAACCTGAAAACAAAGAAATAGCTATAAGTGCATTATTTGACTCAAAACTGGCTAAATTAACCTAAAACTACTTTAGAGACTCAAAACCTTGCTTGAGGACAATCTAATCTAATTTGGGTGAAAATAAGATATAATTTGCACAAAACCCTGGTCATACTAGCCATAAAACTAGATGAGTCAGAGGCTTATCAAAATACCCCAAACTTAAACTTTGCTTGTCCCCAAGCAAACTACAACTCAAAAAATCAAAAAGACTCTAGACTTGGCAAGCTTAAAAGATTCAATCAACCTTGCACAAATTCAAGCAGTTTCATCAAAACAGTTTTCTTCAATGTCCCCCCCTTTCAAGCAAAGCAATCCCCACAATCATTCATTCTAAACAATTGAGAATTTCATCATTCAAACATTCATTAATCTAAGCAGGGGATCCAAGTTACACACAAGAGGGAGATCACCAAATTCAAACAACTGCCTTCCTCACAAGGGCATTTAGTGTTCACTCAATCGCTCAGTTTGTGTCAGGCTATCAACATTGCACTCAATTTCACTTTTCAAGAACACTTCCCATAAATTTGATTTTCATCTCCAAATGATTCCCACAGAAAACATGCATGCAACATCAAAAGTTCTTTTATGGGTTGTAATGGGTCTGGCTAAGGGTAGGATATACAAAGGTGCTAGGCTGAAGACCCTAGGAACTAAGAGAGCATGAGCTTTTTACACTTTGAATTTAAATTCAAGTTCCTTTTTTCATTTTTCACTTGCCTTGGGTGACTACAGCCTTTTTATTTTTTAACACTTTTTATTTTTATTGTTTTTCTCTTTTTTTTTTTTTTTCTGATTTTCTTGTTCTTTTTTTCTCTTTTTTTTTTTCTTTTTTTCTTTTTTTTTCTTCTTTTTTTTAATCTCAACAACACATCACACCTTGTAGCCACCCCAAACTTAGTTTCTTGCACCCATTCTCTTTCTAAGATTCCATGCTCTCCTAATCCTAAGATCGGGTTAACATGGTTTTCCAGATTTTGGGCTTATAACATTAGGTTATCAAGAATTAACAGGCTAATCAGGCTCAAAGGGGCTAACTAAGGTATATGCATTTAGGAATGGTTATTTTCAGGCCAAGTAGCTATTTACAAAGAAAATTCCTAAATCATCTGAAGCAAACACATAAACATGCAAACCATAAAGAGATTCAAGCAAATTCAGGAAAGTGCAACTTGAAAGTGATTCTCACAGTCAAAAACATATTGGAAGCTCAAAACCTCACCTGGACATTCATGCAAATTGTTTGACAGAGATTCTATCCCTAGTGTGTGCTTCCTATCACCCCAAACTTATCATAAATCATGCCATCACAACAAAATCCCAAAGTTCAGTTTTCACTCACATGGGGATCACTTTTCAAAAACAAATTTTTTTCAAGAAACCCATTGTTCAACCTAGGGGGAATCATCACATCAATCATGCAATCAATCTGTGCAAAATTAATCAAAACCAATCAAACTTGCCAACTCAAGCCTAACACAATTTATTCAAGAGCTAAAAGAAAGACAAGACAAAACAAAACTACAACTAGTTAAACTACAACTAGTTCCCTCCCCCACACTTAAAACATGCATTGTCCCCAATGAAACAACATGACTATAAAATCAGAGTGAGGGAAAGGAAAGGGTACTCCCTGATCAGGTGGCAGTGTAGGAGTTTCCGCCTGGATCCCATTTCTTGTAGCATAAGGCCAAAGAGATAGAGTTCATTCCATGGTCCCATAACTTGCAGCCTGGATATATGAGTGAGCACTTGACAATGATGGTGACCTTGCTCAATGCGGCGGACTCATCACTTCCTCTTGGGTCAAAGACGACCGCTTCCTCAACAAAGTCCTCCCAATAAAATTGGGGTTCAACCCCTTGAACTGGCCATGGTGCAAAATCTAGTCCCTCTGGTGGTTTCGCAGGGGGAGGTGGCAGATAGGTAGGGAGGGTCTCCGGTGCTGCTTCATCTTCTGTATGTTCCTCATTCACTGCACTGACAAATCCATCACCTGCTAAACATGCAGCAATCTCAGTACACACCACACAATGGTTAGTGTTAGTACAATCGGGACATGAAAAAATATCATCAAAGCCAGAATTAAATGGAAAATTAGAAACAAGGTCCTCATGGGTGTCATCAATAATCCCAGAAAGCAGCTCTATGTGGAAAACGGAGTGCTCTTCCAATGGTTGTTTCACAGCATCAAAGATGTTGAACTTTGCCACAATATCACCAAACTCCATAGACATGGTCCCATCATCAACATCAATCTTAGTCTTAGCTGTCTTCATGAATGGTCTACCCAGGATTATTGGTGATCTACTGGAATTTGTCTCTCCTGCCATGTTCAGGATGTAGAAATCAGCCGGGAAGATCAAATCATCAACTTGCACCAGCACATCTTCTACCATTCCCATGGGGCGGGCACTGGTCCTGTTGGCCAACTGGATGGTAATACCTGTATACTGCAAGGGACCAAGATCAAGGTTATTGAAAATAGATGTAGGCATGACATTTATAGAGGCTCCCAAATCCAACATGCAATTTTCAAATCTTCTATCCCCAATAATGCATGGAATAGTAAAAGTGCCTGGGTCCTTGCACTTCTGCGGTAGTGCCTGAGTGGGGGCTGCAGCAATAACTCTTTCTGGTTCAAGCTTAGACTGGATAAGAACTGAAACATTTCTTCCCAAATTAACTCTCTCATTACTCTTCAACTTCCTCTTATTGGTGCATAAATCCTTCAGAAATTTTGCATACTTGGGCACCTGCTTGATCACATCAAGAAGGGGAATATTCACAGCTAACTTTTTGAACACATCTAAAATCTCCCTTTCCTTGTCTTCACCACCAATCTTCTTATTTTTCTACAATCTCTGTGGGAAGGGGATTGGTGGTCTGTATACCTTCTCAGCTTCAACATCGACTGAAGGCTCAGGAGTTACCTCAATAGTTTCTTCATCTTTTCCAGAGGCTGTCTCAACAACTCGTCCAGATCTCAGAGAAATGGCACTCACATTAGGATTGGAGACATTGGGATTTATCACTGTTTATGCCGGCAATTGATTTGATACTTGAGCTTGCTGTATGTTGTTTATGGATGTAGCAAGCTGCCCAATCTGTGTCCTTAAGTCTTGAATGCTAGCATCTGTTCGCTGCTGATACTGTGCCTGTGATGCCTGGAACTGTGCCTGGAACTGTCCAATTTGCTGCTGCAGCTGTAGATTTTGTTCAGTCATGCGCTTGAACATGTCCTCCAGTGAAGGTCCAGAAGGTGCATAAGTGGTCACTTGAGGAGGATTCTGAGGTGCCATCGGTTGTTGTTGGGATGAGTCCCCATACCGAAGATTAGGATGATTCCTCCAATTGGGATGGTACCTATTTGTGGAGAGGTCTGGAATGCTGTACCGGTTTTGACTGCTGCCTTGATTATATGGATGGACTGCATAAGCCTGAGACAGATCAGTGATGAACTCTTCCTTCGGAATGGGGCATGCATCATACGGGTGCTCAGGAGAGTTGCACATGCTACACAACCTTGCAGGCTGAACCCTATCTATTGCCAATTGCCTTACAAAAGAAGTGAGCTCATCCATTCTATTCTCAAGGGCCTGGTGGGACGAAGAGCTATGGACCTCATGCACGCCTCTTGTCTCAGTAGAATTTCTTCTGGTTGTAAACTGCTGGGAATTCAGTGACATATTTTCAATTAGTTGCCTGGCAGCAGCTGGGGTTTTATCAACAAGTGCTCCCCCACCAGCAGCATCCAAAATATTCCTATCCATCGGCAGTAACCCTTCATAAAAGTACTGGATAAGAAGTCGTTCGTAAATCGATCTTTGGGGCAACTGGATACCAAATGCTTGAATCTCTCCCAATATTCAGCTAACGACTCATTTCCTTGTCTGATGACACATATTTCCTTCCTTATTGACGCAGCTCTGGAAGCAGGAAAATATCTCTCTAAGAAAACCCTCTTCAAATCATTCCAGGTGGTGATAGAGTTGGGCTCAAGATATAACAGCCAATCCTTTGCAGCTCCCTGGAGTGAGAACGAAAAAGCTTTTAGCTTGATGCTATCCTCAGTTACTCCTTCTGATCTCGAGGTGGTGGAGCAGACAACCTGGAATTCCTTCAAGTGCTTGTGTGGATCCTCACCTGCAAGACCATTAAACTTTGGCAACAAGTGAATGAAACCAGATTTTAATTCAAAGGGGGTATCAGCACCAGAATATGAAATACACAATCCATTATAATTTACATCAGGGGCAGCAAGCTGTCTTAATGTCCTTTGGTCACCCATATTGTCAAAAATAGTTTTAGAATTAGAATCACCACTAGTGCTAGCCCGAATTTCTCTACGGCGTGTGTGCAGTGTTCTTTCAATTTCAGGATCAAAATCACACAATTCAGGGCAATTAGACCTAGTAGCCAGACCAATTCAAAACAAAAACGAAAATAAAAGAAAGAAAAGAAAAAAAACAAAATGCGAAAAATAACAAACAAGAGTCCCCGGCAACGGCGTCAATTTTTGGTCGCGCTGTCATGCACGCGCCAAAAAGAACGAGCGGTTTTTAAAACTGTAGTTTAGGGCGACAACTCGGATGTCGTCTCACAAGGACTCTTGAAGTGTTATTTGTCACAAAAATCAGTTTTTTTTGGGGGGGGGGGGGGGTGTTTGGTTTGAATTGCAAATGGAAAACAATGCAAAAACAGAACAATAAAACAGAGCAGTTGAAAAGGTTATCAAATAGCTAAAAACGATTAATCTACTGTTCTTGATTTCACAACTATCATCGGTTCATGTAATTCCAAGCCCTAAGCAGATTCTAATCCCCTTTCAGTTGTAGCAACAATTAACAAACGAAATCGCTACTACGGATATATGTTCCTATTCCCGAATTAAACAAACGGGGTTAAGCCCTCATGAACTAAACGAACATGAATGAACACACGCGAATTAAACAAACGCGATTAAGTATAGGAACATAACATCACTGAAATGAATCAACACAACACTATACACTCCTGAATTAAACAAACAGAAATGTATAACATAGTATTGAAAAGGGAAAAGCATACAAAACAGGAATTGCAATAACCTCAAGTATGGTGGAAATCAATTGCAGTAGATTAATCTAGAAAATTAGTTCTCCATAAAGAAAACGAAACACACAGAAAAATGTAAAAACTATGGAGAAGCAAAAGTTCTTCCAATCTGTCCAGAACAGCCTTTTATAATTATTCAGAAATTTAGCCCACTCGTGAGGCGAACACTCGCTCGCGAGGCGAATATTGTGAAGAGTCAGCAACGTTTGGTCTTCTCGCGGGGCGATGTCCAGCTCACGTGGCGAGGAATGGACCAGTCAAGGCTTCTGGCCTTCAGTCTCGCGAGGCGAGACATGTATCCGCGAGGCGAACCAGAACGGGTTGCATTTATCTGGAACAGTCAGCTATCATGGTCGCGACGCGAGATGTTGTTTGCGGGGCGAACTAGAGAGGATGACATTTTTACTGTTCTGCTGGCTTTCAGTTTCGCGAGGCGATAAAACTCTCGCGTGGCGAATCCCCTGTTTCTTTATTCCCTCAACTTCTATTTAACCTGAAAACAAAGAAATAGCTATAAGTGCATTATTTGACTCAAAACTGGCTAAATTAACCTAAAACTACTTTAGAGACTCAAAACCTTGCTTGAGGACAATCTAATCTAATTTGGGTGAAAATAAGATATAATTTGCACAAAACCCTGGTCATACTAGCCATAAAACTAGATGAGCCAGAGGCTTATCACGTTGCCCCTGTAGAGGTACGAATAGAGGTACGATAGCCGTGTAAAGCAAAAGGTAACATCTCGTGCCAATCCTTATATGTCACCACCATCTTTTGGACAATCTTCTTGATATTTTTATTGGCGGCCTCAACTGCCCCATCCATCTTTGGGTGGTACGGGGAGGAATTGTGATGCTTTATCTTGAAGTTTTCGCACATCTCCTTCATCATCTTGTTGTTCAAGTTAGTCGCATTAGCAGTGATAATCTCACTTGGCAACCCATAATGACAAATTAATTCCCTTTTTACAAATTTGATCACGACATTCCTGGTCACATTGGAATATGATGCAGCCTCAACCCACTTGGTGAAATAATCAATGGCAACAAGAATGAAGCGATGCCCATTTGAGGCTTTTAGTTCAATTGGCCCGATCACATCCATTCCCCACTTTGAGAATGGCCAGGGTGCTGACATGACATTCAAGGGAGCCGGCGGCGCATGAACCTTATCAGCATATATTTGACAATTATGGCACCTCTTCGCATAATTAAAGCAATCTGCTTCCATTGCCAACCAGTATTGGCCGGCCCTCAAGATTTTCCTGGCCATTTCATGACCGCTCGCGTGTGTTCCAAAAGATCCTTCATGTACCTCCTCAATTATCCGTTTAGTTTCGTTTGCATTAACGCACCTCAACAACACCATGTCATGATTTCTTTTGTAAAGAATACCTCCATCTAAATAGAAACCCATTGCAAGTCTTCATAGAGTTCTTTTGTCATTTTCTGAAGCGCCCGGAGGGTATTCCCTTCTTTGGACGAAGCATTTGATGTCATGGTACCACGGTTTTTGATCAGACTCTTCCTCTATCACTTGACAATATGCAGGATGATCACGACTTTCCATTTTGATGAGTGGTAGGTTCCTCTCGTCACTTACTCTGAACATCGAGGACAAGGTAGATAGTGCGTCAGCTAATTGGTTATCTTCTCAGGGAATATGACGAAATGTGACTTCATCAAACTGCTCAATCAAAGCTTTGATGTAATCATGGTACGGGATTAACTTGGCATCTCGGGTTTCCCATTCCCCTCTTAGCTGGTGGATGACTAATGCAGAGTCCCCATATACCTCCAGTATCCTTGCCTTTGATTCTATCGCTGCCAGGATGCCGAGCGCACAAGCTTCATATTCGGCTATATTGTTTGTACAATCAAAGCAAAGCCTTGCAGTGACGGGAAAATAATCATTTTCCGGTTAGATTAGTATTGCCCCGATTCCATGCCCCAAAGCATTAGAAGCTCCATCAAATAACAAAGTCCACTTTTCTTTTTCTGGTGATTGTACGTGATCAAACAAAGTCATTATATCTTCATCTGGGAAATCGCATTGCATCGATCCATAATCTTCTACTGGTTGATTGGCTAGATATTCTTCAAAAGCGCTACCTTTTACTGCTTTTTGGGTGACATAGACAATGTCGTATTCTGATAGCAGAACTTGCCAGCGAGCAATTCTTCCAGTCAGAGCAGGCTTATCAAAGATATACTTAATTCGATCCATTTTGGACACCAACCATGTAGTGTAATACAACATGTAATGCCTCAAACGGCGGGCCGCCCAAGCCAAAGCACAGCAAGTGCGTTCCAGCAGTGAGTAGTTGGCTTCACAACTGATGAACTTCTTGCTTAGATAATAGACCGCATGTTCTTTTCTTCCTGACTCATCGTGTTGCCCCAGCACGCAACCCATAGATTCATCTAGCACAGTCAAATACATGAAGAGAGGTCTTCCCGGCACTGGGAGAACCAAGACTGGAGGCTCCTGTAGGTATTTTTTGATCTTCTCAAAGGCTTTTTGACAATCTTCATTCCATGTTACAGCCTCATTTTTGCACAGCAATTTAAAGATTGGTTCACATGTCGCGATTAGTTGGGAGATGAACCGGGCAATGTAGTTCAATCTTCCTAAAAAACCACGACGTCCTTCTCCGTTCGAGGTGCTGGCATATTGATGATTGCTCGAACCTTTTCAGGATCAACCTCTATTCCTCTTTGACTAACAATGAACCCCAGCAGCTTGCCTGATTTCACTGCAAAAGTGAATTTGGCTGGATTCAGTCGGAGCCTAAACTTCCTTAACCGCTCAAAAAGTTTCCGCAGATTATCAACATGGTCATCTTCGGATATGGACTTGGCGATCATATCATCTACATAAACTTCTATCTCTTTATGCATCATGTCATGGAACAAAGCCACCAAAGCCCGCTGATATGTTGCCCCAGCATTTTTCAAGCCAAATGGCATAACTTTGTAGCAAAAGGTTCCCCATAAAGTGACAAATGTAGTTTTCTCCATATCTTCTGGTGCCATCTTGATCTGATTATATCCTGAGAATCCATCCATGAAAGAGAATAATGCATGTTGGGCAGTATTATCTACCAGAACATCATTGTGAGGTAGAGGAAAATCATCTTTTGGGCTAGCTCTATTCAGATCCCGATAGTCGACACACATTCGAACCTTTCCATCTTTCTTGTGGACAGGAACGATGTTAGCAACCCATTTAGGGTGCTTTACCACTTCTAGGAAACCCGCATCCAGTTGCTTCTTGACCTCCTCCTTGATCTTTAAAGACATTTCCGCTTTCATCCTTCGTAGCTTCTGTCTTACTGGAGGACACTCCGGCTTTAATGGCAGTTTGTGTTCTGATACACTAGGGTCTAACCCTGGCATGTCCTGGTACGACCATGTAAAAACATCTTTATAATCCATCAACAACCTGATCAACCTGCTTCGCTCCTTTTATTTCAGGGAAAGGCCAACCTTGACCTCTTTTTTATCATCTTCGGTTCCCAAATTCATTAGTTCACTCGGCACTTCATGGGTCGAATTTCCCTGGCTTCTTGTTCTACCAACCTCAATAATTCAGGAGGAACTTCCCCGTCATCATCAACAACCTCATTAGCATGATCAATAGGATAGTCAAAATTGTACGTTGAGTTACTAACAGTGTCATTTTCAAGAGAGTCACTTTTAGATCTGCATTTTGATAGTTATCAGGGAAAGATGAATGAATAAAGGTTAAAGACGGGAAACTGTATTTATTGGTGAGGAACGATGAATAAAAGCGAAAGTAAAAAAGAGAGATAAGAACATAAAGATATTGAATGCATGCATTTATTGATAAGTCATACTGAAACGGAAATAAGTAAGCCCATTACAACAAAATTCCTAAAGCCTTGGGCAGAGCTAAAGGATAAGCATTATTGAATTACTTTGAAAAAAATTCTATGGTCCTGGGGAACTCGATGACCTCCCAATTGTTGAGCTCTGTATCCGGAGGGCATGGATACACCAGATTGACACCATGATCGACGGGATAATCATCTTCAACAACTGCTGCTTGTTCCAGGAATCCGAACCCCACACTCTGGAAGTTTTGTCGAATGTCACAGATGGGAACCCTTTCAGCCTCGTATTCACAATTTTCCAGTCGAGCCAACCTTTTTCTTTTCTTCTCTTCTATAACCCTCATCTTGTCAGTCTTGGTGGGTTTATATCCCAACCCAAACCTGTCCTTGTTCTTGGTGAGCATGAGACTGTCAGTGACACCTTGGCTATTCTTCCCCAAACCATTTCCGGGTCGGTATCCTCCTCCGAGCATAACCCTAGCCATCATAATGGACGCTTTAGATGACTGAGGTTTCAAGAGTGGAGCACCGTCCCCAACATAAGTGGCACTGGCAATTTCAAGCGATTGGAAAGCGGTCTCAAGAGCTTCTTCGACAGCTTCAATGTAAGGGGTTGTTGATGGCTTACTCACTAGCATATCCTCCTCCCCAGAAACAATTATCAACTTACTATCGACAATGAACTTCACTTTCTGGTGCAATGTGGAAGGTACAACTCCAGACGAATGGATCGATGGTCGTCCTAGGAGACAACTGTAAGTTAGTGTGATGTCCATTACTTGGAAGAGTATTTCAAAGGTGCAAGGGCCAATCTGAATGGGCAATTCAATTTCTCCCATGACTTCCCTTCGAGTGTCGTCGAAAGCTCTTACAATCATTGTGCTTGGCCTCATATGAGTTCCATCGAAAGGCAGCTTTGCCAGTGTTGACTTTGGCATTACATTCGGAGAAGAACCATTATCAATGAGAACCCTAGCCATGACATGATCTCGACACTTCACAGAGATGTGTAACGCCTTGTTGTGCCCCATTCCTTCAGCCGAAATTTCATCATCAGTGAAAGTGATATAATTATCAGCAACGATGTTACCCACGATGTTATCAAGGTTATCAATTGTGATGTCATGAGAGACATGAGCTTGATTCAACACCTTCATCAGTACTCTCCTATGTGACTCAGAATTCATCAACAAAGACAAAAGAGATATCCGAGTTGGAGTTTGATTTAGTTGATCCACAACCCTGTATTCGCTTTTCTTGATGAACTTCAAGAATTTGCCGACTTCTTCATCAAATACCTCCTTTTTATTATCACCCCCCTTGGTATCCTTTTCAGCCGGCGTTCCTTCCACCTTATCTTTCCCCTTGCGATCTTTTTCTTCCTTTTCTGTTCCTTCCCTTTGCAATACCTCTAGAGTATAAATGCGACCACTCCTAGTCATTCCACCAATTCCCGAAATGTTGGTAACCACGGTGGTCCCGTTGGGAGGACTTTGTTGAACCTGCCTATCATATTTCCATGGTACCGCTTTGGTGTCCTTGTAAGGGAAAGGACCTGGGACTCGGATGACAACTGGTGTTGGCCCACTCGAAACCGGCATAGGTTCCTTCTCAGTATAGTGTATCACCACTGGCTTCGGAGTGACTCGCTCAGGAATCGGGTGAGGATTAATCACAACAGTAAAAGGAGTTATCTTAACTAGAGTTGGGGAAATTGTTGATTCAGCGACCATGTTAATGCCGCACTCATTCGATTCACAACCAATTAGGATAATCTTCATATATATTAACTGTTGCACAACCTGTCGAAATTCTGCATAGTCTTCAATTGAATGCCCCATATTCCCGTCGAAGTCACACCTTATCTCTTCATCAAGAGTCCTCTCTTCAACAATTAAGGTTTGCACCAATCCATGTTTTTGTATCTCCCTTAAAATAACTCTCATGGGAGTTCTGACATCAGCCACTTGACTCTTAAGAGTAGGTTCCATAAAGCTATCAATGGCATTGACTCCCGAACCACCATTATTTGGCATAGGACCTTGTGCCCCATTCGGAGCATCTTTCTGAAAGCTCAACCACTTAGCATCCATAAGGTCTTGTACCTTAAATTTGAAAGCCCTGTAGTTCTCAGTGGAATGACCTATTGCCCCTGCATGATACTCACATTTAGCATTTGGGTCAAACCACTTCGGATAAGGAGGCCCCAATGGTTTCATTGGGATAGGAGTCAACACAGATTTGCTTATAAGATGATGCAATAGCTCAGTATAGGCCATGGGTATCGGGTCAAAATGTACTAGCTTTCTTTCCGAGTTATACGGTGGTATTGTTTGGCTGGTGTTTGGGTTTGGACCTAGGGGTTGAACAATTTGAGGTGGCATGGTAAGGGGTGTTTGAGGTTGAGAGGGGTATGATGACCGGTAAGGAGCCATCTATTGAGGATTTGGAAATTATGAGGTGGCAGCGATGTATGGCTGGTTGGCTTGGTGATATGGGGAGTATTGGGCTTGGAAGGCGGGTGTTTGGTTTGGTCTATATTGGTTTGGTTTCTTTTGTTCAAAGGTTACTGCGTGTGCTTCTCCTTCTTTCTTTTTCACAAACTGGGCTCTCTTCGGGCCGTTCATTACTGAAGTCTCAGTGATCTTGCCATTCCTCATTCTACTTTCAATTCTCTCACCGATGATGAACATGTCAGAAAATTTCGATGACACACTCCCAATCATCCTATCATAGAAGAGCAACTGGAGTGTATCAATGAACATTGCCACAATTTCTTTCTCGGCCAATGGAGGCTCTACCTGAGCGGCCAGTTCCCTCCATCGTTGTGCATACTCCTTGAAAGTCTCTGTGTCTCTCTTTTCCATATTTTGGAGTTGCATCCTATCGGTAGCCATGTCAATGTTGTACTTGTATTGCTTCAGGAATGCATCTACTAGATCTTTGAAGGATCGGACGTGGGCCCGTTCGATATGTGTGTACCAATTTGAAGCTGCCCCAGTTAAACTGTCTTGGAAGAAGTGAATCAAGATCTTATCATCTTGAGCGTATGATGGCATCTTCCTTACATACATGGTCAAATGGTTTTTGGGACAAGTGGTTCCCCGATATTTGTCGAAATCGGGTACCTTAAATTTTTGTGGGATTACAACATTTGGCACCAGGCAAAGCTCTGAGGCATCCCGAAGACCATAACTATTTACCCCTTCAATGGCCCGCAACATCTCCTCTAACACTTCCAACTTTTCTTTAGATTGGGAATCCCCTCCCGACTGATTCACTGAAGTTTCATAATACATATTCTGGGGAAAGGGGTATGGCATGTAGGAGGATCCGAAGTTTGGCATCATTTGAGTCCCCTGGGTCCATAATGTAGGGTGTATTGTGGATTTTTTGGATTGGCAGAAAGTGTCACCGTCGGGGTGTTACCATCTGTAGGGTTGACAGTTTGTGTTTGTGGCATTTCGACAGCATCGGTGGGGATATGTTTAGAGTTTTGAATGCCATCTTGTGGGCTGGGGGCCGTCGGTGGCACAAATCCACGAGGCAAACCGTATGGGGTATTGTTCGGGTCAAATGAAAGATGAGTTTGGTTGCTTGGATAAATAGTGAGTGGCATCATGGCCCCTGGTTGGTTGAAGCCTTGAATGGGAATCTGAGCAAAACCAGGGGGAATGAGAGGTGTGGCCGGATTTCCTTCATTTTTCCTTCTGCATTGCTTGGAGGATCTCCATCATCTTAGTCATCTGATCCTTGATTTGACTGACTTCATCCCTGATCTCGTGGACTTCTTCTAGTTCATCCGCCATAGCTCTTATTTGTGACCGAGTGCGATAAGGGTGTCTTGGCATAATTGTTTAGAAAAGTCACACACTATTTTAATCAAAACAAAAGTGAGAACAAAATGTTTGAAAAATGCAAAAAAGCTTTTATGAAAATCACCTTTGGAGTTTATTATTATTTTTTGAGTTAACACCTTATAACAGACAAGAGATGGTCCCTCCATCCCACACAGAGAGCATTGTGCTCATAAGATGGAATGGAGTTGAAAACAAATCTAGGGGAGAAACAACTCTCCACAATAGATGTTGTCTCAAACACACTAGCAATTCTGAATTGAGACATCCCGTCCTACCCTTTGCACAGAAGGAAGAATCCCATAAGGCAAAGATGTAGTGGAACATATACTAAAGGAAGACCATGCTCCGCGATATGTGTCATCGCAAGTCAAGTGTAAGAGTTGGAGTGAGAAGGAATCATAGAAGCAAGAACTGATTTCATTAAAAAAAACTCCTCAAAGCAATACATAGAATTATGGAGGCAAGGACATATTTCATTAAAATCTCCTCAGAACAATACATAGATTGGGATTACATCATAATTCTCAACATTGTTACAACATTTTCATCCTAAAGTCAATAGCTTAGGTCTCTTTCTTTTTAGCCGTCGAGCAAACCCTCCACATATTTGCATGAAATCATCCAACTCAGCCGGGAGACGAAGCATAGGGTCCGCACGAATTTGTTTTTCTGCCTTTTCAAAGCATTGGACAAAATTCGGAATACAATGGCTTAGCTCCAAATTCATGCTCATATATCTTTTTTTCCATATGTCAATATCTATCCCTCACTCTTGGGCCTCTTCTCTCCACCATTTCACGGCATTCATTACTTGAACCATTTGATCATGATAGTGTTTTGCCGAGGTCCACCCTAAATCGCACTGTTTCTTGATTTCGACTAATTGAATATTCAACTCTTGAACCTTTTGTACCAATTCATCAGCCATCCTGTCTTGTGCACAAATTTGCTTTTGTAAGTTGGCATTGACTCCTCTTTGTCGATTGACTTCCACTTCCAATGACTTTCTCACATCTCCTTGCTGAATGACTTCTTCTTCTAGCTGACGCTTTTCTTTTCGTAGTTGATGCCTCTCTATTGTCAAGGACAATACTTTGCTTTCAAGATTCTGGATCCTAGTCATGACGCTCGGCGGTACCTTGTCTGTATTCTTCTGGACTCTTGAGGTTACGGAGATATCTGCACACAAATCTTTAAAATGTTCATTTTCCTTTGTTAACTTCTCACAACGCTTCTGACCAATTGCTACTTTCAACTCGGAACCTTGCTTTTGTTGTTCCATTTCCTTCATTTGTGCTTCCAGGACTTTCAGTTGTTCTGCCATTTGAGTTACCGAAGGGGAGTATTCTTCAGCTTTCGTGCTTTCTACAGGAATGTTGACGGGACCTTTCCTTGATTCTCTCCATGCTTCATACTCTGAGACAATGATTAGGATTGGTCGGCCCAATTGAGATCTCCCCGCCATCCTCACATTTTTCCATGCATTTCTAACTTCTTTTACCAACAACTTGGTATTCTCGCCATCCTAGTATCGGAAACAGCATCCACCAAGTTGTTCTTCTCTTGGCAAGGTTTGTGTCCAACAAAGTTGTCGTAAGGCTATGGCGGGTGTGTAGGATATGCACCCTCTCGGGCCCATCAAAGGAACATTTGGATAGTCACCACAATTATAAATGATATCTTGCCCCTATTGACTTTCGTACCATGGGCATACCCACTTAAAAGAGTCTCTTTCCACTTTGTCAAACTTGCTCTTCCATTCCTCTTCATTAAGCTGTCTTGTAGGGATGTTATGGAAGCCTCTTAGTGGATCTGAATGGTGGTTGATATAGCATTTTGTATACATGTGAGTCATGACCCATACATAAAGCAACTGCACACAACATCCGAACTTCCCCTTTGGATGTCGCTGACAAAATTCTAGAATCAAAAGCATTTCAGCCAATACCGCCGGCACGGGGTTTTTCTTTCTTTCAACTATGAAGAACACGTCCATTGCTGCTTGATCTATCATGTCTAGCACTGATGGAAATAGAACCAACCCATATATTGCTAGTTCCAATACCCTCTCAAAGGTTTCCCAGTCTTGTCGATCCATTAGTTTCCTCAAATGATTTTCAAGAAATTTTCGGGTCAACCCTTGCGAGTTTGAGTGCCCGGTCAAGTTCACTTCAATTTCAGGAAGCCCCAGTAACCCTGCTATGCTTGCAGTGGTCAAGTATTGCCCCATGCAAAAGTACACGGTGGGATTTTTCTGCATTGGCAACCTTAACAGGCAAGCATATTCTTCAATGGTGGGTGTAATGTCTATGTTTGGCAACTCGAAGCATCTGAGATGTGGGCTCCAATACCGACTTAGAGCACTCAAAGCAGTAGCTTGAACCGATATGAAAATTAGGTCCAAGATCCCTCCATACTTCTTGACGAAGCTTTTTCGATGTTCTTGAGGCAAAGATTGGCTCAACTCTTTCAAATTATCTAATGAGTTCAAAATCACCCTGGAGCTCTTGGTGGCGGGAGCGTTGCTAGTGTGTCTTACTTTTTCCATCTCTTGTTTTCAAAGATGTTATCTCTCACCAATTTATCTGTGCAAGGGAAATTTTATTTTATTAATAACATTTGGAAAACAAAATTACTTATGCATGAGGGTGTACCAAGATGCATGAATGAATGACATATTGACGATGCATGGCCTAAAATACTACATGCACGAGCATACAATATAATAATGGGTGTAACAGGATGCACGAATGAGTGGCATGTTAAGGTGCATGTGGGATGCGTGCAGAAAATCGTTATGATGCATGAGATATAAATGTGATTATCCATGTTGCAGAAAAAGATGGAATGCACTCCCTTTTGTCCTACATCGGTCATATCCTAAAGTTGGGACTTCTGAAGTCAAGACCCTATTTTGGTAGGCTGCTAATGGCATTTTATGTGCATGACTTTCGGGACAGATCTAGACCCCTAAACATATGGTCCCCGCATTACCCTCGTCTAAAAGATAAGGATCCGAATCCATGAACCTCACCACAGGGACAAGTAAGTCACAATATGGTAGTCCATGTACCGGTAGCAATCCGAGCGGGAGAATCCGTGACTGTCAAGGACGCAAAAGCATCACAATAACATCACTGAAACCCCTTCTAATCTTTTGGCATTCCAAGGATCGGGTATAGAGCCCAAAAGTATGTGAATATGTGATGGTGATGTGTGTCCTGGGAGCAAGCAAACTTGCACAAAACCTAAAAAACTATCCCCAAACCTGCAAAAGAACAACCAACATTTAAAAGAGTTTTCTATCCTAGGGTTGCAAGAATATACAAAGACATTTATAAGAACAGATAAAACTATTTACGAAATAAATAAAACAAAGAAGGGTAAAACTAATATTTTCAGAGCTATTAAAAAAAATACACAACCAACTATGTTAGGCCTGACGCTCTACAAGTCCCCAGTGGAGTCACCAGCTGTCGCAACCGTCCCGTCTGGGCGCCGCGAAAAAAGAGGGAAAAAGACAGAGGAGTCGGCACCAAAATTTTCATTGGAAAAATCTTAGAAAACCCAATTATTTAAAGGTAAACTGGTCTAAAAAAATAGAGAGATGAGTCCGGGAGTCGGTTACGAGTAGGAAAGGTATTAGCACCCCACATCGCCCGTTTTTAAAAAAACGGCATCTCAAGTTAATTGTGCAAAAACATTTTAATAATATTTTTAAATATTTATTTTACCCCAAAATTTATTTACAATGAAGTATTACTTTTAATTTTTAATATTTTAAATTTTTATTAATTTTTACATTTTTAAATTTACTGTTTATAAAAACTAAATGAGGTTGAACACGGCACATGAGTCCATAGGTGAACCTCAAATCTAAGGGACTGAACATGGCACCGTGTCCATAGAGAATCCCTAAAATAGAAAAGTTTAATTATTTTGATTAATTATTTTAACATAAAAAGAGATAAAAAAGAAAAATTTAGTTTTGGCTTGACAAGATGATTTATCCTGCTCCTACGTATTCTCGGGTGCGATGGGAAACTCAATGCCACGTAGTTCTTTAGAAAATATTTGATTGGTTGGTTGATTTTAATTTTTGATAAAGATTTGATTTTTTTTGAAGAGATTTTTTTTAAAGGAGGTTTTATTTTGAAATAAATTCACTCTTGCACGGGGTCCAAGATAACAGTGCTATATGATAAACCCTTACAATGCATACGCCACTTGAGGATGAAAATTCATATATCAACATCATAGATTGTTGCTTGAATCCAAAAGATTTTATTTTATAAAATTGAATAAAATTTGTTAAAAAGGGTAAATTGAAAACATTTATTATTTTATACAAAAGGGAATTCACTCTTGCACATGGTTAAAGATAGCGGAGCTATACGATGAACCCTTACAATTCATACAACACTTGAGGATGAAAATTCATACATCAACGTCGTAGATTGTTGAGTGAATTCAAAGAAATTTAATTTTTTGTAAAGTTGGATAAAATTTTGTTAAAAAGAGTAAATTGAAGATATTTTAATTTTTACAAAAGAAGGAATTCACTCTTGCACAGGGTTAAAGATAGCGAAGCTATACGATAAACCCTTACAATTCATACAACACTTGAGGATGAAAAATCATACATCAACATTGTAGATTGTTGCGCGAACACAAAAGACTCTCTTTTTTATTTTTATAACTTTTTGTTTTTTTGAAATAAAAGTACTTTCTCATTCTTAATACATCAGAACAACATAAAGTAACATTACAGTGAGAGTGAGAAACCAACAAAGATACCACCTTGACCCTTCACCTGTACGAACGCCGGAGAGAGCAGCGGCTGCCCGGAACGGCGGCTTCCGTCGAAGATCGTGGCTGGGTTGGAGGCAAGATGCGGTTAAGATGGTGGTTCCGGATCTAAACCTCGTGGCGGAGGTCGTGACAACAACGGCTTGCGACGGCGGCGTAGGAGAACGTTCGGCTCGTGGTGGCTTGTGCAGTGCAGATCGGATAGAGGCACGGCTTGGACGCAGCTTGGTGGAGCTGTAGCAGCGTTCATAGGCGGAGCTTGGGTTGAGGTCGAGCTGCAGCGACGAGCGGCTAGGACGACTCGATGGTGACGAGCGGATATGGGTGGGCTGTTACAGTGAGGACCGAGGTTCGTACGGTGGCGACGGCGGAACGAGGTGGAGCCTGGGACAGTTCTTCTTCCTCAGAGCCCGTATTCCCTCTTCTCTGCCATTGCTCCTGTTTTGTGTTTTTTTTTTGTTTTTTTTGTTGTTGTTGTTTGTTTTTGGAAGATGAAACAGAAAATGGAGAGGAACCCGACAAAGAAAAATTAGGTGTATTCTTGATTGATTTTTTTTCATTCCATCCCCCCTTTGGTCACTGTTGAATGCCTAATTTATAGTGGGAAGTAAATCAGCCTTTACTCCCACCACTCTGTATGGCTAGTGCAAGGGCAGGGATGATGCCTCCCTTTTTAGTAAAAAAGTAAAAGAAAACAAGAAAGGGGAAATAAAACAAAATTGATCCATACTTGAAGGAGTAAAGTGAAAGCTAGCTATTTTTTTCAAAATTTTTTACTTTTTATTATATATATATATATACATTTTTTTTAAATTTATTCTGATGACAAATCAGAAAAAAAATATTTTAGTTGGGCTTGGATAATGGGACAACAAGCCATTTGTAACAATAAAAGGAAAATGGGCTACACTAATTCTATAATGAACCAAGAATAAAATCACTTTTTTTTGTTTTATTTTTATCATTTTTGTTTGTTATTTTTTTCAAAACATTAATTAAAAACATCCGGACAAAATTAGGTGTTCTCAGTGTCAGTGTGTAAGGGTGCAAATAAATGGTCTTTTTAGCCGTGTACGCCAGCCCTACTCCAACGGTTAGAGAGTCCTTCTGGAACTATTTGAGCCACCTCAGGAACCGCATTCCTCATCCTTGGTTGCTCGTGGGGGACTTCAATGAAGTCCTTTGTATTTCAGAGGTGCGTGGGTGTAATTTTTCTGCTAGTAGGACCTCTAAATTCAACCAAACAATGGAGCTTTATGACTTGTTGGATCTGGGGGCGAAAGGGAACAAGTTTACTTGGTACAGAAAGGCTGAGGGACTAAGAGAAGTGTTTAAAAGGCTTGATCGGGCAATAGCAGACTATAGCTGGAGAACTAAATTCCATGAGGCTTTTGTGGAAAACTTGGTTCGTGTCCACTTTGACCATTGTCCTTTAATCTTGAGGTTCAGGGATGTTCTTCTAGAGACTTGCAAGCGGCCTTTCCGCTTTCAAGCAGCATGGATCACTCACAAGGACTTTCCAGATGTTGTCAAGTCTGCTTGGATCAAAGGAAATCACTAGGTCCCAGTCAGCTTGTAACATGTCCGTGAGGATGCCTTGTATTTTAATAAAAAAAATTTGGGAACATCTTTAAAAGAAAACGTGATCTGGAATCTCGTCTGGATGGCATTCAAAAGGGTCTTGAAACCTCTGAGGCAATGGGTATAACAGTTTTAGAAGCCAAGCTCCAAAAGGAATACAATGAAGTTCTTAGGCAAGAGGAGCTACTCTGGTACCAGAAATCAAGAGAGAAGTGGGTTCGCCTTGGGGATAAAAATACAAAATTCTTTCATACTCGGACAATTGTTCGTAGAAGAAGGAATAGGGTGTATGGTATTTCTCTTGATGATGGTGTTTGGTGTACAGAACCAGAGACACTTAAGGAGGCGGCTTTGGATTATTTTTAAAATCTTTTTTCCTTTCCATTGGTTGTAAATCCTAACAATCTTCAGGTTCCTCTCCACCCATAACTTAGCCAGAAGGAAGAAATATTCTTATTGCTCCAGTTGAGAAGGATGAAGTCAGAAAAGCACTTTTTAGTATGAAATCTTATAAAGCGCCGGGTCCGGATGGGTTCCAACCCTTGTTCTTTAAGCATTTCTGGGATGTTATTAGCAATGATCTGTGGTTCTTGGTTAGAGATGCTTTTGCTAGAGGGAGATCTGATCTGGCTATAGCGAAGGTTCTTATTGCTCTCATTCCT
The DNA here is from genome assembly GCA_030762895.1 of Sophora flavescens. Taxonomy (NCBI): domain Eukaryota; kingdom Viridiplantae; phylum Streptophyta; class Magnoliopsida; order Fabales; family Fabaceae; genus Sophora; species Sophora flavescens. The sequence goes on along the minus strand of CM061062.1, from coordinate 92,528,702 downwards.
AAGGTTGATCACCTGCACCGTTTTAAGGATTTCCATCATATCAGCCTTTGTAACGTTGCTTATAAAGTTATAACTAAAGTTATGGTTCAGAGAATACGTCCTTTCTTGGATGATCTAGTGGGACCTCTCCAAAGTAGCTTCATTCCTGGGCGTAGTACTTCGGATAATGAAATTCTTGCCCAAGAGGTTATCCACTACATGCACTACTCTAAATCGAAGAATGGTATTGTGGCTTTCAAGGTTGACTTGGAAAAGGCTTATGATAGGATCTCTTGGGACTTCCTGGAGATTACTCTTAGGGATTTTCACTTCCCTACCAGCATTATTGCTTTGATTATGTGGTGTGTGAAAGCTGCTAACCTTTCCCTCCTTTGGAATGGGGAGAGGTTAGAGAGTTTTAAGCCCACTCGAGGATTACACCAAGGAGATCCTCTTTCCCCATATTTGTTTGTATTATGAATGGAGAGGTTAGCGCTCAACATTCGATATAAGGTTTCTGAAGGAACCTGGAAGCCTATCCACGTGTCCCGGGGTGTTCCAGGTATTTCACATTTATTTTTTGCGGATGATGTGTTGCTTTTTTGTCAAGCAAATTCTAATCGAGTTAATTTGGTTATGAATACTTTAAGGGATTTTTGTGAGGCTAGTGGGCTTAAAATTATTTTTCAGAAGTCTAAAGCCATGTGCTCTTCTAAGGTGAACAGGGATAGAAGAGAAATTCTGTCTAATATCTCCTTCATTAACTTTGTTACTGACCTGGGCACCTACCTAGGGTATCTTCTTCTTAGGGGAAAGGTCAGTAGAAACACTTTGTGATAGAAAAAGTCCAAAACAAGATGTCTGCTTGGAAAGGAAGACTCTTAGATAAAGCTGGTAAAGTTTGCCTAGCCAAATATGTTACTGCTTTTATTCCTATATACTGGATGCAAACCCATGCCATCCCCAAAGGTGTTTGTAACCAAATTGATTCTATAACCAGAAGATTCATTTGGAGTAAGGATGGTCAAAACAAGGGTTGGAATATGGTTAGTTGGGAGGTGTTAACTAGCCCAAAAAAATTTGGTGGGCTTGGTATCTGGTGTCGTACGATGCACGTGCGATCCGGCAAGTGTACCAGGTTCGTCGCCAAGTAATAAAAAGATATCGATCCCACATAGACCGTGATCTCAAATCGCAACTAATTGTTAAATGATAAAACTGGACTGTAAAACAAAAAAAAGATTTTGAAAAGGTTTTGATATTTGAAATAAGAGATAACTCAAAATCAGAATCAAGTAAACAGAAAGTAAATCAATTTATGGTTTTTCAGATCTAAAGGGATTCCTAGGAATTGGGTTACCAACAAGATTGTTTATGTTACTAAATTTCCTACCCCTTGTTAATTATCAAAATTGCCTTGAAGGCGAATTTATCCTCAAATAGTTGATGCTCCCTCTCGGGTTACAAAAACCGTGCCCGATTAAACCAACCCCTACTCTCGTGGTAGTTGAATTTAGATCGGACCCTTTAAGTTTTGTGACAATTCGTGAATCCTCGATGGATGGCTTCTAACTCTCGTGATTTCAGTCCTAAGTCTGATTCTATAGATCCGATACCTAAGTTCACTGCTAGGTTCCTCCTCAGAATATCTACGACACGTAAATAAGTGGCCACCGAATTTACGAGTAATTAAAACACTAGAAATCAGATCTAAAGCAAAATCGAATTAACAAGAAATCGAAATCAATTCATAACATGAAAACAGATCTTGGGCACAACCCCAATACCTAGAAATTAAAACTACTACTCAAGCATTGCCATGGTGATGACAAGCTTGATTAACAAAAACATATAAAATAAAAATAAGAGAAGAGAAGGAGAAGAAGAAGAGGGATCCCAAAAATTTGCCTAAGTGTAGCAGCCCAAAAATCTCCTTTAGTCTCTGCCCAGATGCCTTATTTATAGATTAGGGATGTTTGAATCCCAATCTAACACAAATTAGATCCAAATCAGTTGCTTCAGATCCAAGTAACGCGTGTCACGGCCGTGATGGCCATCACGGCCAGGCCGTGGCCGATTCTGCCTGGGCGTTTCTTCAATTTTTGGTCTGTCACGGCCGTGATGCTTATCACTGCTAGGCCGTGATGGGTTCTGACTTTTGCCTTCTTTCTTTTCAGTTTTGCTCGATCATGGCCGTGATGGGCATCACGGCTAGGCCGTGATGGGCATCACGGCTAGGCCGTGATGGGCTCTGTTTAACTCATTTTCTTCACTTTTCAAGTCCCATCTTCATCCAAGCTCCATCATGGTTGATCGTGAGCATTTAATCCTTAATTTATGCAAAACGACACCACGAAACCGCCTTACCCGTTCCAAGGTAAAAACTAACAAAAATCAAATTAAAAATACCTAAACTATATGAAAATGCATGCAAAATGATAAACAAATGTGAGGTGTAATCACACTCATCAAATCACCCCAAGCTTAAGATTTTGCTTGTCCTTAAGCAATCACTAAGGCAAGAAGATAATCAGAGATGGATAGTGAACCAAGAACCCTAGTAACTAATCCAAGTAACAGGCTTATTCAAATAAGAAACCTAGAGACAATCAATTTCAAGTCCAATTAGTAGCTTAGGTTTCCTAAATCCATATTCTCACTGATTCGGGCACTCTTTCCCACCTCACTCATGTGTTTAAGGGTATATGACAATTCGCTCAATTTCCTCAAGGAAGGTACTCTACCATAAGCTTGACTATCAACTAAATCTCTACTTTATTAATGAAAACACATAAGAATCACGAGGTCTTTTATTCTGGTTGTAACGAGGCCATGGAATTAATCGTTAGTTGGGGAAATCAAGAAAAGGGTAAATTCAAGAAGGCTAAACAAAATCAAACATTTCAAATCATGACACCTTCTAAAATACCTTTTTGGGCTTTGATTCAGTTTTCCACCTTTCTTTCTTTCTTTATTTTATTTCTCCCTTTCTTTTTGTTATCCCCTTCTCCGTTTTTTTGTTTATTTCATTTTATTTATTTAGAGAAGGGGAGACTTTCAATTCAAGAGAAATATTTTTCTAATTTTCTCATCCCACAATTTATTTTTCAAACTACCTTTTTACCCTTTTTGCAATACTTTAGAAGGTGCCATACCAAGCATTATTTATCAAGATAAATCAAGGTTCCAATAAAAGTATTTTATTCTTTTAGGCTCAAAATTTGGCAACTAAGGGGTAGCATTTAATCAATCAAAGCTCAGAAGGCCGGAAAAATACCTAGTGCCTCAATCATTTTCAAAAATGTTTTAAAAAAATTTGAAGTTTCAAAATGGTTTCAAGTCAAGTTCTAGAGAATACAATCCAAGAGGAATAAAACACTCAATCACAAAGAATGGGGTAGATTTAGTGAGTACCCCTTTTAGGCTCAAAATCTCACATTTAGTAGTTTAAAATCAGTGAGAAACACAAATCTAGAGAACCATGTGCTAATTATCAACTATCAAAAGATCATCTCAAGAATTTTTATTTTTAGCCTTATCACAAGAATAAAAAAATTGGGTTCAAAAATTTACTATCTCAATTTATTTGGCACTAAGTTCTCACAATTGGATGCAAAATCTAAGCAAGGGGCAATCTAATCATGTGATCATGCAAAACTATGCCTATATGAATACAACATGAAAAATGCAAAAATGCAAAAAAATTTTGCAAAAATACCCCTACCCCAAGCTTAAAAACTTACATTGTCCCCAATGTAAATAATCAAGTCGGAGAGAGGAGAAAAACGGAACAACTCACCGAGGTGGTAGCGGGTGCTGGGTCACATGCCAGTCAAAACTTGTTGGAAAATGTATCACGGCCGTGATGTGTATCATGGCTAAGCCGTGATCAATTCTGGTCTGTAGGAGCTGGCCCGTCACGGCCGTGACCTACATCACGGCTAGACCGTGATACTCTCTGATCTTCAGGGTCCTTATCATCACGCCCGTTATGCTTATCACAACCGAGTCATGATCCTTTATGGTCTCCTCTGGTTAGCTCATCACGGCCGTGACCATTGTCACGGCCTGGGCGTGATGACTTCTGACTTTATTTGACCTTGCCTTTTTGCTCTCCTGCTTTCATAACCTGAAAATACTTGGCAAAGCCATCAATTAGTGATCTTTCTTTTCTTATCTTCTCGAATTATTCAAAAACAAAATTCAAAAATAAATGGAAAAGGGAAAGAAAACTTGGGTTGCCTCCCAAGAAGCACTTATTTACGGTCTTAAGCTTGACCATAGTCCTTTCAATCAACCGGGGTCGGCTGGACGTAGAAGTGCAGGAACACTTCTCTTCCATGGGAGTCCTTCAAAGAGCCGATTTTGCTCATATGGCCAATTGCGCTTCCTCTTTGCTCTTTTCACTCTGAGCTTCATGGCCTTGCTCTCTCCCGGCGGAAGTTTTGTTTCCACATGATGAGCAACTCCAACTTCATCACCATTTGGTGCATCATTTGTCTTGCAAAGCTTCGGATTCGCTTCCATGTTGAGTTCTTCCTTTACATCCGGAGACTTTATATCGATCCTGCACACATGACTCTCAAAAGGAGGGTTGTTATGTGAGTTATTCAATTCAAAATCTACCCTACCTTCCTCTACATTCAGAGAGAGTTTGCCATTCTTTACGTCTATTATCGCTCCAGCGGTGGCCAAGAATGGCCTTCCAAGAATGATGGGGAATTTAGAATCCCCGTTCATAACCAGCACCATGAAGTCGGTGGGAATGAAAAATTTCCCCACCCTTACGGGAACATTCTCTAGTATACCTAGAGGAGTTTTAATTGAGCCATCCACAAATTTTAAAGAGAATTTGGATGGACTCAATTCCTTGGTTCCCAACCTCTCCATGATAGTAGGCGGCATCAAGCTCGCACTGGCCCCTAAGTCACATAAGGCTTGGTCGATTTTCACTTCTCCGATTGAGCAAGCGATAGAGAAACTACCTGGGTCTTTTAGTTTAGGAGGCATATTAGTTCTCATCATGACATTGTGCTCCTCCATTAAGCTCTTAGTCTCTATTTCTACTTGCTTTCTCTTGACCAACCTTTGTGGGAAAGGTATTGGGGGTTGGTACGGTGGTGGAGGGACATACTTTGGCTCTGCTTCTTCATCTTCGCTCATGTCCTCCTTGCATTCCACATCCTTTTTAGCTACCCCAAGCTTATCATCCCTCAAGTTTATGGCATTACAATGTTCATTGGGATTTGCTTCGGGTTGCCCCGGGAACGTACCCTTAGGTCTAGAGTATGTGTTGGCTTGTTGGGCAATCTGAGTTTCTAGCATCTTATTATGGATGGCTAAGTTATCTACCTTAGATGCTAGCACTTTTATAGCCTCATTGACTGCCCTACCTTGTTGTCTAAACTCTTCATTTTGTTTTGTTTGAGTTTCAACAAAACTTTCCAATAGAGACTCAAGTTTAGACTTCTGTACCTGAGGATACCCTGGTGCGGGTTTCCTATTACCTTGGCCTTCTTGGAACTCGTGGTTCAGCGTGTTGCTGTAGTTCCCGTAGGAGAGGTAAGGGCTGTTCTTTCTTCCTTGGTTGTAAGGATTTGGGGGAGAATAATTTGGCAACTTCGGGTTCGTGTCGTAGAAGTTGTGACAAGAGTTCACTTGTTCCCCCGAAGCGCCGGATCCATGAGCAATACCATGTGGGCACTCCATGATGTCATGTCCCTGCATTCCACAAATCTCACAAACAATGTTAGTAGCACCTATTGCACTCACATTAGCCCTTTCAAGCTGATCAAAACGTTTATTCAGTGAGTCTATTTTAGACATTATAAGATCAGTGCTATTCATTTCAAACTTACCCCCCGAAATCTTTTTCGGGTTATTACCTCTTTCTGAACCCCATTGGTGGTAGTTGGTGGCCACGTTTTCAATGATGTTGAATGCCTCAGTCAGAGGTCTATTCATAAAGGCTCCACTAGCTGCGGAATCGAGTGACACCTTCGAAGAGTAGTCCAATCCGTTGTAGAAGGTGTGCACTAATAACCACCTCTCGAGTCCATGATGTGGGCATGACTCTAGCAATCCCTTGTAGCGATCCCAAGCTTCGGATAAGCATTCTCCGTCCTTTTGGAAGAAGCCGGTGATCTGGGTTCGTAGGTAAGCCGTCTTGGATGGAGGGAAGAATTTCTCCAAGAACGCCTGCTCCAGTTGGTCCCAAGTCGACAAGGTATTAGTGGGTATTTGTTTCAGCGAAGCTTTTGCTTTTCCAGTCAGAGATGAGGGGAATAACCTCAAGCGAATAGCGTCAACCGGGGCGTCATGAATTCTAACTGCATCGGTGAACTCCAAGAATGTCTCCACGTGGTCAGTCGGGTCCTCCGAGGGAAATCCTCCGAATTGATGTTGCCTAATCATGTTAATGAGCATAGGCGGTATAATGTAATTCTCCGCCTCAATCTCTGGCCTAGCAATCCCAGTTTGCAAACCCCTCGTATTTGGGGCTGCGTAGTCCTTCAGAGGTTTCGTATCCGGTAGATTCGCCATTAGTGGAATAGGAATCAACCTCTCTCTCTCTCTTTGAAGTCTCCTACGCCTATGAAAGGTCCTCTCGATTTCGGGGTCAACCTCGATAAGGTCTCCAAGACTCAGGGATCTTTGCATATAAGAGAAACAAACACAGAGATAGATACAAAGAAAGGAATTTTTTTAAAAATATAAAAATTAAAAAAAAGAAAAGATCCAGAAAAATCAATTTAAAAATTAAATTGAGATTCGAGAAAGCACTGTCCCCCGCAACGGCGCCAAAAACTTGGTGTCGTGCGATGCACGTGCGATCTCGCAAGTGTACCGGGTTCGTCGCCAAGTAATAAAAAAATATCGACCCCACAGAGACCGTGATCTCAAATCGCAACTAATTGTTAAATGATAAAAATGGACTGTAAAACAAAAAAAGATTTTGAAAAGGTTTTGATATTTGAAATAAGAGATAACTCAAAATCAGAATCAAGTAAACAGAAAGTAAATCAATTTATGGTTTTTTCAGATCTAAAGGGAATCCTAGGAATTGGGTTACCAACAAGATTGTTTATGTTACTAATTTGCCTACCCCTTGTTAATTATCAAAATTGCCTTGAAGGCGAATTTATCCTCAAATAGTTGATGCTCCCTCTCGGGTTACAAAAACCGTGCCCGATTAAACTAACCCTTGCTCTCGTGGTAGTTGAATTTAGATCGGACCCTTTAAGTTTTGTGACAATTCGTGAATCCTCGAAGGACGGCTTCTAACTCTCGTGATTTCAGTCCTAAGTCTGATTCTATAGATCCGATACCTAAGTTTGCCGCTAGGTTCCTCCTTAAAATATCTACGACACGTAAATAAGTGGCCACTGAATTTACGAGTAATTAAAACACTAGAAATCAGATCTAAAGCAAAATCGAATTAACAAGAAATCGAAATCAATTCATAACATGAAAACAGATCTTGGGCACAACCCAATCCCTAGAAATTAAAACTATTACTCAAGCCTTGCCATGGTGATGACAAGCTTAATTAACAAAAGCATAAAATATAAATAAGAGAAGAGAAGGAGAAGAAGAAGAGAGATCCTAAAAATTTTCCTAAGTGTAGCAGCCCAAAAATCTCCTTTAGTCTCTGCCCAGATGCCTTATTTATAGATTAGGGAAGTTTGAATCCCAATCTAACACAAATTAGATCCAAATCAGTTGCTTCAGATCCAAGTAATGCGCGTCACGGCCGTGATGGCCATCAAGGCCAAGCCGTGACGGATTCTGCCTGGGCGTTTCTTCAATTTTTGGTCTGTCACGGCCGTGATGCTTATCACGGCTAGGCCGTGATCAGTTTTGCCTGTTGAGGGTCTGGTTCAGCTGACATGTCACGGTCGTGATGGGCATCACGGCTAGGCTGTGATGGGCTCTGACTTTTGCCTTCCTTCTTTTCAGTTTTGCTCGATCATGACCGTGATGGGCATCACGGCTAGGCATGATGGTTGATCCTGGTTGATCCTGAGCATTTAATCCTTAATTTCTGCAAAACAACACCACGAAACCGCCTTACCCGTTCCAAGGTAAAAACTAACAAAAATCAAATTAAAAATGCCTAAACTATATGAAAGTGCATGCAAAATGATAAACAAATATGAGGTGTAATCACACTCATCAAATCACCCCAAGCTTAAGATTTTGCTTGTCCTCAAGAAATCACTAAGGCCAGAAGATAATCAGAGCATGGATAGTGAACCAAGAACCCTAGTAACTAATCCAAGTAACATGCTTATTCAAATAAGAAACCTAGAGACAATCAATTTCAAGTCCAATTAGAAGCTTAGGTTTCCTAAATCCATATTCTCACTGATTCGGGCACTCTTTCCCACCTCACTCATGTGTTTAAGGGTATATGACAATTCTCTCAATTTCCTCAAGGAAGGTACTCTACCATAAGCTTGACTATCAACCAAATCTCTACTTTATTAATGAAAACACATAAGAATCACGAGGTCTTTTATTCTGGTTGTAACGAGGCCATGGGATTAATCGTTAGGTGGGGAAATCAAGAAAAGGGAAAATTCAAGAAGGCTAAACAAAATCAAACATTTCAAATCATGACACCGTCTAAAATACCTTTTTGAGCTTTGATTCAGTTTTCCACCTTTTTTTCTTTCTTTATTTTATTTCTCCCTTTCTTTTTGTTATCCCTTTCTCCGTTTTTTTGTTTATTTCATTTTATTTATTTAGAGAAGGGGAGACTTTCAATTCAAGAGAAATATTTTTCTAATTTTCTCATCCCATAATTTATTTTTCAAACTACCTTTTTACCCTTTTTGCAATACTTTAAAAGGTGCCATACCAAGCATTATTTATCAAGATAAATCAAGGTACCAAGAAAAGTATTTTATTCTTTTAGGCTCAAAATTGGGCAAAAAAGGGCTTCAGTAGCGCTTTTTTTTGGTATTTAGTAGCGCTTCAAAGCGCTATCTATTCACCCGCTACTGAAGGTGGGAGAGATTCAATAGCGCTTAAAAAAGCGCTACTGAAAGTAGGAATAGGTAGCGCTTCCTTGAGAAAGCGCTGTCTAAAGTTGGTAATAAACAATCTATTACTTACTTTAGACAGTGCTTTCTCAAGGAAGCGCCGTCCTAAGTTTGCAACAGATAGCGCTTTCTCAAAGAAACGCTATCTATTTGTCACTTTAGGCAGCGTTTTTTCAAGAAAGCGCTACTGAAAGTAGGAATAGGTAGCATTTCCTTGAGAAAGCGCTGTCTAAAGTTCATAATAAGGCAATCTATTACATACTTTAGACAACGCTTTCTCAAGGAAGCGCTATCTAAAGTTTGCAATAGATAGCGCTTTCTCAAGGTTGCGCTATCTATTTTTAACTTTAGACAGCATTTTTTCAAGAAAACGCTACCTATTCCCCTTTTTTTTTTAATTATTTACATTATTTTTCTATATTTCTCACATGCACTCAGCAAAACTAAGACATTAAACAGTTTATCCATCCCATTGCACTTAACAAAACTCAACAAACCATACATTTACATACAAAAACTTAAATACAATAATTTTTTTTTGGATAAGCTAAAAGTATATTGATTAAAGGGTACAAGGGGTACCCCAACCCCAATACAATAATAACCCAACAACATAAGGAAGAACCACTGTAACTAAAATGCTACACTCCAAATTGCCCAGCATTGCCATTACAAAGCTGTTATCATGACTGAAAGTACTAAAACTAACACCATGAAGAGCTGTAATCCTTTCAGGGGCATCATTCAACCGTTCAGCCCACTTAGGCATGTAAGTAAGAGTAGATTTCCTATACTTTGGATCTGGAACCACAACACAAGTACGAAGTGGAGTGTACCATGCTGAATCTGCTTCAATGCTGTCATCACATTTTGGTGGATAGGTGTCTCTAGGCAGCTTATCATAGCAATTATTATCTTTAGACTTCTGCCATACAACAATGTCATCCTTTTTATTGTACAATTTGAAGCACATTGAAGTAAGCAAATCCTGCAACTTCTCATAATCTGATCTTTGCTCTTCCACAGTTGTGTTCCATCCGCGCCACCTACGCTCATAGTTTACCAGTGGACCAGACAAAATCCAAAATCCTCCAGGACGAAGAATACGGTGTATTTCAAGGAGATAAATTCCACCTAAAAGCAGAAAGAGATTAGCAGCAAGAGATAAACAAAAATGTTGGAAAACATGGTAGAGGAGAGAAATGAGAGAATACACAAACTGAGATGTTACCGAATGGTGAAAACTGTAAAGTATGTGATATAAGCCTAATACATGATAGTAAATAACTATCAACCAATCACATATCTATCTGACTAATCACCAACCAACTCAACTAATCATCCACTAACTATGGAACTAGATGCATAGTAGTAAAAATTGTATAGAAAGATCTGACAAAACAAGATGCTCATTGAAACTTGTTATAAGCCTGACAGACAGAGGGGAAAGGACTTATTTTTACCATGATGTTCAAAATCTCAAAGCAAGTCATATAGAAAGGAAAACTATGTAGTACAAGTTCACTGCAGCTAAAAGAAGAAACAACCAATAGACAATAGTGCATAAGGATGAACTCACTAAAACAGACCAAGCTACATCAAGACACAGTAAGCAGGGAAAATGAGAACCATGCATGACCAAAGAAGTAGATTGCAGCACCACCTCCAAAGCCGTAGATGAGACAACAAGTACAAAGTAAGTACAAAGTAAAATGCACCAATATCAAGCATTAATGAGACAGAAAATTGTTCGGTGCAATTGACAATGTTTGAAACTAAATCAACTAAATATAAATAGAAATTTTAAATCCTCTAACAAACTAACCAAAAAACAGGAACCAACCAAACTGTTTTTTGTTTATATATGCTAATTGACAATGAAACTATGCACGGATAGCATAATTTATAACATTAGCTAACAACAGTGATGCTCTTCATTGAATTTAATTTCCAACTAAGAATGATATGTATCAAACTTCAATTATAGCATCATCGAACTGTCCTAGTAAAATACAGAATGGAGATTTATTTTTAAAAAGGCAAAAACACAAAGAAAATACATAATTTTGTTGTTTAATGATACAAACCTGTAAGTATTCATTTAATGAATCCAACATACTTGCACAAATCTGTGTCTGGTTCCTGCAAGCAAACAGAAGAGTGAGAACTTCATCACAAGAAATGTCAATGTGGGACACTGCCAAATCAGGCAAAGTCCACACAAATATCATCTAAAATATTGCCACCCAAATCCATTCCTCTACTGGGTTTTCCTAAACTAACAAAAAGTACATGCCACACAAATATGCCAAACTAAAATACTGCCACCTAAATCCATTCCCTCTACTGCATTGGTTTATATGATTATTATTTAGAGCTTACATAATTTTCAAGACAATTTTAGATCAAAGGAAAGATTGTACACTGCAATAAAACCAAAACATAAAAATTCCATAATAGCACAACTAAGAATGGACAAACTTGAATAACAATTACTTTATGCAAAGCTTCCACCAGAGCTGGGACTATACTGTCAGTCAAAAACTTCAAATAGGTTACATCCCGACCTTGAGATTGCCCTTTCTCTATAGCTAACTTGGTAGATCATAATAGCTCAGACATTGCTAAAAAGGATATTCAAAATGATAAACATCAAAGCAGTTAGGGTAATGGCATTCAGAACATTTAATGTGCAAGGGAAAATCACTGATGAAAAGATGCCCAGGAACAATCATTCTTATACCTGAAACAGCAACCTGCATCACATACAAATTATTAACCACAAAAAAATGTAGATTAATATAAACAAACCTCAATATGCATAGGTGTTCTATTGTGGTCTATGTCTAACCTGATCAATCCATGGGAAGAATCCCTCCTTCAGCTCATCAGCATAACAACAAAGCATGTTACAAGCTGTAGCTTTTTCCTCTAGAACACTAGTCTTGATTCCAATTCTTTTGTCCCCGAGAGTGATAGTCTCCATACTACAATGGATAAATAAAACTTGGTTGGATTTATTTGGCCTAACAGAAAATGTCACAATGCATGCTTCTGATTCTCCAGTCAAATGAAATCATCATTAGCATTAGAAGCAAGTGCAAACATGTGCATTATGATTTTCTTTGAGTGCTGACATGTTTTTTAAAAAGAAATCGAATGGAGAGGAGGTGGGAAGAAGACTAATACAAGCAACAAAAATGTACAAGTCCTGAGACCTAAACATCCAAAATGACAAGAGACGAGCAGCAAAAAGGATACATCATGCACTAATAATTTGTTAATTGTTCAAGAGAGAAGGGACTAAAATCAAGACCTTTCATCATCAGAGTCATCAATATCATTGTCTGAATTTGCTGATGTAATGGTTACATCGGGCTTAAGCGACAGACGTAGGGTTCAGTTCATGGAGCAGTAACTTCCTATTTTCCCATTTTGGACCAACTATTTTTCCAAGTGATGGTTAAGTAGTTTAAAGATGAATACATGAAATGAAGCATCCATTCTTGACCCACAAAGTTGTAACACAACAATTTCAAGGAGTTCAACAAAAATATATAAAAGAGAGAGAAACAATAACCATCAACCTGCTTTGCATCATCCCTAAACTTCTCCTTCCCAACAGCCATGCCAACCAAACTTATACACTCCATAGACTTAGCACGAAGCATACGGTTAGACTTGTCAGTTGCATTGACCAATATAGCCTTCAGGTATGGCATGACAGCATCATAGTATTTCTGGAAGTGTTCCTGAGGAAGGCCATGGTTTTAAATGAGTAATCTACAACAGAAGAATTTATATATGTTGAAGAACACAGATTATACAATGTACCTGCGATGAATCAGCAACTGATGCCAAAGCAGTTAAGGCACCCTCTTGCACCATTTGCTTACCGTTATGAAACAAAGAATATTCCATATTAAGTGAAGGAAAATGACCATAATAACATTACTCCTTGGGAATAATATTCTATAAACATACTTGAAGAATTACAAGCAATTTGCTAACTATTCCATCCAAGTATGGTGTTAAAATATCAGGTGTGCAGTTTTCATTGAAGTTGAGCACTGCTGAAGCAGCATGTGCCTGTATAGACAATATTACAAGAATATTCATACTACGAAATAAAAGCTTATTTAAATAAAAATAAGATGACCAAAGAAATGGTAAGATTGACTATAATGAATAAAAAGAGACAAAGGAGACAAAAAAAACACTCAATGCATGGGATAAACATTGCCATCAAGAAATGATGAAGCAAAAAGGAAACTACAAGTGCAACATTCCAAGTGCGTAATCTGTCAATCTTTTATCACTCCACTTAGTAGTTCCTCAACCAACAGCAACACATACAGAGTATTTGTCCAATATCATGTTATCATTTACTGATGGTTAACCATAATCCAATATTGCAAAGCATCCAAGTATGTAACTGATAATTCACATTTGAATAGAGCTACATAGAAATTACTGCTTGCATCTATTTTAACTAATTAGTTTTTACACACTGATCATAGATAAGACCCAACGCTTGGCAAAATCACAATATTTTCGTTTCAAGCCTCCATTTAATCAATTTGGGAAAATCCAACTCAACGAATACTTCAACGGGAATGCAGCTAACCTGTACGTGGCGGTTCAGAAAATCATCCATTGCAGCAGCTAGTGCCGGCAACACCCCCTGATGATGTTGAATTTGCAAATCTGGACCCAAATCAGTAGACAACTGCCCAATTGCATTAATAGCAGCCCATCTTACACGGGGGTGTTGATCCGGAAAGCAGTTCAACACCATAGCCACCACTTGCTCCAAATTTTTTATCATGACCTACAGCAACAAAAGCAAAATGATACTCACTACATAGACACATAAAGGTGCACAGCGAGAAACAATCATTTACACAAAACTAATTAACATGGACAAAAATTAAAGGGGTATCAATGGGAATAAACAGTAGCATACTATACCCATTTTTTTAATACAGGATGAATTATCAAGCATTTGAATGCCTATTAGTTACTTCTAAAATCTTTTTTATGAAATCAATATTCAATGATTGTCGGCAACTCAGATACACTACCCATCCAGATACCATAATTAAAATACATTACACGAGGAAAGTTGGCATTTTCATTACCTTGGAGCATCCCTCGGCTATCTGGGCAAGTGCAATCAATGCAGCATGGCGATTCTGCCAATCAGGAGCAGCCAAATAAGCTGGCAACTGTTCCGAAGCAACAGGAACAATAACATTTCCACCCAAAGATATAACCAACCTATCCAAACACTCTTGTCCCACACTATAATTGCTAGTTTCCCCTGCATCCTCCTCCTCAGTCTCAGCACTGTGCCAAGCAGGATCATCCTCAATATCCAATAGCATCTTCATCAGTATAGCAAACAACCTGCTTATAAACTGCGGCAGCTTCCTCATCATGTAAGTTTTTCTGAGAACAGATTTCATGTATTCTCATTTACTTATGAACACAAATTAGATTAGGATCACTAACCTCCAGCCACAGCTTTGTTATACCACACTAGAAAAACTCCTTGACGAACAAGTGTTGCAGCTCCTTCTTCTTGGACCACTGTCAAACAACCAACAGTTTTCCTATATCTCCAGATCTACAGCACCTCTTTCTGATATTGCAGCAAGCACAAAGTACTTCCAGTCTATGAACACTATCCCAGATGATGGAAACGGGTATTGAATATTATTGACTGTGTTTAGACTAGGGACTCTATGCTGTTATTTATAGAGATCAGATTTTGTCCATCAAAAAACTGATCCTTCTTTTCAGGAACCAGATATCTCACTATCCCACTATCCCCTTAACAACTTAACCAACTATTATCTCTTAAAAACTAAAAAGAGTAATGTACTTGGTCAGTTAGTGGCAGATATGAGTGAGAGATATTAGGACCACTTTATCTTTATTTTAAAAAATTAAAAAATAAAGTCCAACATTCTCCCACTTGGTCCAATATTTCTCACACTTTCTGATATCTATAACACTGATAACTTTATGCTCACATCCAAAAGTTAATCACATGAATCATGGCGGTAGGTTCTCTAAGTAAGATGATTATTACCTTCCATGTATCACAATGTAATCACCCTTAGCAAAAGCAACAACTTCAACTGAATTAGCAACTGAATGAACATGTTCAAAATTTATTCTTGAGTCCAAAATACATGTCTTTCTCAACCAAATGTATACATCAAAAGAGAAGACAAAAACAACAAAAGTTTCATTACAATCTAAATAGAGCTCATAACTGAATTGAGTCCCATAGACATTACATGATCCGTGAACAACTTAGTTGGCATGCCTTTTGTCAACGGATCTACAACCATTAATTCAGTGCTAATGTGTTCAACAACAATTTCATTTGATTTGACACGTTCCTTCATGTCTAAATACTTTATGTCGATATGCTTGCTTCGACTTCCACTTTTATTGTTTTTAGCCATAAAAACAAGAATTAATTATCACAATATATCTTCAATGGTCTCGAAATGGAATCAACCACTTATAGACCAGCAATGAAACTTTTCAACCAAATACCCTTTGATGTTGCCTCGAATAAAGAAACAAACTCAGCTTCCATGGTAGAAGTAGCAACTATTGTCTGTTTTGAACTTCTCCAAGATATTGCTCCGTTAGCCATCATGAAGATGTATCCAGATGTTGACTTACGAGAGTCAACACAACCAGCAAAATCTGAGTCCGAGAAACCAAATACTTCCAAAATGTCAGATCTTCGGTACATAAGCATGTAGTCCTTGGTTCCTTGAAGATACCTTAACACTTTCTTTGCACCTTTCCAATGTTCCATTCCTGGATTACTTTGATATCTCCCAAGCATTCCAACCGCAAAAGCAATGTCAGGTCTCGTACAAACCTGAGCATACGTAAGGCTTCCGACAACATAAGCATATGGAATGTTTTTCATTTGTTCCCTTTCAAGCTCATTTTTAGGGAATTGATTCAAATTGAATCTATCACCCTTCACAATAGGTGCCACATTTGGTGAACAATCTTTCATTCTAAATCTTTCTAGAATTTTGTTAATATAGGTCTTTTGAGACAAACCAAGAATTCCTTGAGATCGGATTCTATGGATCTCAATGCCAATGACATATGATGCCTCACCCATATCTTTCATGTCAAAATTCTTAGAAAGAAATTGTTTCACCTCATGTAACATCCCAAAGTCATTAGTTGCAAGAAGTGTATCATCCACATATAAGACCAAAAAGATTATTTTGCTCCCACTAACCTTGTGGTATATGCATTGATCCATATTGTTCTCAACAAAACCAAATGTTGAAATGACACTATGGAATTTCAAATACCATTGACGGGATGCCTGCTTTAGTCCATATATAGATTTCTTGAGCTTGCAAACCAAGTGAGCCTTATCACTAGAGGAAAACCTTCAGGTTGTGTCATATAAACCTCTTCCTCTAGGTCACCATTAAGGAAAGCCGTCTTCACATCCATTTGATGTAATTCTAAGTCAAAATGAGCAACCAATGCCATTATAATGCGTAAGGAGTCTTTCGTGGACACAGGAGAAAAAGTTTCTCTATAATCAACTCCTTCCTTTTGAGTGAATCCTTTGGCAACCAATCGGGCCTTGTATTGCTCAATGTTTCCCAATGAGTCCTTCTTAGTTTTAAAGACCCATTTACATCCAACGGGTTTTACCCCATAAGGTAACTCAACAAGATCCCATACTCCATTATTTGCCATAGAATCCATTTCATCCTTCATAGCATCATACCACAACTTAGAATCACTACAGTTAATTGCTTGTGAAAACGTTTCAGGATCATTTTCAGCTCCAAAGTCATATTCAGACTCTTGTAAATACACTTGAAAATCACTAGGAATCGCTGATTTCCTCATTCTAGTCGACCTTCTTAATGTTGCATCCACAACCTCTTGAGGAGGCTGTTGTTCAACAATTTGCTCAACTTCCTGTATTTGTTATTGAACAATTTGATCTTCTAGAATATGTTCAACTTGACGTGGAGCTTGAGTCACTTGATTTTGGTGTGCATCACCAAAAACTACTAGTTTATAACTTGATGTGGGAATCGTGTTTTCACATTGATCTTTCTCAAATCCAATGTTTTGAGTTAGATCACTCCCACTAGACACGTCATTCTCAAGGAACTTTGCATTTCTTGATTCAACAATTCTAGTACTATGAGTTGGACAATAAAACTTGTACCCTTTGGACCTTTCAGCATAACCAATGAAATATGCACTAATGGTCCTTGGGTCTAACTTCCTTTCATTTGGATTGTAAATCCTAACTTCGGCTGGGCAACCCCAAACGCGCACATGCTTTAAACTTGGTTTCCAACCTTTGAACAATTCAAAAGGGGTTTTAGGAACCACTTTTGTTGGAACCCGATTCAATATGTACGCTGCTGTCTTAAGGGCTTCACTCCATAGTGAGTGAGGAAGTTTGGAGTTGCTAAGCATACTCCTCACCATGTCCATCAAGGTTCGGTTCCTTCTTTCAGCCACACCGTTTTGATTCGGCGAGCCAGGCATGGTATATTGGGCCATAATACCATGCTCTTGAAGAAACTTTGCAAATGGACCAGGCGCTTGTCCACTCTCAGTGTATTTTCCATAAAATTCTCCACCTCTATCTGATCTCACAATCTTTATTTGCTTTCCGCATTGTTTCTCTAATTCTGCTTTGAAAACTTTAAAAGCATCTAATGCTTCATATTTGTTATGAAGTAAGTAAAGATACATGTATCGTGAGTAATCATCTATGAAAGAGATGAAGTATTTTTTACCATGTGAGTCCATATCGGGACAACATATATCAATATGTATGATTTCTAATATTTCTGAACTCCTCTTGGCATTTTTCTTTGTCTTGTTAGTCTGCTTTCCCTTTATGCAGTCTACACAAGTGTCAACATCAGTAAAGTCAAGAGTCTCAAGTACTCCATCATTCACCAACCTTTTAATTCTTTCTATGGAGATATGTCCTAGTCTCCTATGCCATAACATTGAGGATTTTTCATTCATGATACAACGTTTTATACCAGCCTTTTTTTGTGTAGCCATTAGACTATATGGAATCATCTTGGATAAATTAATTTTGAACAAACCGTCATTCAACACACCATTTCCAACAATAGTAGACTTAAACAGTAAATCAAATCCGGATGCGTTAAAATTTATTGAATAACCCAAAGGAATAAGTCTTGAAACCGAAATTAAATTCCTAGAAAATCCAGGAATATAAAAGACATTATTCAATTCAAAAACAAATCCAGATTCTAAATTAAGTCTACATGAGCCAATAGCTTCCACATGCGAACGCATCCGGTTTCCGGAATAGATGAATCGTTCACCTTCATTTGGCTCCCTCTGGCTTGAGAAGCCCTGCATGGTATTAGAAACATGGATAGTAGAACCCGAGTCAATCCACCATGTATCATGACAAATATCAGTCATATTAGATTCAAAACATACAAAGGAAAAAACATTACCCTTCTTTCCCAGCCAAGCCTTATGCTTATAGCAGTCCTTCTTCATGTGCCCCTTCTTTTTACAGAAAAAGCACGTGGACTCCTTCTTAATTTTGGTAATAGGAGGTATGCATTTCCTTTCCTTCTTGTCCTTTTTCCCTTTATCATGAGTCACTGTAAGTGCACCTTCGACAACTTCTTGAGCAAGTCTCCCTTCCTCTTGAACACACATGGTCAAGAGTTCATTGATAGACCACTTTTACTTATGTGTATTGTAGGATATCTTGAAAGGACCATACTGTAATGGGAGCGAGTTCATAATTAAGTGCACAAGGAAAGAGTCTGAAATTTCAACTTCAAGCGACTTAAGTTGAGCCGCTAGATCCCTCATTTCCATAATGTGTTTCCTCACACCCTTGACTCCAATGAGTTTCATGGATGACAACTTTACCATTAGGGTGCTAGCCAATGCCTTATCAGAAGTCTCATATTGTTCACCAATGGCCTTTAAAAGGTCCTGGATTTTCTGACATTCAGGAATTGAGCCACGGATACTAGCAGAGATACGTGTCTTAATGAACATAATGGAAAGACGATTTGATCTTTCCCTTCGCTCATACAACGCAATCTCATCCGGAGTACTAGCAGCAGTGAGCTCAGCTGGCTCATCCCTACGGAGAGCATAATCCAGGTCCGTCACCCCCAAATGAAGGAGAACTCTCTCCTTCAATTCCTTATAGTTGTCACCAGTCAGCATGGGAACTTCATTTTTGGCATCAGAGATAATCAAAGATTGAACTGTAGCAAAGAAACAGACAAATTAAATAAATGCTTATATTTAAATTTGAGGCACATATGAAATCAGTATGTCATCAAAATCTACCTGTGGGCTAAGATTTCAACATAAATTAGATTCATTTTAATTTCTTTATGAGGAAACTAATAAACTATCATCATCTCCCAATACCTGTAGGCTACTTGAGAGATTATAATTTAATTATTTCATCCTAATCAATTATGACAAATATAATAAACCCCTGTGGGAAGATTTATTATATCAATCACAATTAATTGCAAGTTATCATATTTAACTATTATGTGATTTCCTTAAGTATTATCTTGAATATGGATGCTGTGGCTACTCCATAAAATTTAATACATCATCACAAATATGATACGCAGCGGAATAATAAAATCACATACAATATTAAACATGCTTCAACAAAACAGCATCATATAATTCAATATAACTTTATGTACAAAACGAAAATACTGCTCCTTCGTAAAAATTTTGCATGTACAGTGAATAAACAAATCATTCACATAAAGTAACTATAAACATGCTATAAAGTTATGGTTCATCTTATAGTATGGTCATTTGAAGTCAAAGGGTCAAACATATTTGTTTTTATTCACATTAATAAAAATAACATCTCTATGGCATTGTTACAAAGAATCACGTTATCATCAAGCACTCTGTGCCATTGTCAAAAGCATTTTGGGTGTGGCTTGCTGGTCTGCGACCTTGGCATCAACGTAGCTTGTACATGGGCATTTGTCTCATATGTTATCATGAAAATAATAATAATGTTTAAACCAGTACAGCTTTCAATATCATCATTAATGTTTTGTCTTATATTCAATTAATAAAACATTGTTTATTGAAAGGAAAAGAAAAAGTAACGTCTCTGGCTATTGTGAAGAGTTCATCACATCACTTTACCTAATAGTATCACAAAAACAATAATATTTAAAAACAATGGTTGTACGTACAATTCAAAAGGTCAAGGCGCCATCTTTCAATGTCATCATGTTTTTGTCTTATTCAATTAATAGAACTTTGTTAATTGAAATTGAAAAGTACACGTACAGTGAAACTGAAAAGTACACGCACAGTAATAAGCTTTCATAAAAGCTGATAACTTTCAAAATAAGAAAAGCCAGACATGGATCCTTTTCAAAAAAGGCCGTCTTCTTCCTCTAGCCAGGTCATTTTGACCCGTTTATGACCCGTGAAAACCCGACGGTTTCCAACCATTTTCAACACCAAAAATACCTTTTAATTTTCACAGAAAGCTTATAAACTTGATTCTATTCATATTTCAGGTTTTAGCTTGGATTTGAAAGGTCAAAACTCAATACCCATTTTTCTGAAAAATCCAAACTTCATGACAGATTCAAGAAACAAATAAGAGCAAGCAAGGCAGAGGTTAAGAAATGGCTCTGATACCAAATGTAAGTTTTTCTGAGAACAGATTTCATGTATTCTCATTTACTTATGAACACATATTAGATTAGGATCACTAACCTCCAGCCATAGCTTTGTTATACCACACTAGAAAAACTCATTGACGAACAAGTGTTGCAGCTCCTTCTTCTTGGACCACTGTCAAACAACCAACAGTTTTCCTATATCTCCAGATCTACAGCACCTCGTTTATGATATTGCAGCAAGCACAAAGTACTTCCAGTCTATGAACACTATCCCAGATGATGGAAACGGGTATTGAATATTATTGACTGTGTTTAGACTAGGGACTCTATGCTGTTATTTATAGAGATCAGATTTTGTCCATCAAAAAACTGATCCTTCTTTTCAGGAACCAGATATCTCACTATCCCACTATCCCCTTAACAACTTAACCAACCATTATCTCTTAAAAAACTAAAAAGAGTAACGTACTTGGTCAGTTAGTGGTAGATATGAGTGAGAGATATTAGGACCACTTTATCTTTACTTTAAAAAATTTAAAAATAAAGTCCAACACATCATCCCTGGCGCACGTTCCCTCGCCTCCGCCAGCGTTATCACAAACTCGATCGCCAAGTGCCGCGTCCCTTCCTCCAACGACTCTGCCTCCGCAATCTGCAGCATGGCCCCGACCACCTCCGCCAGCTGCCGCCTCAGAAACCTCGACTCAGTCCCGGCGAGCTCGATCAATAGCTTCAGCGCCTCCTGTGCGGTGGCCTCCTGCCCAGAATTCAAGGCCTCCGTCAACGTCTGCATCATCGCCGGCAACAAATCCTGAAACCTATCCCTATCCGCGGACCCCGACAAGCACTGAATGAAATTGATAACCGCATTCAATCGCGTCGGAACCACCATAGATTCTACTGATGGTGTTAGCAATAGTTGTTTCTCTCCAAAGCATCAACATCTGGGACGGTGAAAACGTGACGTGGCAATGGGCGGAGCAGTTATGGTTCGCGGTGGTGCTCCAAGGGTCGCGCGGCGGTTGTACAGGTGGGGGTACGGTGAGGAGGATAGGAGAATGGGAGGCGGTGGTCGTCTCAGATGCTAACAGTGGTAGACGAACGGGCTCGACTGGGTTACGACACAAGGGAGACGAGAGTGGTGGTGGTAGACGAACGGCGGCGTTTGGAGAAATAAGGTGGGAGGGAAAGAAGAGGTTCTAAGAGATAAGTCCCGCAAAATTTTTGAGAGTGGGAGGGACAGTGTGGGAGGGAAACAATTATTTTCAGGAGCGTTCCCTTAAACAAACGCTATCTTAGGTTCTGAATAGATAGCGCTTTCTCAAACAAGCGCTATCTATTCCTACCTATCAAATTTTAATAGAGCTTCATTGGAGAAGCGTTGTCTTAGGTTATATCTAAAATAGCGTTTCTTCAAGGAAGCGCTACTAAATGTCTTCCGCCTCTCTTTTAATAGCATTTCGGTTAGAAACGCTATTAAAGGTGCGCTACTAAAACCCTTTTCTGTAGTAGTGCGTCTTTTTGAGGCGTTTTATCTTTTGTTGTTTATATTAGTTTGTACCAGTTTGTACCTATTGGGATCCTACTGAAGGGATTCTCTCTACTGTACTTCATCAGGATATGATGTGTATATGTTATGCATGTGTGTATATATGTTGTTTATATTTTAAGTTCAAATTTTTCCTCCATTTAAATATATACGCTTACAGATAATAACACGATTAGGTCCTAAATATTATGGGTTTTCTTTAATGGGACGTCGGGACGTCTCACAACCTGTCATGACAGTACACCAAGGATCTACACCCTTTAACATTAAACTCTCTGAGCTAAAGGAAATAACTACATACTAAGCTATAAAAAGTTATACAAAATCACAAAACAGAACAAGTACACCCAGAGTAGCATGTAGATAATTCCTGTGAGCATATCCAGCCTTTAGCTATTCTGCATATTCAAATGCTGCTCCAATAAAAGATTCATCAGTCAGACCTTGAAAAAAAAAAGACTACCACAACACCTATATTCATACAGTTATACAAAATCACAAAACTGAATAAGTACACCCAGAGAAGCATGTAGAGAATTCATGTGAGCATATCCAGCCTTTAGCTATTCTGCATATTCAATTATTGCTCCAAAAAAAGATTCATCAGTCACACCTGAAAAAAAAATACAGTACTACAACAACATCTATATTCATATGGTGATGCCATCTCATTAGAGATTCCCAACTGTCACGACCGTCCCGTCTGGGAGCCACGAAAAGAAGGTAAAAACAGAGGAGTCGCCACCAACATTTTTAAATTGGGAAAATATTGGAAAACCAGAAACTGTTCTTTAAAAAGGAGAGATTTGAGTCCGGGAGTCCGGTACGAGTAGGCAAGGTGTTAGCACCCTACATCGCCTGTTTAAAAAAGGGAACCATAAGTTAATTGTGCAAAAAAATTAATAACTTTTAAATATTTATTTTTCTCCATTTTTAAAGTAACAAAACAAAACAAAACAAAACACAATAAAAGGGAAGATAAAATCTTGGCTTGACATAATAATTTATTATGCTCCTACATATTCCAGGGTGCGATGGGAAACTCAAAATCATGTAGTTCTTATAGAAAATGTTTGATTGGTTGGTTGATTTTAATTTTTTTGAAAAGAGGATTGATTTTTTTGAAAATGGTCCATTTTAAATTTTTTGTAATAAAATCATGGGTTAACAAGATGTCGTATCTCAGTTTACCCTTTTAAAAAGAGGTTAATTTAGTTATTTATTTTTAAAAGGTTAAGATCATCAAGCTGTCACAACTCAGATGTCCTAAAAAGACGAAGATTAACGAGACGCCGTATCTCAGATAATCCTTTCATTTTAAAAGAAAATAACTTTATTTATTTATTTTTAAAAGATTTAGGATCACCCAGTTGTCACAACTCAAGCGTCCTAAAAATTATAAAGATTAACAAGATATTGAATCTTAGTTTACCCTTTTTAACAGAAGTTTATTTATTTTATTTTTAGAGGTTTAGGATCATCAAGTTGTCACAACTCAGATGTCCTAAAAAGATAAGGATTAAAAAGACGTCATATCTCAGATAATCCTTTCATTTTTTAAAAAAAGATTTTTTTTAAAAGACATTGGATCACCAAATTGTCACAACTTAGATGTCCTAAAAAAATAAGGATTGACAAGATGTCACATCACAGCCAACCCTTTCATTTTTTATAAGAAAATATATTTTTTTGTTAACAAACAAACAAAATTAAAACAAAGACAACATTCTAAGCCCAAATTATAAAACCTTTATGAAAAAAAAAAGTTGGGCTTGATAGAACGGCTTAGAAAAGAAATTTTATTTAGACAAAGATGACCCCTTTTCATAACTTGGCCCAGTGTTCCAAGGTAACACCAAATGGATAAAAACATGAAGTTTGTGCCACATGTTGTCACCAAAAACCCAACTCCATCAGATCCAAATAGCATAACCAAACAATAAATAAAAAAACAAAAATAAAAAACAAAAGAAATAAAGAAAAATAAAGGGGGCGTTTGTTTCACGGATTAGTTTTACATTCCCAGGAATCACATATCCGGGAATGCTATTACCAGGAATGGCATTGCTGGGTATCTCGTAAAACATGTTTGTTTAGCAATTAAAATTCCTGGGAATCTTTTTTGAATTTCCCAGGAATAATTGGAAACTTTGTTTGGTTCATTATGTAAATTCCTGGGAATAAATGTTGTAATTATCAAAATATCTCTATCATATAAAATGTTATTTAAATTTAATATAAATATTTTCAATGATTTCTTTCACATTTTAACAATTTGTTATAATTATGACCATATCCAGTACGATGTTAACATAATGTTTGTGAGACAAATATGAACTAGAAAAATGGAGATATAATATTTTCGCATTGGTTCTTTTTTTTTTATAAGCAAAAATAATTTTTTTATAAGCAAAAGAATAATTAAAACGAGCACAAGGGGTGTTCAAACGCATATATAAATAAGCAAAGATGGTAAACTTATGTAAAATTGATACTACCCGTAAGAAAAAAGCAAAATCAATTATACAAAGGGTGACCAATAGAAAAGCAACAAAACAACGAACAGAACAAACACCACTTAAAACACCAACCAGACCGCGTCAAAAAAATAAATAAAAATAAAACACTAACCAGAAGTGTATCCAAGAAAAGACATAGCAACTACAACTAATCAAATGAAAGGCACTTCCGAAATTCAACCACCATCAGCCCAATACAATAGCCTTAGGAACAATCCCCTTAACAACAAAAGTTAGAAGTTAGAACCATAAAGATACGATTGAATCTTCCTGCAAAAAAGTGAGACGCCTAAATCAAGTCGCAATGCAAAGTAATACATTGTGTATACACCAATTGCTGCCGAGACCCAAAGGATCTTGTATCCAAAACCAATACTCAATAAATAGGACAGGCTGCAGGGATGGATGACCGAAAAACCAGATTGCAGCAATTGTAATCTGCAAAAAATGAGTGCCCAAGCATTTTGTGCAGCAAACCAAGAGACAATATGGAGGTAACATGGTGAGAGAAAAGATGCAATAGAGAACGTGGGAAAGGGATGGAGAAATGAGCAGGTAATGCTAGGGGTACTAATGGGTTTTCATCTACTGACATAGGTTCTCACCACTCTGGAATGAAAGATATCCACCCCCTCTCGTGATACGGGTTGGACGAAAACGTGGTTTGTCGCGACGGAGAAGGATGACACGGTGTAGAGGGATGACGCAGTGGCAGATAACAGCGACTGAGCAGAGAACGTCGGCTCTGGTTAGGTGTTGCGTGGCGGTTCTGGGTGGAGGAGCAACAGCAGCGAAAGATGGCACAAAAGAGATTTTTTGGCTTGTGAAGATTATTTAGAAGCTGGAAAATATGGTTGACGGTGGTAGTATAGTGGCTGCCATGGTTGAAGATGAAAGAAAGATGGGTTATGGAAGATGTCAAAACTCAAAATTCTTGATGTAGAGAACAAAGAATTGATGTCACTTTTTTCTGTCCTCCCCAAAAACGTCCACCCCCTCTAAACTCTCTTCTGCTTGTAATACTCCAAAAAGAATCAGAACCCAATGTTGTTCTTCTGCTATGGTTATGTTACAATGTAGGGTCACTTGCATCATATCCATTTTCAATGATTCTGTATTTTTTGAGTTTTCCTTTGTGCTGCAAATCTCCCATCTTCTTGTTGAGTGCCTTTCCCTTGTTTCAGTGTTTGACCATGCTTCAAAGATATCAGAGCATCTCATTTTCCCATTTTTTCCTTTTCTATGCTTAAGATTTGAAACATTTTTTATGCAAAAGCCTAACACTGCCATTGCTCTTTTGGTTTCTGAAAGGGGCGAATGCTACAGTGAGAGAGAAAGTGATGTGTCTCACCGTGAGCAAGCCCTATAATGCAAATTTTTCAAAAATCATATTGCAGCCATGCCCTGTAAGCAACCTGGGACCCCAACCATCTCTTCCTCCCCTCTCTCTCTCTCGTCTCCTCCGCTCAGCCACCGCCCGTGACACTGGCGCCGTTCGCAGAACCGCCACCGCTGTGTTACCCATCAGATCGGCATCCTCCGTGTCACCTTGATCAGCCACACTCCGCCTTTTCCTCCACCGCGAACCAAGCAGCCCACATCGAGTAGAACCCATCAGCCCGAGTCCATTTCCACCAAAGCAGGGTCGGAAAAGCGTGAGGAGTACAAAGAGAATGGTTTTTGGGTTCGACCCGTACCTGAAGCATTTTGCTAGACCTCTTCTCCTGAGCGGTACACTTTAGACCCAACTTCTTCCACTTTGGAGCGCAGCGATCGATGGCGGATGGCATGACGTCGACAGTGGGAGCATCGAGTTCCGAGTCTTTACCATTTTGGATATGTATTTGGGGAAATTGATCGATTAGGGGTAGGGTTTTGGAGGATTGGGGATCTGAGGGTAGAGTTGGTAGGTTTCTTCTTCTTCATATCGTTGGGAATGGGTAACATTGCCAACAACCACCGCATCTCGCGTCGTCAAGCTTCAGACCCCAGAACCAGACGCAGCATCACCATCATCGTCCAGCCTTTCCTCCCCGTGAACCACCCTCTGCCTGGAACCATCACTCTCCGACCAACCTTGTGGGAGATTTAGTGAAAGCAGGTTGAGAGAGAGAAGGCTGGAGGTAGCAGACAAGGACCGAAAAGTTATTTTCGTTTTGCAGAAGAGTCCTTGCACATGGTGAGCAACTTGTGAGGTCGCTCACCCAAGAATTTCCCTTTAAAAGGAACTATTGGCATGTTCTCTTTGGTTGTATGCAGCAACGTCTCCTCCCTTCTAGGTTACTATTATTTTCTTTTCTTTTTTTAACAACACAAGTAAGACCATGGGGTTGGGCTAAAAGAAAATAGGCCAAAATATGGATCTCCACTTTTTGCAATTTTTTGTCCTTTTATTTTTCATTCATTTGGGTTTAGAGAATGGGCAAAAGTATAACTCGCAACAATGAAATTGAGCTCATCAAATTCTATAACTTGTTAAGTCTCTAAAATGTCTGATGTGTATTTCCCTAAGTTTTGATGAAAACTAAAAATTTGGTTAATGATTTAATTAACCTGCGTATTGGTTGCTAACCTGTGTATGTAGTGTACATATCAAAATAGTAAGATTCATCTGTCTGCTTACATAAATGATCACCTGTCTGAAGAAGCAAAAGTCAACCTGTCTGCTGACTAGGATTATTGACTTTATACATTGATGTTTCAATGTATCTTCTGATAAGTTCTTATACTTATCTATGGTTCCTCGATGAAGAACTCAAGTACAATAGCTTTTGGAAGATGTCCCTTCATACAAAGACTCTGAAGTTCTCTCTTTCTTAATCTCACGATTATCAAGAAAAGTCGGAGGCAATTTCACAAGCAACCTAGGAAACCAGAGATGAAGCCCAGATAAAGAATGTTTCCAACAGACCTTATTCCCTAGTACTCTTGGTTATTACACGAAAATGGAAATGTGCTCTGCAAGTACAAAAGCTCTATGCAGAACTCTGATATCGCTACTACACGATGCATAAAGTCATGATCCTTCATGTTAGAGTACAACCAATGTTCATATTGTATTAATGGCTGCCCAGAACGACTCTATTGTATTTAATGAAGTTCAACTCGAAGCCAACACTTGAAGGAATGTCCCTAATGGATCTTAAATGTTTGAAGGCTGTAAATACAGAAGTCATTGAAGATGAAGATACACAGAGAATACACAACATTAAAAGAGCCATTATTCTGCGCATTTATCCCTTCATTCTTTCTCAACCAACTTACGTAATATGTCAAGGTTTTCAAAACCTTTGTGTCAATAACAATGGTATTATATCATGCCAAACCAGTACTGTAACATCATAAAATACATATAAGCATATCAATCAACCATAACTCATACCAATCAAACATAAGTTATTTTAACCATGAATGAAATAAAGTCCAAATAAATATATCAATGCTCTTCAACAGTATAATTTAAAGTCCACAAAAAATAATAATAAATTTCATGCACCTCCATAAGATACCTGACGCATGAGAAAATTGATTCTTAGTCAAAATAACCTGGCTTTTGACGTACTGGAGCATGATATAGAATTTGCCCAAATTTAATTGGCAATTTTATCATTAATAGAAGATGTAGAGTAATGGACATACAAGCTGGATGTAAGTAATGCCACATAGTAGTGTAAACGGAAGTTAAAAAAAATTTAACACTTAAAAGACTGCCCAACAAATTAATAATAACAAAACTATTTCTGTATAGATCCAAGAAAAACATATTTACCAAATCAATTTGTCAACAAGAAGAAACATATTTTGGTCCAAAGGGTCTTTGACCCCTGCCCCGGTGTCCAGAGTCTTTGACTCTGATTAATCCGGGGTTCGGCCGGGAGGTAAGTAAAGCCTGTCCAAGAATTGTTGCTGCCAAGGATCGAACTCGTGCAAAACACGAATCGTTCGTCCTTAACAGCATCACATTAACCAAGATGAAACATTTTAAGAATTCATGTTAACCCCAAAATATTTTAAAAATCTCAAATCATGAATCAAGAACCCAAAAATTAATTGCACCATGAAAGTGTGAGCAAAAATATTTTTACTCTCCTCTTATAGACTTTCAATTAGTATCTAAAATGAAAACCGGTGTTTCACTCAAAATCCCTTATCCCTTCTTGCTAACCTCCTTAAAATCCACGCTCCCCTTTCTCTTTTCACTGTGCGGCGGCAGTATGTTTGAAAATAGGTTTTCTAGCTATTAATTCTAATATATAAGAGTTAAAACTCTCTACCCATTAGAATTCTACCCATGGCCTGGCCCATGTTTCCTTTTTGTTTCTAGGAGTCAGGACCTTATACGTGAATGTTACCTAGCTAACATTTGGGTCAACTATTTAATTTGTTTTTCTTTTTTTCTTTTTTTTAAAGACACATGGTGTCCTTAAGAGTGGCATTTGGCATTTTGGCCCGAGCCAAATTCTCCCCACTGTTGATGGCCTACGTGAATAGCACGTAGGTTTCTAGTTATTATTATTTATTTATTTTTTTATTTTTCAAATCAATTCTTTTATACTATTGCAGGATCCACAAGATTTTTATTATAAAGGAAATAATAATAATAACTCTTATATTACCCTATTTATTTATTCTATTAAAATAATTTTATTGACATTTTTGGATGTTACAGCAAAACCCTCTTTTCAGCTAAAAGGCAACAAAATCTGTATAAGATTGAACTGACTGAACTCTCAGATCAAAGTGTAACCTGTCTGATGTCTAAGGAGGATGAAAGATGATTATGACATAAGAAACTAGGACATGCTAGTATGAAACTAATTTCTAAACTGAAAAAGGATAATCTTGTGAGAGGATTGCCTGATATTAGTTTTAAGAAAGATGTCTTATGTGATGCATGTCAGATAGGTAAACAACTAAAATCAAGTTTCAAATCTAAAAACCAAGTTTTAACCTCTAGACCTCTTCAGTTGTTACACATGGATCTGTTTGGACCAGTTAGTGTTGCTAGCCTGGCTGGAAGAAAATATGGATTTGTCATAATTGATGACTACTCTAGATTTACATAGGTACTCTTCTTAACCCAAAAGGATGAGTCTTTTAAGGCTTTCTCAGTATTCTGCAAAAGAGTACAAAATGAACAGGGTTTCTGTATCTCTACCCTTAGAAGTGATCATGGGGGAGAATTTGAAAATGAGCAGTTTAGACAGTTCTGTGAGGAGAATGGGATATCTCACAATTTCTCTGCACCTAGAACTCCACAACAAAATGGAGTGGTCGAGAGAAAGAACAGATCTCTGCAATAGATGGCTAGATCTATGCTCCATGAGAATAATCTCCCTAAGTACTCCTGGGCAGAAGCAGTAAACACTGCTTGTTATGTACAAAACAGAATACTTATTAGGCCTTTTCTAAAGAAGACACCTTATGAATTGTGGAAAGGTAGAAGCCCCAACATATCTTATTTTCATGCATTTGGATGTGAATGCTTCATTCTGAATACTAAGGATCAACTTGGAAAGTTTGATTCCAAAGTAGATAAAGGTATTTTTGTAGGATATTCTGAAATGTCTAAAGCATTTAGAATTTACAATTCCAGAACCTTTGTTATTGAAGAATCTGTTCATGTTAAGTTCAATGATGGTTTAAAGACTGATAAGGAATTATCAGATCTAGAAGATGATCTTTCAAGTCTTGATATAAACAAATAAGAAAATCAGCAGCCTGATCTAACCAAGACAGAACCTGTGATTGAGCCAGATAGACAAGTGGAGCAGACAAGTCAAGGAAGGTGTCAACGCACTGGTCAACAGCAGACAAGTCAAGATCTTCCTGTTGATCTCAAAAGGGATTGGAAGTTCAACACTCATCATCCTAAGGATCTTATTATTGGAAATCCCTCTAAAGGAGTAAGAACCAGATCCACTTTAAAAGAGTCAAGCAATGTGGCCTTTATGTCAGAAATTGAGCCAAAACACATTGAAAAAGCTCTTGAGGATGAAAGCTGGATTTTTGCTATGCAAGAAGAACTCAACCAGTTTACCAGAAATGATGTTTGGACACTTGTCTCTAAACCCAAAAACAAATCTGTCATTGGAACAAGATGGGCCTTCAGAAACAAATTGGACGAGGATGGCAAAGTTGTCAGAAATAAGGCAAGGTTAGTAGCTCAAGGCTATAACCAACAAGAAGGTATTGATTATACTGAAACCTTTTCACCTATTTCTAGAATAGAAGTTGTACGTATATTAATGTCAGATGCTGCACAACACCAAATCACTCTTTTTCAAATGGATGTAAAAAGTGCTTTCCTAAATGGCATAATTGAAGAAGAAGTATATGTTAAATAACCCCCTGGTTTTGAGGATACAGATAAACCATATCATGTTTTCAAACTTAAAAAGGCATTATATGGTTCGAAACAAGCACCTAGAGCTTGGTATGATAAACTTAGCTTTTTTCTCATGCATAATGGTTTTACTAGAGGACAAGTAGATACTACAATATTTAAGAAAAGCTCTAAAGAAATTTTTGTTGTAGTTCAAATATATGTTGATGATATTATTTTTGGAGCAACTAATGAAAAGCTGTGCAAGGAATTTTCCAAGCAAATGCAAGCAGAATTTGAGATGAGCATGATGGGAGAATTAAAGTTCTTTCTTGCATTACAAATCAAGCAGACAAGTGATGGAATTTACATCCATCAACAAAAGTATACCAAGGAGATACTCAAGAAGTACAAAATGGAAAATGTCAAACTCATGAAAAATCCCATGCAACCCAATGCAAAACTAAGCAAAGATGATGAAGGTAAAAAGGTAGACCAAACTGTCTATAGAGGTATGATTGGCTCTCTACTATACTTCACTTCAAGCAGACCCGACATTCAGTTTAGTGTCTGTATGTGTGCTAGATTCCAATCTGACCCAAAAGAATCTCATCTAAAAGCTGTTAAAAGAATATTAGGATATTTGCTTGGGACTACTAATCTTGGTTTGCTGTATTTAAGATCAAAAGAATATAGATTAGTGGGATTATGTGATGCTGATTTTGATGGAGACAGAATAGAAAGAAAAAGCATCAGTCGAGGATGTCACTTCATTGGAGCAAGGTTAGTCTCCTAGTCAAGTAAGAGGTAGACAACCATTGCCCTGTCTACTGCTGAAGCAGAATATATTTCAGCTGCCAGTTGCTGCTCTCAACTCTTATGGGTAAAACATCAATTTGAGGATTATTCTATTTATGAGCATAACATATCTGTGTGGTGTGATAATTCTTGTGCCATATGCTTAACCAAAAATCCAATTCAGCATTCTAAGGCAAAGCATATTGAAATTAAACATCATTTTATAAGGGATTATGTTCAGAAAGGGATCTTTGATATTAAGTTTGTTAAAACTGAAAATCAATGGACTGATATTTTCACTAAACCATTAGCAGAAGAAAGGTTTTTATTTATTAGAGAAAATCTAAACATGCATTGCATTGTTGAATGATATGCTTAATAATTAACCTTGTCTATGTTACCCGTCTTATGTTTTTATATCACATGTCTATAATACTTGTCTGACCATGCTGAGTCACAATGATAGAACTCAACAGTTATTTTTGTTGAAATGGTTATTAATTATTTAATACCATTTACTTATCTGAAGCTAATCATGTGCACGACAATTTTTATCCAGAAACCATGTTTTCAATATGACTTAAGTGGGCGCTATAGTTCCCCATGAAAATCGTGCCGTTTTAAATTAAAACTGTTTTTATTTCTCTCTCATGCCTTTCTTGCTATAAAGGCTTAGAATCAGAAAGGCTTAACCTTTACGTTTTTTTAAAACTCTCAAACTCTCTCCGTCTTCGTCTTCTCCTCTTTCAAACCCTTTTCTCTTCCAAAACCCTAGAAACTCTTTCTCTCAGAAATGGTACCATCAAAGCATCTATATTCTAAAGAAATTGCTGAGAAATTCAACTTGAAGGTTTCTGATGTGGAAAAGATCCTACCTGGTAAAACTGTTGATCTTCAACAGATGAAGAAATGGGGTATGGATGTCACCGAGGAGTTGGAATACTCCAAGTGGACCTCTTTCTTTGACATCAAAGAGCTTGTTCATCCCAAGCTTGTCAAAGAATTCTGGACCAATCTTGTGGTCATCACCATCAAATTCGATGGACCAAGAACTTTAGGGCTCAAATGATGGATAAAACCCTTAACTTCCTCACCAGCTCTCTAGAGCTGGTTACAAAATGCCCTAGGATTGGAGCTGCTTTCAAGCCTGAGTGGGAAGACCAGGTGGGAACCAAGAATGTAAACATAGCTATATATGGTGTTCCCAACCTTGAGAACCTGAAGCCTGTAAGCATGGTGACAAAATGCAGATTCTTGCACAAGCTGTTGTTGGAGTGCGTGATGCCTCGGAAAGGATCACGAGAGTGTGACCAAGATGGAAAGATTTGCTCTGTATCACTTGATTCACAAAATCAAGGTAGATATCAACAATCTTATCTACATGTACCTTGAATCACTGATCAAAAGGACCAACATGCAGACCTACCCCTATAGGATGTTGTTGACAAGAGTCTTTAGGAACAAGTTGTTTGTTCCCAGTGATGCTCACTTCATAGACATGTCACTTCCCATTGATAGGAAGAACTTGTCTATGATGGACATAAAAGGTATCCCTCAGGAAGATGAGGACGAAGACAAGAAGAAAAAGAAGAAGAAGCCTGCTACCGAGCAAAAGCAGAAGGAAGAACCAGTGGTTTCCATTGATAAATCAGAGGTTCCTATCTCCAAAAGAATCTGGAAGCCCTCTGGAAAGGTGGCCTGGCAGGACCAGAGACCTGAGTTGGAAAAACCATCAGTCTCTGAAGAAACTACTGAAACAGTTGAGCCTCTAAGTTTCAAGCTGAAGAAACCCTCTCCCAAGAGGAAGACAAGTAAAGCTGTGGGACCAGTTATTGCATCTGTACAACCCATCAAGAAAAGAAGGCTGGTGAAGATCTTTGCCAAGGTCAGACAACTGGAGTTTGAGCCTAGCAAAGATGAAGTATCTGCTCAGGGGGAGCAGAAAACTCAACCCTTGGAGGAACCCAAGGAGAAGACTACTCTTAATTTGGGACTCATTCCTAGAAAAAGAATATCTGGCTACCCAGTGCCCCTTGTGGCATCTGTTGAAAAGGTCGAAATTCCTACAGAAGCTCAAGCTGCAGAGGTTGAAGTTGCTGCTGCAACTACTGCAAACATGTCTGTTGGGACACAGACAGTTATTCACCCTGAAGTTGACACTATGTCTCCTTCAAAGAAGAAGCTGAAGATGTCTGAGGATCAGCCAATTCTCTCCTCTATCCCCTCTGTACCATCTTCTCCCTTTCACCAAGGTATCCATAACTCTTCTGTTTCTTCTCTATCCGCCTTGTTTGTCCATCCCTTATCTGTAGTGTCTCCCTTCCCTTCACCTGTCTCTTCTCACCAAACCCAAACATCATCCTATGATGTTGTGTCTGATATATGTCAGTACCCAGTTGTTCACAGGGACTCAACTCCCAAAGAACAAACTGTCATATCATCAAGTTTATTTGTGTATGACCTGCAATCTCTTATGACTGCAAGGGTCTCACATTTTTCTATCATTCCTTCTCCTCCACCTCATATCCCTAATCCATGTAGGGAGATTTTATTTTATCCCCTATTGTCTTGTTCATTAGAACTTTGGCTAGGACTCACTATAATGCCTCTGTTGTGATGTTACCTAATAAGTCTAGGTACTTCTTTCTTTTAGTAACATGATCAAACTCCTTCTTTTGTCATATTGATTCCTTGTCCCCCTACCTCCATCTGTCTTAGCACAACAACCTGTTCCCCCACCTATATAGATAACAATTACTCGTCTGTCTCTGTCCGAGAGACTTTCCTATGTCTTTTCTTCTTCTAATACTGACCTTGTCAGAATCAGACATTTGTTTAAGTTAGCTTTTCTTCCGTTATTTTATTATAGAACTCTTCATCAACTCATATTCCCTCGCATTTCCTCACCCTTCTCTGTACCCAAGGCACCCCCAATCTTAGCTTTGCCATGGCACTCAGACCAGTCAGTTTCTTCAACCAGTCTAACAATAGAAGTGTAACGCCCTTCGTTACATTAGTAACCCAAAACAAATTGTATAAAAATCATTTAATACATTTAATTAAAATATGTTAGTCATAAAATTTTTATCAATTATATAAGTCTGGAAAATATCTCATATTAAATAAAATAGTAATAATGTATCAAAATAATAGATAATAAATCCATACGTCCAAATAAAAACCCCAAGCCTCAAAACCGGGCGTCTACTAATAAACCCAACGATAAATAAAAAAATAAAATAGATATGTCTAGCCACAAACGGCTCCTTATGCAAAATAAAATACTAACAAAGCTAGATAATAAATAAGTAAATTCGCTAAGTCTTCAATCATCTTCAGCTTCAGTGATATCGTCCTCGTGCTCTGAAAACAACACTTTTAATGAGATATAATCCCAGTGAATAAAAATCAAGTTCTAAAAACATTTTCGCAAATAGTGTTGTTCTCAGCCGGTGCGGTAACCGGAAAAACATTCGTGGTACCCGCTAATTTTTAAAATATCGAATATAATAAACCTCCAAAATAATAATTATATATACATATATATATAATTAATGTCAAGCATTTAAAGCACAAACTCATAAACTCATCAACGGTCACATCACATTGCATTTAATCACATTCACCATGCAAACTCTACACAATGCAACTCCACGAACATGACTCGGTGATTCCCAGAATCACTTAACTTGACTCTTTGGTTCCCAGAACCGGTGTGAATCCCAGATCCACTAAGGTCTATGAGCTCATATCCATGCAATGACGTCCCACTGCCTTCCCCATCCCAGATGGAGGTATCTAATATTCCATCCCATATGTGAATATTTTAATAATTTGATATCCCATCCCAGATGGTGATATCTCTCATCCTATTCCCTAATAGAATGTACACCGTCATCCCTTCCCTAAGGTGATGACCAACTCATGCATAATGCAATATGTCATCCTGAGATGACTCTCAAGGTTTTCCAACTTTCTCTGTCAATAACAATGTTACAATATCATGCCAAACCAACACTATAACGTCATATTATACATATTAAAGATTGTTAATCAACAATAATTTATACTGTAATTAAACAAATTTTAATTTAGAAACCATTGAACAAAAACATGCTTAAAATGACTTGTTACGGGAACGGGTTCACAAAACATGAACTTACATTCCAATTTCTAATTTAAATTGGCCTTCAACATGGAATAGAATTTCACGTAACAGGAAAGAATTAATCACACTACAAATAATGAATTTGAATTTGACAATTGTTTTGCCATCAAACAATCAAAATAAAGAATGTACAACAATTCCACAAAATTAATATAAAGCTATTTATTTATAGATCACAGGAAAATATATTTAATAATTCGATTCATCTAACAACATCTCAAAATAATTTAAGAGTCTCAAATTAAGAATCAAGAACCCTAAAATATTTTACTATTTCCAAAAGATAAAGTTACATTTAGAAGCATCAAATTATCTGTCACCATGAAAGTGTGAGAAAAGTTATTTTTACTCACCTCTCTCAAGACCTCCAATGTACTCTAAAAATCACGTATGATAGGGATTTATGCTTCACTAAAAATTCCCCTCCTGTTTGATAGCGTTTCGGATCTATATTGTTACGGTTGTCTGCAAGGAAGAATGGAACTCACGAACGCGGTCCCGTTTCACGCCCCTTTTCGTTTTGTTACTATTCCTCTAAATATATATATATATATATATATATATATATATATATATATATATATATATATATATATATATATATATATATATATATATATAACGTCGTAGGTTTTGTTTTTTTTTTTTTGTTTAGCTTGGGCTTAACGCCCAAGTCTCTCCCCCTTCTTTTTTTTCATATATATATATATATATATATATATATATATATATAAATTAAAAATTCTTTATAATAGTTAATAAATTTCAATAAATTCTTATACTATCACTTCTTCACACTAAATCTCTTATTTATTTATTTATTTTATTTTATTTTTCAATTTTACACTCTTTTGATTTGTAATTATTAAAGAAAATTTTGATACATTCTCATACTACCAATTTCTACATCAAACCTTATAATAGCTTAATGTTTCTATTCTTAAAAATTATATTTAAAATTTAGGATGTTACATTTTCTCCCCTCCTTAATGAATTTCGTCCCCGAAATTCTCACGTCTCTCCCAAACTACACAACATTAAAGGTAATGTGATACCATGTTATGTACCTGTGCCGAAAAGATCTGGATGATGTTGTCTAACATCTTCCTCAAGCTCCCAGGTAGCTTCCTCTGGAGTCAACCCTTCCCAAATCACTTTCGCCAATTGGACCGTCTTGTTCCTCAGAGTTTTTGTGCTCTTGTTAATGATCTGAATAGGTCTAGGCTTAAAGATTAAATTATCCCTCAATTGTATTGACTCAGGAGCTATCACGTGTGAAACATCTGGTACGTACTTCCGGAGTTGAGAAATATGGAAGACGTCATGGAGGTTCGACAAATGTGGTGGAAGAGCCAATTGGTAAGCAACATGCCCAACTCTTTTTAGGATTTGAAACAGACCCATGAAACGAGGAGTTAGCTTGTGAACTTTCATCGACCCCCCTACCCTCATCTTATGAGTGACTCTCAAAATACATGCTCACTTTCCTAGAATTCTAGAGGCTTTCTCCTTTTGCCGGCATAGCTCTTTTGTCTACTTTGCGCTGCGTGCGCATCCTCTCCCCGATCATTTTTATTCTCTCGGAGGTTTCTGGACCAATTCAGGTCCTATCACGGTTTCCTCACCCACCTCACACCAACATAAAGGGGGCCTACACTTTCTCCCATAAAGAGCTGCATAGGGTGCCATGTCGATGCTAGCGTGATAACTGTTGTTATACACAAACTCAATGAGAGGTAGGAATCTATCCCAACTCCCTCTTCATCCAGGACACACGCCCTAAGCATGTCCTCAAGGGTCGGAATGGTCCGCTCTGACTGACTATTCATTTGGGGATGATAGGTCGTGCTAAGGTTCGACTTAGTCCCAAAGGCCTCGTGAAAAAGCTTTCCAAAATCTAGAGGTAAACCTCGGGTCTCTATCTGACATTATAGATGTGGGTATCCCATGAAGCTTGCCTATTTCCTCGATATAGAGGTATGCCAACTTGTCTAAGCTATAGGTTGCCTTAATTGGCAAGAAGTGTGCAGACTTGGTCAACCTATCCATAATTACCCATATGGCATCTAACCCAAACGAGTCCTAGGTAACCCCATCACAAAATCCATAGAAATCCTCTCCCATTTCCATTGAGGAATTTCTAAAGGCTGCAACAAACTCGAAGGTCTCTGATGTTCTATCTTAACCTCTTGACATAATAAACACTTGTCTACAAAGCTAGCCACATCCCGTTTCATTCCTGGCCACCGGTACATCTTCTTTAGATCTTGATACATCTTAGTTATCCCTGGATGTATGATGAACTTCCCGTTACGCGCTTCCTCTAGAACTTTCTCTCTAAGGCTCCCCTCCTTAGGAACAACGATTTTATTCTTAAACAACACTAGACCATCAGTAGACAACACATAATTCTCTCGATCTAAAAGAGATTGTAACACCTTGTCTAAAAGCTATTCTCGCCTAATCATTTCTCTAAGGACACTGCAAATTTCCAGTCTATTCAACTTCAAGCTTAGAGCACTAAGGGACACATTTAGATTCATATCCCCGAACTCCTCTAACATATTCATCTCCCAAACCATTAAACTTGACATATGCAAGGTTTCCCTACTGAGTGCATCAGCCACCACATTGGCTTTCCCTGGATGGTACTTCAATTCAAAATCATAGTCCTTAAGAAATTCCATCCACCCCCTTTGCCTCATATTCAATTATTTTTGGTCAAACAAATACTTAAGGCTCTTATGATCACTAAAAACCTCAAACTTTGCACCTTACAAATAGTGCCTCCAAATCTTAAGAGCAAAGACTATCACTGTGCTAACTCAAGGTCATGAGTAGGATAATTCACCTCATGTGTCCTAAGCTGCCTAGATGCATAAGTCACTACCCTACCTTCCTGCATCAACATACAACCTAAATCATTCTTAGAAGCGTCACAATATACCACAAAACTAACTGAAGGATCTAGAATGGTTAATACCGGTGATGACACCAATCTTCTCTTAAGCTCCTCAAAATTCTCTTCGCATTCCTTATCCCACTCAAAATATTTTCCTTTCCTAGTCAACTTGGTGAGAGGTAAAGCTAGTCTAGAGCACCCTTCTATGGACTTCCTACAGTAACTTGCCAGTCCTAGGAAACTTCGCACTTCCATCACTGACTTAGTTTGCTCCCATCCAACCACTGCATCAACCTTACTAGAGTCAACCGCTACACCACTCCTAGATATAGTGTGTCCTAAAAACTTCACCTCGTCAAGCCAAAATTCACACTTTTCTGGCTTTGCATACAGTTGTTCTTCCCTCAGAATCTGCAACACTAACCTCAAATGCTCCTCATGATCCTCTGGTGTCCTAGAGTATATCAAAATATCATCTATGAATACCACCTCAAAGCTATCCAAGAACGGTCTAAAGATCCGATTCATGTAGTCCATGAAAACGGCTGGAGCATTGGTACCATAAATGTAACGCCCTTCGTTACATTAGTAACCCAAAACAAATTGTATAAAAATCATTTAATACATTTAATTAAAATATGTTAGTCATAAAATTTTTATCAATTATATAAGTCTGGAAAATATCTCATATTAAATAAAATAGTAATAATGTATCAAAATAATAGATAATAAATCCATACGTCCAAATAAAAACCCCAAGCCTCAAAACCGGGCGTCTACTAATAAACCCAACGATAAATAAAAAAATAAAATAGATATGTCTAGCCACAAACGGCTCCTTATGCAAAATAAAATACTAACAAAGCTAGATAATAAATAAGTAAATTCGCTAAGTCTTCAATCCTCTTGACTTCAAGTGATATCGTCCTCGTGCTCAAAACAACACTTTTAATGAGATATAATCCCAGTGAATAAAAATCAAGTTCTAAAAACATTTTCGCAAATAGTGTTGTTCTCAGCCGGTCATAAACCGGAAAAACATTCGTGGTACCCGCTAATTTTTAAAATATCGAATATAATAAACCTCCAAAATAATAATTATATATACATATATATATAATTAATGTCAAGCATTTAAAGCACAAACTCATAAACTCATCAACGGTCACATCACATTGCATTTAATCACATTCACCATGCAAACTCTACACAATGCAACTCCACGAACATGACTCGGTGATTCCCAGAATCACTTAACTTGACTATTTGGTTCCCAGTACCGGTGTGGATCCCAGATCCACTAAGGTCTATGAGCTCATATCCATGCAATGGCGTCCCACTGCCTTCCCCATCCCAGATGGAGGTATCTAATATTCCATCCCATATGTGAATATTTTAATAATTTGATATCCCATCCCAGATGGTGATATCTCTCATCCTATTCCTAATAATAGAATGTACACCGTCATCCCTTCCGAAGGTGATGACCAACTCATGCATAATGCAATATGTCATCCCAGATGACTCTCAAGGTTTTCCAACTTTCTCTGTCAATAACAATGTTACAATATCATGCCAAACCAACACTATAACGTCATATTATACATATTAAAGATTGTTAATCAACAATAATTTATACTGTAATTAAACAAATTTTAATTTAGAAACCATTGAACAAAAACATGCTTAAAATGACTTGTTACGGGAACGGGTTCACAAAACATGAACTTACATTCCAATTTCTAATTTAAATTGGCTTTCAACAGTGGAATAGAATTTCACGTAACAGGGAAAGAATTAATCACACTACAAATAATGAATTTGAATTTGACAATTGTTTTGCCATCAAACAATCAAAATAAAGAATGTACAACAATTCCACAAAATTAATATAAAGCTATTTATTTATAGATCACAGGAAAATATATTTAATAATTCGATTCATCTAACAACATCTCAAAATAATTTAAGAGTCTCAAATTAAGAATCAAGAACCCTAAAATATTTTACTATTTCCAAAAGATAAAGTTACATTTAGAAGCATCAAATTATCTGTACCATGAAAGTGTGAGAAAAGTTATTTTTACTCACCTCTCGAAGACCTCCAATGTACTCTAAAAATCACGTATGATAGGGATTTATGCTTCACTAAAATTTCGCCTACCGTTTGATAGCGTTTCCGGATCTATATTGTTACGGTTTGTACTGCAAGGAAGAATGGAACTCACGACAGCGCTCCCGTTTCACGCCCCTTTTCGTTTTGTTACTATTCCTCTAAATATATATATATATATATATATATATATATATATATATATATATATATATATATATATATATATAACGTCAGTAGGTTTTGTTTTTGTTTTTTTGTATTTTTTTATGTTTAGCTTGGGCTTAACGCCCAACTCTCTCCCCATTATTTTTTTTCATATATATATATATATATATATATATATATATATATATATATATATATATATATATATATATTTACGGCTACTTGACATGTAAGTAGTAATCCAGATGGATGACGGGGTCTGCCTTCATATTTCTTTGAAGACTTGGTTTTATCCTTTGGACAAGGAGGTATGCCAAATTGTTCACAAAAAGACCCTAAATCCTTCTTGGCGACCTTTTCTTTTTTGAATTGATCTCTGACTTTGTCTTCCTTACAAAGTCTTGCCCCTATCTTCTGGGTTGCTGCAATGAGTTGACCATAACTCAATTGCTCATATGGAATATTTCCATCTGGGGATTGGGCTATGAGCTCATCTTTGACAAGATCACCTAACGAAGTTGGGAGACCTGCAATGAACTTTTCTTTCCAGAATCTATTCTGGCAGTCTTCTCTGGTGTAGACTCTAGTTAGGAAGGTATCTTTATACCACCTAAAGCTAGCTAAGGATCTACACTTAAGATTGGATAATAACTCTGCAGACCTATCCTTCCAAGTGGAAGTATTTCCCATGAAATGTCCACAGATTGAGAAGATTAAGGTGTTAACCGCATCAGGGATGGTTGCACCTTCATTGTCGTAAATTGGATTTCCTTCCGCATCAGTTTTGATAGCAGAAAACATTTGTTCTTTCTGTGCTTCAGAGAAAGAATAATCCCACCAACCTTTGAGTTGGCCTGTAAATCCTGCAGACAAGATATTACAGATGGCTTCCTCAGAACATTCATTTGTGGTCTGATAAGCAGTAGCCATCATAGTCATATGCTGCATTGTTTGGAGCATTTGATACTCTGTTTGACCATCTATGTTCCATTCATAGATATTGTTGGCATTGAAACTTCTAAAGTTTGGAGTTTTTTCCTCAAAGAGCATATCCGGGGGAGTTGCTCTAGGATAATAAAGTTTTGAGGGTTGCCTCCAAGATTGGGTAAGAACAGGATTGATATTGATTGGAGGTTTATCTGGAGAATTGGCTTTGGAGGTACTGGCCACAGATTCCGTTTGAGCTGTCCTCATTGATGACATTGATAATGGGACCTTTGTCTCTTGAAGGTCTTTCTTCTTGATTATCTGATGGAGAATCTGGAACAACTAGTTGTTTCAGTCTTTCCTCTAGTTTCTCCACAAATTCTTGTTTTTCCTTTTTTATGTTTGGTTGAAGAAGAAGCAAACTTTCTCTGATCTTCTTATTCATCTTAAAAGGTTTGAACAAGGGTTTTTCT
The DNA here is from genome assembly GCA_030762895.1 of Sophora flavescens. Classification (NCBI taxonomy): domain Eukaryota; kingdom Viridiplantae; phylum Streptophyta; class Magnoliopsida; order Fabales; family Fabaceae; genus Sophora; species Sophora flavescens. The sequence goes on along the minus strand of CM061062.1, from coordinate 92,486,005 downwards.
AAGGGAATATCCTTCTTAATTCCCGAAGTAGATGCAATGGTGGTTGCATCTTTTTTGATTAAGTGTTCTCCTAACACTTGAAGGTATTTGTTGGTATAATTGGATTGCTCCATAAGTTTGCTTATGTCCATTGGCGATATTGCCTCATCAGATTTCTTATTCTTGAAAGGAGCAGCAATGATGGGTTTTTTAGTAAAGGGATCATTGATACCTGGGAGTTGGAAAGAGCTATTTGGTGGTAACTCTGTTTTGATCAACTCACCATTCTTTAAATGCCATACCGTAATGACATTTGTGGTTTTATCAACATCTATCCTTGTCTTCCAAGGATAATCTATCGAATATTTGACTCGAGTATGCATGAAACCAGTCAAAAATAAAATCTTTGTCTTAACTTTGTTAAGAAATTGGTAATATTCTTCCTGAATATTTTTCCTTTTTGTTCCCTTGAATTCTTGCAAGAACCACTCTCTTTGAGGTTTCCATTCCTCAGAGTAAAAATCCTTGCGAAGGGATTCCTTATCTATAATGAACTTACAAATCATTATAAGATTCATTAAGAGAGGAAAAGGTTGGAGACTGAATTGATCTTTGATCATCTTCTGTCTGATAAATTGGTCGAGGGATAGTAGATGATGTATCTAATCCTCGAAGATTAATAGAGGTCATCTCGAGATGCCGTTGAAAAGGATTGTCTTGAAGGGATAGATCTAAAATTTTCAGATCTAAGACTTGAAGATCTAGCAGAACTAAAAGAATTGCTTCTTTGGAAGACTAGTTCAACTCTTCCTGTTGGAGTTTGAACTATATTATTGAAGTCTGCTGTTTCTCTTGGCAAAGCTGGGACAGCCTTATCCAATATCCATATTTCTGGTAGGACTACGTCCTTCCATAAGATTGTCTTAGGGACAATCACGTTTGCTTTAGTAACATCGAAGTAAACAGGGTTGTCTCTCCCGATGTTCTATCTTTGAGAACTTTAGAATTACAGGAATTCATAGCCTTGTATTGAATCCTGTAAAGCAAAGCTGCTTGGATAGATCCAGGCTTCATGTCTAAGCCACAGATCTTAAGATTTAGAAACAAGGAGTCCAAGATGTTTTGATCCTGTAAACTCAAGGTTCTATTAGGATAGCAATTAAAATAAATTGGACCATGGCTTAGGCTCGTTTCCACCGTGCCTAAGAGGGAGTCTTGAAACTTATTGTGCCTAATATCCCTTAAGCACATCAAGATTGAAGCATTTAATCCTTCGCGGATTAAAGGTTTTACGGCTACTTGAACACATCCAATGTGTAAGTACCTGTATTTTTGCTTGTGACCTTTTATTGTATCCATTGAGAGAAGATGAAATTCCTCACTCTCTGGACTGATTGGAATATTCTTTTCTTCGGTTTTGATTACATAATCAGAGGTAGTAAAAAATCTGCCTTCTGATTTGTAAAGCTCTTTTGTGGGTATTCTGGGAATTATCCAATTATCAATATCTTGATTGATATTTTCAAAGCATATTTCCTCATGGAAAATACTGCTTGGATTGGTAGGAATATCAGATTCCTGAAGAGATGAAGAAGAGGGTTGAGAAGACCGGAAAGAAAGCTTGGAAAAAGAACGAGATAACATAATTTCCAATATTCTGATATCATTGCCTTCCTTTGGTTCCATAGTAATTGTAAGTAGTAATCTGAGATATACTTTGCTGGATATAAACCATAGCATAAACACTTCAACAAGGAGGTCTGTAATGAGGAAATATGCTTAGACACAGCTAAACCATTCCTCAGAATTTTTGTTGACTTTGTTTGACTGAGGGACTATTCATCATCACTCAGGTTGACTGTAATGTCAATTCCATAGCAGTCATCTTCATTTTGATAGAAGGGATCTGAGCATTGGCTGAAATCCTCTTCGTCTTCATCTTCAGATTGTGGAAGCTTTTGCTTGGAGGATTTTGATGAAGAGGCTTCTTCCTCCTTTGCTAGCTTTAAAATTGCCTCCATATTTCGAAGGAAGCTTTCTTTTGAATTGGAACCTGCCAAAACTGAAACTATACGAGATCTCTGATTAAGAAACTCACAAGCTTCTGGGTTGGCTGCTTTCATCCACTTGGGATTTTGCTGGAACCAGATTTTTACATTGTCACTTGTGGCTGCCGCATGGTTAAACTGTGCCCACCACTTGACAAAGGTTGCTCTTTGTAAAATTGGCAATAAACCAGGGTATTGATCTTGCTTCTGGTATTTATACTGCCAACTGAAAACCCATGAAAGGGAAAGCTTAGAGAAAAATATTAGATTGACAGGGAAAGGGGTTTCCTTGTTGTCAAAATATTTTTCAAATGTTTGATATCCTTCAAGAACTTCTTCAGGAAGGATCTGCTTGATTGGGCCAAATATTCTCCACCAAAGGGACGAACCAATGAGGGAATTTGTATTTAACATTCTTCTTGAAATATATCAACCAAGAATGTCTGTTTTGAATATTTTGGTACCGAGAAAATGTTGTACCAAGCTTGTTGATAATCCCAGTAATTGAAACCAATGGGATCAAAAGTTTGAGAAATTTTTTTGAAAGCATTTAAATTCTTTCCAAATTGTTCAGGTGTTAAAACCTTCAAAATCTGGAAAGTTGAGTGAGTGTATGTTGATTGATCTTTAGGGTCACGGTAGTGTTTGATCGTGACAGAGTCTGTATCAATCAAAATAAACTCATAAAAGTTTCTGGTTTTATTTGGTTGGGATTGTTGGAAATGAGAACCATTTTGAAAGATTTTGGGGGAACTTTGTTAGGGTTGTTATCCCAAAATTCTGGTTCCATTTGAACAACAAATTGAAATATGTTTTTGCAACATAATTAGTTGCAGCCGTTTGAGTTTGGGTTTGGGTCTTTGTCTTTTGATAAACGTGTATCGGGTTTGACAACATTTATGGGGATAGCCGATTGGGCTAATTCCTGATTAGGTCTTTGAGTAGGGGTGGAGAACCTGATTCGTTTTCCACTCTATCTCCCCATGTTCCCTTAGGGAGTTTTGTAAGGCCTTGATCTTGAAAGGCTTAAAGCGTTTGGATTGGGATGCCATAGTCTTCTTTGGACTGTTTGGCTTGCTGGGTTGAAGACCCAGATTGGATTTGGGTTGAAGACCCAAGCTTGATTGCGGGTTGTTGGGTTGATGACCCTGATTGCTTTTGGGCTGAAGGCCCAGATTTGGACGCACCTTGGCGTTTGGGTCCTTTATTAAGGACAATACCTTTACCCTTCCCCTTTGAAGAGGAAGTTTCATGTCTTTGGCATTGCTTTGCCAATCTCTCTCTTACCTACCCTGTAAATATTCACGAGTAAGAAAGTCAGGTAGAGAATTTGAAGAGCCTTTGATAAATTCAATTTGAAAATCAAATGCACTTAAAATTGCTTGCCATCTAGCAAAAATTTGTTTTGATGCTAAATTCTTAACATCTTTTTGTAAAATATCTTTAGCAGATTTACAATCTACTCTAACCAAAAATTTTTGATTAAGTAAATCAGATTGAAATTTTGAAATACATAAAACTATTGCCAAAATCTCTTTTTTGACAGTAGAATAATTTTGTTGAGCAGAATTCCAATGCTTAGAAGTATATGCAATGATATGATCTTTATTTGAAATTCTTTGTTTCAAAATACCGCCATAACCAATGTCAGAAGCATCGGTTTCAACAATTTTGAAAGCAGATGTGTTAGGAAGATAAAGACATAAAAGATTCTTTATCTTAGATTTGATAAGTTGGACAACTTTTGTATGCTCATTAGTCCAAGGAGGAGGTTCCTTCTTTAGACGATTGTGCAAGGGTTTGATGATAGTACTAAGATTAGGGACGAAATCAGCCACATAATTGAGACATCCTAAGAATCTCTGAAGTTGGGTTTTGTCAATGATTTGGTCAGGAAACTTATCAGCAAATTCGATAGCTCTATTGATAGGAATAATAGTTCCTTGGAAAATGTTATGACCAAGAAATCTAATCTTAGTTTGGAAAAGATCAATTTTGGTTTTAGACACAGCTAAACCATTCCTTTTGATCACACTTATGAAGATCTTGACATGTTTGAAGTGTTGATCAATAGATTGAGAAAAGACTAAAACATCATCAAGATAGACGATTGTAAAGTCTGTATAAGGATTGAAGATCTCATTCATAATTCTCTGGAATTCCCAAGGAGCATTTTTTAGGCCAAAGGGCATAACATTCCATTCGTAATGCCCAAAGGGAACAAAGTGAACGCTGTTTTGTAATCCGTCACTTTCTTTGACTTCTATCTGGTAGTAACCAGATTTCATGTCAAACTTTGAAAATATTTTTGCCGCATTTAGGCGGTTAAGCAAATCCCTTTGTTAGGAATTGGATACCTGATCCACCTAAGAGCTTGATTTAAAGGTTTATAATTGATAACCAGCAGGGTGTACCACGCTCAATCTCACCTGCTTGTTAACATAAAAAGCGAGAACAAGACCAAGGAGATTTGCTCTCCCCGATTAAACCTTTGCTTAAGAAATCATCAATTTCCTTTTGACAATACTTAAGGAGTTCATGATTCATTTGGATTGGCCTGGATTTGGTAGGAATTTGCCTTTCATTGAAATCTTGTTCATAAGGCAAATCTACAACGTACTTCTTCCTGTTCCAAAATGCATGTGGGCAAATCGGAAGGATAGTCTCTTGGATTTCATTGAAAAGGATTTTAACCTTTTCTTTGATCTTTAGTTCTGTAATCGCAACTCTATGTTCTTAAAAGAAATTTCTTCTTTCAAGAAATTAATTTGGTTAATTTTGGAATCTAAGAGATTTAAATCTCTAATGATAGGCTTGTTGATGAATGGGAAGACTATGTCTTTTCCCGGATGCTGAGTTTTAATTCCATTATGAGAAATGGAAAGAGGGAAAAGTGATCTAATGAACGGAGTTCCAAGAATCACTTCATTTTTAAGATTTCTAACTAATAGAAAAGGAGTTTCCACTTGGAGACCTTGGTTTTCTATTAGGGCTTTAGACAACTTATAATTGATTCTAAGTTTAGAACCATTTGCTGCACTCAACTTCTCCGAGGTCTTCTCAAAGAATTTGGTAGGGATTAATCCTTCTTGAATGCAGTTTGAATCAGCACCTGTATCAAAAGTGCTGTGGAATCAAGAATAAATTCTCCAATAATAATCTTGATCCTAATATAGAACTTTTGAATTCTTAATTGATTTACTAAGTTCAAGAATGCTGCATCCTCATGATCATCTTGAACTCTAGGACTGTCATGCTCATCTTCCTTGATGGCACTTGATTCTGGCTTTTCTTCCTCGCCAGATTCATCTGATTGAGCCTCTGCTATTTGAGACAAAATTAGTTTATGAACAGCTTGTTCTTGTTTGATCTCTTTGATCTCTTGTTTTAAATTCTTAATCTCTTGCTTTGGAGATCATGAATCGTTACAGGCTTCTTTGTTTGAGTGGCTTCCAGCCTCTTCGAATTTGTTTAAAGTCAAAATGATCTTTGACTATGACTTTGCCTTTTCCTTGGAATCCTTTTCCTTAGAAGATTCCATGGATGATTTGAGCTTGTCCGGATATTTTCTTCTTTCTTACGGATCAGCTATTGAATTAATGACTTCAAAAAGGAGATCTTGTTCCTTAGTTAAGACATTAATCTCGGGAGATGAATCGAGCTAAGATCTCCAACATCATCTTCTTGAATATGATTGACATCTTCAAGAAAATCACCATCCGATTCTTCTTCAAGTATCGATTGGATTAAAAAGGTTATTCAGTTGTTCCTCAACCGATGGTTCAAGATTCAATTCTTTGATTTTCTTTTTAGCCTACGTTTACTGATATGGCCAGTTTGCCAGATTATAGCAAGTAACCGCTTTTCCCGGGAACTTATCCCCGAGTGGTTGGTTTAGGTTTGAACTCGGGTTTGAATTCCGGCTTAGGTTTACCATACCTTTTGTTTTTCTTGTACTTAGTATACTTGGTATACTTAGTCTTTTGGGGTCTGCCTTCATATTTCTTTGAAGACTTGGTTTTATCCTTTGGACAAGGAGGTATGCCAAATTGTTCACAAAAAGACCCTAAATCCTTCTTGGCGGCCTTTTCTTTTTTGAATTGATCTCCGACTTTGTCTTCCTTACAAAGTCTTGCCCCTATCTTCTCGGGTTCTTTGCAATGAGTTGACCATAACTCAATTGCTCATATGGAATATTTCCATCTCGGGGATTGGGCTATGAGCTCATCTTTGACAAGATCACCTCAACGAAGTTGGGAGACCTACAATGAACTTTTCTTTCCAGAATCTATTCTGGCAGTCTTCTCTGGTGTAGACTCTAGTTAGGAAGGTATCTTTATACCACCTAAAGCTAGCTAAGGATCTACACTTAAGATTGGATAATAACTCTGCAGACCTATCCTTCCAAGTGGAAGTATTTCCCATGAAATGTCCACAGATTGAGAAGATTAAGGTGTTAACCGCATCAGGGATGGTTGCACCTTCATTGTCGTAAATTGGATTTCCTTCCGCATCAGTTTTGATAGCAGAAAACATTTGTTCTTTACGTGCTTCGGAGAAAGAATAATCCCACCAACCTTTGAGTTGGCCTCGTAAATCTTGCATACAAGATATTACAGATGGCTTCCTCGGAACATTCATTTGTGGTCGATAAGCAGTAGCCATCATAGTCATATCTTGCATTGTTTGGAGCATTTGATACTCTGTTTGACCATCTATGTTCCATTCATAGATATTGTTGGCATTGAAACTTCTAAAGTTTGGAGTTTTTTCCTCAAAGAGCATATCCGGGAGTTGCTCTAGGATAATAAAGTTTTGAGGGTTGCCTCAAGATTGGGTAAGAACAGGATTGATATTGATTGGAGGTTTATCTGGAGAATTGGCTTTGGAGGCATGCCACGATTCGTTTTTAGCTCCTCATTGATGACATTGATAATGGGACCTTTGTCTCTTGAAGGTCTTTCTTCTTGATTATCGATGGAGAATCGGAACAACTAGTTGTTTCAGTCTTTCCTCTAGTTTCTCCACAAATTCTTGTTTTCCTTTTTATGTTTGGTTGAAGAAGAAGCAAACTTTTTCCGATCTTCTTATTCATCTTAAAAGGTTTGAACAAGGGTTTTTCTAAGGGAATATCCTTCTTAATTCCAAGTAGATGCAATGGTGGTTGCATCTTTTTTGATTAAGTGTTCTCCTAACACTTGAAGGTATTTGTTGGTATAATTGGATTGCTCCATAAGTTTGCTTATGTCCATTCTTTGATATTGCCTCATCGAGTTCTTATTCTTGAAAGGAGCGGCAATGATGGGTTTTTTAGTAAAGGGATCATTGATACCGGGAGTTGGAAAGAGCTATTTGGTGGTAACTCTGTTTTGATCAACTCACCATTCTTTAAATGCCATACCGTAATGACATTTGTGGTTTTATCAACATCTATCCTTGTCTTCCAAGGATAATCTATCGAATATTTGATTTGGTATGCATGAAACCAGTCAAAAAATAAAATCTTTGTCTTAACTTTGTTAAGAAATTGGTAATATTCTTCCTGAATATTTTTCCTTTTGTTCCCTTGAATTCTTGCAAGAACCACTCTCTTTGAGGTTTCCATTCCTCGAGTAAAAATCCTTGCGAAGGGATTCCTTATCTATAATGAACTTACAAATCATTATAAGATTCATTAAGAGCGGAAAAGGTTGGAGACTGAATTGATCTTTGATCATCTTATGTACGATAAATTGGTCGAGGATAGTAGATGATGTATCTAATCCCGAAGATTAATAGAGGTCATCGAGATGCCGTTGAAAAGGATTGTCTTGAAGGGATAGATCTAAAATTTTCAGATCTAAGACTTGAAGATCTAGCGAAACTAAAAGAATTGCTTCTTTGGAAGACTAGTTCAACTCTTCTGTTGGAGTTTGAACTATATTATTGAAGTCTGCTTTTTTTCTCTTGGCAAAGGCGGGACGGCCTTATCCAATATCCATCTTTTCCGGTAGGACTACGTCCTTCCATAAGATTGTCTTAGGGACAATCACGTTTGCTTTAGTAACATCGGTAAGAAACAGGGTTGTCTCTCCCGATGTTCTATCTTTGAGAACTTTAGAATTACAGGAATTCATAGCCTTGTATTGAATCCTGTAAAAGCAAAAGCTCTTTGAGGATAGATCCGGGCTTCATGTCTAAGCCACGGATCTTAAGATTTAGAAACAAGGAGTCCAAGATGTTTTGATCCTGTAAACTCAAGGTTCTATTAGGATAGCAATTAAAATAAATTGGACCATGGCTTAGGCTCGTTTCCACCGTGCCTAAGAGGGAGTCTTGAAACTTATTGTGCCTAATATCCCTTAAGCACATCAAGTTTGAAGCATTTAATCCTTCGCGGATTAAAGGTTTTACGGCTACTTGAACACATCCAATGTGTAAGTACCTGTATTTTTGCTTGTGACCTTTTATTGTATCCATTGAGAGAAGATGAAATTCCTCACTCTCTGGACTGATTGGAATATTCTTTTCTTCGGTTTTGATTACATAATCAGAGGTAGTAAAAAATCTGCCTTCTGATTTGTAAAGCTCTTTTGTGGGTATTCTGGGAATTACCCAATTATCAATATCTTGATTGATATTTTCAAAGCATATTTCCTCATGGAAAATACTGCCTGGAAAACAAATTCTTTCATCCTGCTCTTCTTCCCCCCTTCCCTTCCTTGACCCCGTCATCTGTCTGGTATCAGAGCCAGATGGGGAAGTAGGAACTGTAGTATGAATCTTAGATTCAT